>CM031238.1:28867556-29197648 GCA_018340775.1 Taxus wallichiana var. yunnanensis | reverse complement strand
TGATGAGTCTAAGATCTGCGCTTTATCACCGCACAGGACATGATGTGGATGAGGGATGCAAGGCTTTAAAACCATCCTTAACAGTCATTAGCTCCCCAGGATAGAAGGTTAAGAAAGAAAACTTATGAAGGAGAGACCTTTAGTTTCCATTCCCTCTCATATACCATCTCGTCCCGCCTCACCAAGATCCATGTCATTATTCTGACCCCACCTCTCAAGACCATGATTTATCCTAATCATCTTCCTCATCTCAGTCTCCACGAAATTAATATGATTAGTGTTGCTACTCGGCGCGAGTAAAAACAATGAGAAAGTGAAAGAAAGCACACTGCGTCCTCTCCTTCTCCGTCCAACATCTCGGTGCATTGCACCACCACCCAAAGTGGTTATTCATGACTTGATTACCCCTGCTCTACTGAGCTGCCCATCGAGCCATGATTAAACAGCCTTCACCAATCACCCGTAAAATGACACTATATGATCTCATTCGGACTTTCGAATCTCATCAACAAGCTCTCGTTGAAATTCTTCAGGGGATCGAGGTCTTACCTAATGAAACCCTGCCCGCCTCCATTCTAACACCCAATCACGTTGCCTTCTCACCAAACAACCCACCGCCCTAACCACTTCGCTTCGTCACTGACAAGTTGCTTTGCAGCTTAGTTTCTCACAAGATGAAATTGTATCGATTTTGGTACTGGAAGATCTCGACTCTTACCTCTGTTTCATCTCTGGGGCCTACTTACGTCCGACATTCGTGGTACGCGTCGTGTTATGATTGACGGGGGTGCTAAATTAGCCTAAACATCATCTCTTCAAAAGCTTTTCAACAAATGAATATCCCCTTCTAGCTACATGTGTGCCAACCCCATCATGTTGCGGTCATTCAATGACGCTATTACCTCTACCTTAGGCACCATGATCCTCAACATTCGTGGTAGGACCACGTACTTTACCCGAACTCTTCTATGTCCTCGAGGGAGAGTTCCAATATAATATATTCATTGGGTCGCCCTCGGATCCAGAGGCCATGGGATGCGTTCTCTCAACATTACATGATGCATAAAATTTGGTACGAGGAAGTCCTACACCGTAAAGTGATCCTCCCCCTTTAAAACCCGCAATATGTTATACCGCCCTAACGATGTGCTTATACCAATCAAGACACCCATACATTCAACCCAACCATCCTCTTTCAATGTACCTCAACCATCCACCTCAAATCAGCGCTTACGCCTTCAATCGATGAAACCACCATCGCAAAAACCACTTCCTTCCGCAGCTAACATCCCAACCTCCACCCCTTAGTAGATGTTTTCAATGCCTATGCAGGCTTGGGGAGTACAGCCTATATAACGTTAGTTCTTTCCTACCCCCAGAGAGTACGGAAAATTACATGCACATCCCACCTACGACCGTCGCGTGGGGGAGGTAATCTCTTACGGACCACCCTATTGCTGCACCAACCTAACGTATGGGGTGTTGACGCATCCTCCATTACCCCTGAACCTCCTCTTGGTGTGGTTCCTTCCAACTCCGATTTTCAATACTTGACAAATCGTGAGTTTACCCTCCCTCACCTTCTTGACTCGCTATGCTTGGAAAGGCTTTGGTTTTGGTCTTTACAAACAAGGCCGACATACACTCATTCCCGTGACTACCCGCAAACACACATCGATCATGGTCTCAGGTTTTCCTCAACACCTACACAGAGACACCTCGTGTCAGTCGTGATACGGAAGAAGACACGCTACCCCTACCAAAACTATCATCACCCACTTTTGCCATCATCACCCACGGAACCTATAGACTCACGAATCTATCCCTCCTAACTTTTTTTTTTTTTTTTTTCATAAATGCTATCTTCATAGGTCCTCTCACTTATCAACGCGATAATGAGGACCCATCTTCTCTTCCCCTTCTCAGTATCAAACATGATCGAAGAGGATTCACTTTGATTAATGTTGTTGAGTGTCAAGATGATGACTCCATCCTCACTTACCTTGGCGCGGATGACTCTTATATTCAACCGCCTCTTACCACTCCAAACCCAAACCATGCCGAATGAATCTACTATAGAAATCAACATCCACACCGAGAGGATCCTCACATTGTGAAGATCGGACAATCCTTTAACGCATCGTAACAAGTCACCTTACTACTTTCCGCGTTTCGCAATGACAAGCTTTCGCTTGGTCCTCTACGCGACATGCCAGAATTGATCCTACCATCGCTGGCCCATAACATCACTTTTAAACCCCGATTCAACCCGAGTCAAACAAAATCGAAAAATGCATCCACGCACGCCCTCTTGTCAAAGAAGAGCTTCAACGACTTCTTTCTCGTTTCCTTCATCTTGCCTATTGACTATCCTCAATGGATTTCTAACATCGCACTTTCGCTCACTAAAGCCGATGGGGGACTTCGGATATGCACGGATTTCAGGGACCTTAACCTCGCTTGCCCTAAGGATGACTTCCCCCTCCAAGTATTGATCAACTTGTTGATCTCACCGCGAGTCATGAAATGCTTTCTCATGGATGGCTTTTCAGGATACAACCAAATTTTTGTTGCCCACCTGCCGATCAACACAAAGCGCCTATAACTTCATAACTCCTTGGGAACCTTCTCTCACTACCGTGTAATGCCATTTGGCCTTAAGAATGCTGGTGTGACCTATCGGCTATGACCTACATTTTTCATGACATTATGCACACTATCCTTGAAGATTACGTCGACGATCTTCTTGGCAAGTCTAAACATCGCAGTGAACATCTCGATGTTTTAACCATTATTTTTGATCGCTTTGTTAAATATTCTCCATTCGTCTTCAACCAAAGAAATGTGTCTTTGGTGTCCTTTCGGGAAAGCTTCTTGGTTTTATCGTCTCTTTGCGTGGCATTGAGGTCGATCCATCTAAAGTCAAAGCTATCATAGAAATGCCCCCACCTACTAATCTCAAACAATTGCGTAGTTTACAAGGTAAGCTCCAATCTATCCGACGTTTCATCTCCCAACTCTCAGATCGATGTCAACCTTTCCATCACCTCCTTAAAAAGGACATTGAATTTCAATGGAGTGAAGAGTGCCACCAAGCCTTTGAAGCTCTCAAAACTTATCTCTTGCAGCCACCCGTGCTTATCCCACCTCAAGACGACCGCCCTTTCTACCTTTACCTTTCCGCCACCGACCACGCCTTTGTAGGGGCCATGCTTGCACATCGTGACTCAAAATCGAGAACAAGCCGTTTATTATATAAGTTAAGTACTTTGGTGGCTTAGAGACTAGGTATACACATGTAGAAAAGTTGTGCTCTAGCCCTATCGTTCATTGGCTACCAAGCTCCGACACTACCTTCAATCACAAAACTTTAGTCATCACCAACACAGGACCCCATCCATTACATGTATGCTAAACCTCATCTAAACCAATGCATGCCTGATGGCTCATGCTCTCGCTGACCTCGACCTTGAGTTCGTCCACCGAAATCAATCAAAGGATAAACCATCGCACAGACCAACTGCTGGAAGCCCTTTACAGGGAACAATTTACCAATTTTATATTCCCAGAAGCGAACTCATCGCCACTCTTTCACTCAAGGAGGAGTCGTATCCAATGACTCTCTTCTTCGATGGATCCAAATGCCAATGTGGTGGAGGAGCCGGCCGAGCGTTGTTCTTATTCTCTCGACGCCGAGCCTATGCCTCTTTCATTCGACTCGATTTCCTTGCACTAATAATGACGGAATACGAGGCCCTTGTTACGGGTCTCCAGAATGTTTGTGCACAGACTTAGGTATCAAATCTATCAATATTTTTGGCGACTCAATTGGTTGGTAGTCAATCAAGTTATGGGCATCTACCAATGCAAAATGAGGAACTTCAAAATACAAATACTACGTGGACTCACTTCTAGCCTTATTTACTCACTATTCTATCCAAACCATTCCCGCTCCACTAACAAATTTACGGATACTATGGCTTGCTTAGCCTCGCAAATTTCCAGCTTCCATCAACTCGACTCAGATTATTCGTCGTGGTCCAACAACTCTTTGCCCCATCTTATTCAGCCCCCTGTTGTTTGTCACGATAAATACATGTCTACTAATTCGCGGGATACCAGGTACCACCAATTTCACGATTATCTTACAATCTCTATTCTCCCACCTGACCTTACTAAAGAATCGCAAACGTTCTTTTCTAAAAAGTGTTTCGCGTTATGTTGTCATGGGGGACTCCTCCTCTATAAGCGTGGGCTTTGATGGTATCCTCCTTCGCCGCCTCTAACCGGCGCGAGGTCACCTATACCATCCAACAAGTCCATGATGGGATTTGTGGTGGACATTTTAGTGGCCTTGCCATGGCTAAACGAATCCTTTTCGCCTAGGTTATTATTGGCCTACTCTCAATAACGATCGCTACGAATATGTTAAGCGTTGTGTTAGCATGTGTCAACAACATGTTAACCTTCAACATACTCCTAGCCATCCGCCTTGCAGTGTCGCATGAGATCTTTGGCCTTTCTCACAATGGGGTTTAGACCTTATTGGTGAGATTCACCCGTCCTCTTCACAACGTCACCGATGGATAATCACAACACACGAATATTACACAAAATGGGTGGAGGCCATTCCACTCGTTTCGATCAAAAGGAAAAAATTGTCGAATTCATTAACCATCACATTATCTCGCTGTTTTGGTATTCCTCATCGCCTAATAATGGATAATGGTAAATCTTTTTAAAAACAAGTTGTTATAAGACCTTTGTGACAACTTTGGTATCAAACTTAGTTTCTCATCGCCTTACTATCCGTCAAGTAAGCTAAATGGTCGGGGATGAATCTTCTAATAAAACCCTAACCAAAATCCTCATGAAAGTTGTCAATGAATCCGGAAGAAATTGGCACGATCACATTCCCTTTGCCCTTTGGGCTTATCGTACTAGCATTCGTACTCTACTAATGCCACACTTTTTCTTTGGTATACGCAGACCAGGCTGTTTTGCCTCTCGAAATACAAATACCCTCCTTAGAATATCTCTTCAGGATATTCTCACCAACGATGATTTCCGCCAAGAGCGGTTAGCCCAATGGAGCTTCTTGACGAACGTCGTCTTTACCACTCTTGATCACCTTCAAATCTATCAAAAATGCATCAAACGTGCTTATGATAAGCGACTTCATGAGCGTACCTTTAAGGTTGGTGATCTTGTCCTCAAAGAGAATCAACATGTCACCAAACTAGAAAAGAGAGAGAAGAAAACGTGGAAAATTTTCTCCCGAATTGGATTGGGCCTTATATAATCACTCACACCTATGGATCGGGCACTTATCGTTTAGCTTCGCTTAATGGTAAACTCTCGAGCTCACAGAACCCCTAATGCCTTGCATCTTCGACCATTCTCTTACCGTTGAATTTAGTGTTATATCACTTCTTATCTACTGCCGCTCGTCCATTGAGCTCACATACCACCACATGCACTTCGTTGAGCTCACATAGTTTGATTCTCACCTCACCTAAACGATGCCTTCCCCTTTTTAGTCTAGTCCATGACTTCAAAGTATTAAAATAAGCCGTATTCTTATGGGATTTTCTTGAGTCAAACTTCCTACCAAACTAGATGCTTCACGCCAAAAAGAACATCTAGCTATCTAAATTATATATAGACTGTTCCCTCGAAGGACAAACTATATGCCAAATTATTACAACTATTCTATATAGTTGCTCCCCAAAGGACAACTATGCACTAAAATCATATCTCGCTACTATAAATGACCGATGCTCCCTCGAAGGATAGCTATACACAGTCGCCTTTATCGAAGCTTCTCGCATTGATCGACCGTGAAGACCTCAAGAATAGCACAATCAATATCCCTTGTAGACTTCCCGCCTCAATCGGTCTATATTCAAAGAAAATAAAAGCCTCATTCAAAAGAACTTTTGGGTCATGGACTTGTCTATTTAGGGTAGGTTCTCTTTCGTCAGAACACTCACTTTGTAATAAGTTCTCTGTACCTCAGCTATATCATCCACCTCACCTCACCATTTGTTTCAACTCAAGGGACGTAACGTACACCCGATATATTGTGATCATACAACTCTTTTCACCTATGGACTTCTCGTCTATGCACGGTACCTAGGGCTTCAAGCTCGTTCTACGTTGTGTGGTTTGTTTAGCTCTTTTCACCTACGGAGCACTCTTTCCGCTTTGCCTCGCATCTAGGATTGTGTGTTGATCTTAATCAGGACATGGTTCCCTTCTACTTGGGTAGGCTAACTTTCGCTTCCCTTATACCTTTTACAACATCACCAATTCATTACCGACACCAACAACCTTACCTTACCAATATTAATATCAATATTCTTACCAACCAACCAATTGCCTAAAACAAACCGCACTAAATTGCACGATTCGCCTCTCCCGATCCTAAGGGAGAACTACATCGTCCGAGGCCCTCCTTGCTTTGTCGCAAAGGGCTATGTAGGCAACACTTCGGAGACATGGGGTCTCCCAAGGTTAGCTCGACCATCCCTACCATAACCTATCATGTGTGGTAAATATAAATATTTTTGTGTATTTCTATTTAATCACATTCCTCTTTATCCTTTTTCAAAACACCGAAAGTGAAAATGAAAACATTCTTATTATTATAACTCAAATCAACATACATATCTCATTTTATTTAGATGTTAAACAAATACATCTTCTCTATCATCGACACGCAGTCGGTACTCTTATTTATTCTTATACCTTGCTAACATTTATTTTAGACCCTCACGCCTCATCCCGAACTAGGTGATGATCGTGATCGTCGACCCCTCTCGCTGAGCCTCTCTGTCCTTAAAGGTACCACGGCTATTGGGTACCGCCCACGATCTACCAATCTCTCCTGTAACATATGAATACGCCCTCTGCATGGAGGACTCCAGCCTCTAGTCTCTCCGCCCGTGACTTCGCAACCACTAACAATCCTCTTGTCTCATTCACTGCGTTTGGAGTTACAACCAAAGCTGCAGATGATCCTCTCTCTGTAATCACCGCTATGTCGGGACGATCATGTACACCTCTTGATTCTGCTACCCACCATAATCTATAGGCCTCTGTCGTTCCTACATCCATTACCTCATGATCGGGCTGCTACCTCTTCGAGGGCCCTTCTAGAGGTGTTGGTGCAGGGAGGTGAGAATGTTGCCTCGGCATCGATCCTCATATATATGGTCTATAAGCCTAAGGTATATCTGCACAAATCCAAATTGTCGCCGTCTGCAATCTATAGGAATCCTCTCATATTCACTGGCTTTGTGCCCCTGCGATCCACCTCAATCGCTCTACACCCCTCAATTCCTCGGCTATATTCTCTTGTTACCATATAGTTCCCGTAAGGCGCTAATGAGATATCAGCAATCGTCACCCTCTCCCATACACGCCTGTAATACTCAATGTCACCCGTCACGGCTTTGAGATCTTGCCTCTTGTTCGTGTGGACCCATCGTCATCGAATCCCAACCTCGCCTCCGGTTTCTCATTGGATGGATCGGCCTACGGTCACACACAAACAATGTGCTCATAGCCCAAGGCCAACAGTGTAATAAGTATGAACAATCCAATGTCGTCTTGTGATTTCACCTACAAGCCCATAAACCCTGTATAACTCCATAGCCAAATATGCAGGTGCCCATGCAAAAGTCACGTTCCTTTACTATCATCTCCCAAATAACACATCATCATGCCTTTGGAAATCTTCCCCCATCCGCCCTCGGTAATGCGTAATACCTACCGCTATCATTAATATCATTGCAACTTAACCTTGTCTCCTCGGGTGTGCTGCGTATACATTATCCCATATGTGAATGACAAACCTCATTTGTGTTAAATCTCATGCATATGGACCAAATCTGCTTGTTATCGCTCCCCCGTGCCGCGCTAGGTAATGCACTGATATCTTGGTTTTCTGTAATTGGGAGTCTCAAAATACGGAACACATCTTCTAATGTTACTGTCATTTCCCCTGTTGGCAGATAGAAGGTATTTTTCTCAGGATTCCATCTTTCAATCAACGCCTGCAACATAGCATGGTTCCGTGCAATTCGTGAATAATATCGGATCCCACTTAACCCCAAACGATTTATCAACATCCATTCAGCTGGTGTTACATCCGCTCGGATTCGTGATAATAGCGCTGGTACACTATCATTCATCCTTAGCCCTGCCTCTGCCTGCATACATCCAAATAACAAACAACCATTCAATTCCTCAAATCCCCTGTGTTTTTCTCAAATTATGGAAATTCCTCACAAAGAACCGGTATCATTTACTGATAACTTGGTACGGTTGAGTAACCGATACCGGTTACCCCTAACCGATATCGGTCACTATTACTTTCATACACCTTGCTTAAAACAACCACCTACGACAATAAATTGCTCGTTTATTCCTCTCTGTATACACAGACATACCCGAAACCCTTGATTACCTACCACGTAACACTCACCCCATTTATAACCCTTGTTATCATCTTTTCTTTCTCATATCTACCCACATACTCTCCCCCATCTTATTCACAAAACATGCAGTAGTCAAATCACAAACAAAACGTTACCTCTTGGGTTGCAGTAGCTTGAGGTGGCCCTTGTCTTCCCTCTTGTCCCTGCCTGCTGGATGTTTCTCCTCGTCCTGCCATTATTACCACCTTTTTCAAACCTGCCTTTCTGTCTTCTGAATCTCAGATCACAATCACTTTCCCTGTCTCTTCACTTCTAATCACTCAAATCTCTCATGCAATTACATGTCCCAGTCGTTAAAACAGCGTCGCATTCGCGTATTTAATATCTTGCATGGCTCTCAAAATTAGAACTTAAGTTGCCACCCTAGCTTTTTTATTTTTAGAAAAGCTCATACCTAAATAACCGGTATCGGTCATGTAACCGATATCGGTCTACTAACTACCGCCGTCGGTTATCTAACCGATATCGGTTACACACCTGGCCTTTTGAAACATGGTCTTTTCTTCATTTTTTTACCTAATTTTTGTCGCGCCCGCCTCTTTTCCTGCATCACAACACCATTATCCATATTTGTCCATCCACCACACATATCATTACAATTTCATTAACATCATCTATTTTACAAAAACAAACCAGCCATCAGCTAAGGATACCAAAACAAAACAAAACAAAAAACTATCTATCTATACCTCATTTGAATCCAACTCATCAGATACATATATAACAATGTCACAAAACCAGCCCAAAACATGCAACATTTCATCATATAACACATCATCCATATATCAACATGTCAATTAAACTCATCATATATTCTATACCACAAACCATTGACGAAATACTTAAAAACATTTTCAACACTGCATATGGATCAAAACATCATCTATATATATATATACAAGTTTTCAAATATACACTGTGCCCTACATCGGGGCCTCTGTGATCTCATAATCCAACAAAGCCGGCACGCAGGCCGCAATAACTATCAATAATCTCGACTTGGCTCGCAGTCAGGTACCAATCACATCTAACCCAGCACTCTCGGCTCATGAGACGGTATACAATAAATGAATGAATGAATAAATGAGTAATATGTAGAAGCACGCAGCCTCTATAAACATAACCGGTTCGCAGACCGGTGCCCATATCCAATATACAAATACAAAAACCATGTCGGGCTCCCTCGGCTCTCACCACCTCGGTGCCTCTCCCATTGGTCCACCAGGGTGCCTCTCGCCTCCGCATGTCACGACACGCCGGCGCGTGGCTGCACTCCTCCTGAGATCTCTGGGCCGTGAGGGTCTCGCTCTATGAGCTGCATAAGGCCGATACTCAACTCCGGTGCCATCAAGAATATCTGATAGTATCGGGCCTCCGCTCTAACCTCCATATAGCGCTCTCGGAGCCACTTTGAAGGAGAATTAAGGGGCTGGTCTGGCGCACCTAATACTAGTACCCCACGTGCTGTCTTGGTGGTGCACTGGGTATCAGTCTTTATCTTTGGCGGTGGTATTCTGTACTTCGTGCTCAGTGCGTGGCTGCGCTGTGCCATTCTTTGGTGGTGAGTCTTAGCGGTACCTATGTTGCTTACGGTGGTGGTGCTGGATTTCACTGTCTTCTTCTTTGAAATGCTACTGCTTTGCACTATACTGCACTGTGGGTGCCGTCTTTCTTGGTGGTGGTACTGTATTCGCACAATCACTCGAGCTGGGCTAATTGCCTGTAAGACCCCTATCTGTGCCTGCGCAGCAGCAAGCCGCCCTGTAAGAGCTTTTTGACCACCATCGGTGATCTCTCTCTGCCACACGGTGCCAAGTTCAAGGTTGTGTGGGTAAGCATTTCGCTCTCTCTCGCCGCTCAGCTTGACCACCACACACCATGTATGCTCTGTCATAACCGACGACATCATCTCAGTGTCATCTGTGGCCTCTCAAGCCCAATCACGGATCCAGGGGCTGTGTGCAGGGCGGTGGGGCCTCTACATCATCCCTCTTGTACCGAGGGAAGGGAGGTGGCTCGTCCTGTCCGCAGCCCCATCTACTGCGTGCCCTCTACAGGGGTATCCTCTCGTACTCTCTCGACCTCCGATCTGCTATCCGTAATGTGTACTAGATCGGAGCCTTACCGTAAGCGGGCTCTTCCGTGAGGGTGATGACCTCTGTAAGGTCTCCATATAATATCTACCATTTGTCAAGCCCTCTAATAAATGCTCTGTAGTAGGCAAATGCGTCTCTCCCTGAAAGCACTTGCCGTGGCTGCCCCACGACTCCCAACCACCTCTCGAAGCAGTATGTCAGTATATAACTTTGTGGCCTTAGGCTCTTTGGGCAGCCCCTCTTTTCGGGTCGATGCGATGCATATGATGTGCTCATATGCCCAACAATGAAGTAAAAAGTCGAACAAATACCAAATCGCCGCATCCGTGATAACTCCAAAGCTCTCAGAGATAGCCGCACTTGAGGATACACTGGTGCCCATGCATAAGTATGCTCCTCCACCATCTCAAGCGAGCACCCCCATCAATGCCGTGGAAACGGCTCCCTCGAGTCCGGGAGGCGGCGTGTGATCCCAATCATCATCGCACGGCTGGGCCAGTGTCTGGGTGTCGGTGCACGGTACATGTCACCATACCGATACTGCACGTGATAGGTAAAGTAGCGGCCGTCTCCCAAACTCTGCGGGATCTTTGTCCATCGCCCATCGCTCTCCGAATCTACACGGAACATCCTCTCCCTCGATCGGCGGTCGAAGGATGAGATACACATCCTCCAATGTGATGGTCATCTCTCACGGTCGGGAGATGGAACACATTGGTCGTCGGATCCATCTCTCGATGAGGGTGACCATCAGCCGTGATCTCTATCAATACTTCCAGATCACCGGGACTCCGCCGAGTCCCACCTCGCGCATGATCGCCCAATGAGCCGCAGATACGTGTGGCCGCATCCGCACCAACACGGGGCATCCTATCCCGCATTGTCGTCCAATCTGGCCGCGTGCCTGCAAAACCAACCCACATCCTTAGACCTACTCTTTATCACAACATCTACTTTACCCTCTAAACCCCCTTTTATCCCCCAACCACACCCCCAACTCTATACCACCCCCTCTAAAGAACCCACCTTGAACCACCCCACCTAAAACCCACCCCACCCAAAACAAACCAACCCAAAACCCAAAACCCAACCAGCCCAAAACCAAACCCACCCCACCCAAAACAAACCCCACCCACACCCCAAAACACACCAACACAAAACCCACCCAACCCAAAACCAAACCCACCCCACCCAAAACCCACCCAACCCAAAACCAAACCCACCCCACCCAAAACAAAACAAACCCACACAAACCCCCGATAAACCCTGGACCAGTGCTTGGTCCCAAACAACCGACCATGGCCATCTTCCCATGACGCCCGGTCAACCATCGATCGACGCCGGTCACCCACACTGAGAACCTAGCCCCCTAAAATTTGCGACGGCCGTCTTAGCCGTGCCGCTTAGCGACTAACATCGGTCATCTTTGTCATTTCTGGAGCCGAACCCCAGCCGCGGCCCCCACCCACATTTTTGCATTTTTCTACTTATCTACCCACCCAAACACCCTAAAACCTACCCACCCACCGCCTTGCCCTATTTTACCCATCTATCCTCTTTGTTTTTCAAATTACGTCCATTTACTCATTATTTCCTAAAACATGTAAATTCCTACCAAAACCCCCAATTTAGCTTAATACCATTCAAATGCACACAATACGAGTTCGAACATACCCGACGACGACACGCGTCATCGTGGTGGGATGGGTGGTGGTGGTCATTTGGTCCCACCCCTCCTGCTCCTCCCGCCTGTGCCATAGCTCCACTCCGATCTGCTTTGGGTCCCTGGCCAATCAATCGCGCTTCCTCCTCACTGGGCCCACAATCAAACTCACTCCTCCAAAGCAAAATAGCTCCACCTCACTCAATAAAACCTCCAATCTCAACTCTCCACGTCGGATAAATCAATTTGGTTTTCAAATAACAAAAGTGACAAATGACAAGCCGTATTTTTCTTTTTATAGGTTTTTCGCCCATAACCGATATCGGTTTCATTTTGCCTAATGAACCGGTATCGGTCCTTTAACTGATATCGGTCATGTAGAATCGACATCGGTTTTTCTCGCCAACTTTCCCCAATTTTATTTTGCCCCTATTTACCATTTGCCCCTTTTTTTCACATATCGCTTATATCCACCTTTCTTTGAACACCATTTGTTTACCTATTTGGCCCGACTCTAAGGCCTCAACCTGTCTATTCGGCCCACCCAAGGCCTCAACCTACCTATTCGCCCGACCAAGGCCTCAACCTACTATTCGGCCCGACCCAGGCCTCAACCTACCTATTTAGGGCCCGACCCAAGGCCTCGCCTACCCATTTGGCCCGACCCAAGGCCTCAACCTACCCATTTGGCTGAACCCTAAGGCCTCAACCTACCTATTTGGCCCGACCCAAGGCCTCAACCTACCCATTTGGCCCGACCCAAGGCCTCACCCTACCCATCCGACCCGACCCAAAGCCGCCACCCAACAACTTGGCCCGACCCAAGGCCTCACCCTAACCATCCGGCCCGACCCAAGGCTGTAACCTAACAACTTGGCCCGACCCACGGCCGTATCACTTCAATACCATACCCACAATCAACGTTTTATTTTATCCATCCATCCTGTACCTTTTGTTCAATCGAGCTCACCTGTTCGTGTTTTAGCATGATTAGGGTCCTTGACTTGATCTGTCGACCAACTTTGCCTAGACCTAGACCGTGACGTTTATCTCAACCAAACCAACTAGTTTGCATCGGTACCTTTGCCAACACGCCTAAACGCGTTCTGTACCTTACCTGTTATATACCCTGGAGCTACTTCCTATGCCTTGGATACCAGGATTATATCACCCTTGTTTGGATAAACTATCGACCTTTGCCTATACATTGCTGGTTTGCTCGCCAAATCATGTACCCTAGTCGCCCTATTGCATTTCATGCGTGCTGCCTTGGACCTCCCCCACCACCTTACCATCCTCTCTACAACATGTACCCTTTATCAACCCTATCCCTGATTTCCCGTTCACTCAATCCGTGATAGATTTGAGGGGGATTACCTATATCCTTAACAGGAGAAACCACTTCATATTATTGTCCACGCAGCTTTACAACACAAGCTACACGACAATAAGGGGCTAATGTAGACACCAAATTCGTGTCTTACGACCCCTTGTGACTGCATCCCATTTCGCAACCTAACCTCATTACCTAAACCTTACACAATTATTTATTAATTACCTTGTAATTGATAAATCCCCATCACCTCACTCCACCTCACCTCATTTTACGACCTCATCATGACCTAGCCCTAATCCTAAACTAACCTAATTAAAACCTAAAACTTGGTCTACACCTACACCCATGACTAAGGACCCTTTCTCGCACCTAAAACCGACCTTCTAGTCACTTGACCAAGCCCAACTAATCTCTCTAGAGAAAAGCGGGAAGGTGGGCTGTTTTACTAAAAATAGCCTACTTTTTCCTTACCGATGCCGGTTCCTACTCGACCGCCGTCGGTTACGTAACCGCCATCGGTTCCCTGTAAATGGCCTCCCCAAACCAAAAACAAAGGATCGGAATTTCATTTTTGGATCAGAGAAAAGGATTCTTTGAATCAAGAAAGAGCATCAGGAGCGATCGAGAAAACCCTGATCTTTACTTGACTGAGCAGAGACAAGTGAAGAGACAAGGAGAGTTAGCAGCAAGGGAGAGCAAGCCCAGGACTGCAACTGGATACCAGAGCCCTGTGATACTCAGCTGATTTGATCTGCTGTGTGCCAGACCATCCTACCTCAGTTCTGCCTTTGCCATCAGAGCTCTTGGACTTGCATCTCCGCGAATAATCAGTAAGCTACTTCTTGCATGTACTCTTTAATAACATTTCTTTGACTTTTTGAATCATAAGTCCTCACAAATCCATTCTTGGATCCACTACCCAACGTGTCATTGCATCTAACTGTCATTCATCTAGATCTCATCACCCTATTTCCTAATATTACCTATATACAGCCCTACAAATAACACAACTACCAAATAACACCACCACCCCACAAAACAACTAACCTTCAGATCCTAGACTCTACCGATATCGGTCATCAGTAACCGCCATCGGTTATCAGTAACCGCCATCGGTTATACTGACTATAACCAATAACCAGCCTTTCCCCTACCCAGTTCAACAAAGCAATTTAATTGATATCTTATAGTCTTTTGTGTTAATTCATATTAGCAAGGGAACTGACCACCTTCGAAAGGAAGTTTTATATTTCCTGGGCCCAAGGCAGTTTCCTCATTTATTGTCTAATTAAAATCTTGTGGTCTTGTGTTCTTATTTGCAGGTAGTCCTTCCAAGACAAAAAGGAGTTCTTCGCAGTCAGCCTGATCTTTCTCTACGGTACGCGCACATCATCTCGACATTCTACAGGTATTCCTCCTAGCTGAACCCTTATCTCTGTTTCTAAAAGGAACGAAACATTCCGAGTGAAACAGACTAGACCAGTTGCCCCAAATGGGTGGGTGGTATGGCTCGTAAATGAGCCACCCACCACTGTCTATACCTATTTGTGTGCTGGCGTCATCTATCCACTAGTCCACTACCCGCTCTTTACGCCTTATGGGTACTTTGTAGGCTATGGTAGAGGTAAGGGCCTCTCCACGTCATCTCTTTGATACTGTGGGAAGGGCGGAGGTATGTCCTGTAATAGCTTGAACTGCCACTGATACTGTTAACCAACTGGATCATCTCGTGCTCCCAAAGATGGTGACCACTGTATCCATCTTAAAAGCTAGAGCTCAGCTAGCTCCTCATTCATATGCCTATATGAGGGGAATCCCACATAAGGCCTCCGGATAATGTCCACTCCGAATTCCCCTCTAGTAACCATAGTAAATAGGCCACATCATGTGTGGGCTTATCAAATCTATGCTCTCCAATAGCCAAGACCCATTGCATTTACCCCACCCACACAAATCTTGGCGGGAATGCATCAACTTGGGCATCCTTACCGGCAAACACAAGCTATGTGCTCATAAGCCTAGTAGTGTAGTAAGAAGGTACATTATACGTTGAACCTACGCACTGCCCATAACTCTTTGTCTTCTTGCTGCACCATGAATGTTATTTCCTAGCAACACGGTCTCCTCTATCATCATGTTGTGGAGTACCCCATCAACGATCGGAAAACATCCACCCCTTTGCATCGGGTATTACGAAGCAACACACTTCCTCCATCAAAAGAACCACTAGCCTCATCTCCTCTAGATGGGCTAGGTACATCTCTCCATATCAAATGTTGGCACTATGGAATGTCAGCTCGGCCATCCCTTACCAAACACCATCAACATCAGCTCCTTTGAGGCCTCGGAGGAGATCGAGTAGACTTGTGTACCCAATATGGGTAGCCATAGAATCCTAAACACATCCTCTAGGGTGATAATGATCTCACCCGTTGGCAGGTGGAATGTGTTGGTCACAAAATCCCATCCATTGATGAGCACAACCATGAACCTAGGCCTGCTAGACTATATGTTGGTATCACTCGACTCAACTCAAGCCTACCGCCTCCACCGCTGCAGCTCCTCGGGGTCACTACACCATACATTTTCACAAGTAGGGGTGGAACCCTATCCTACATGCGTAGCTGATCTCTCCCCTACATCCAATACAAACAAAACATTAACTACATTTACCATACCCACCCTCACCTACTATCATTTTCTCACACCCTATTTTCACCCTACTCATCTCAACCACCTATCCCACACCACTTTTTGACTCTTGTCCCCAAAACCGGACCAATTTCGGTTCCCTTGAACCGACCCCAATCACTTTCGCGGTAAAAACCCGTGATCCCCAAAACCCCCTTTCTCAAAAACCTCCCCCTCACCCCTTTTACTCACTAGAAATTACCTAATCCTCCCTTACACCTCATCCCATCCCCTCCTCTCCCATTTATTGCCCTCCCCATTCCTATTTTACCCACTTTTCCCCCCATTCCCAAATTTTATTCTTTTCCACACCCAAAACCAAACACCAAAACTACAACCACAATTTGTAAATCACTTAATCTATTTAAAAAATACACCTAGCATTGGATGCTTACCTCATCATGCTACTGGCTCATCTCGATGGCACGTCTTGCCGTTGCATTGGTGGCCCACCCGATCCCTCTCCGGCCTCTGCCATCACCAAATTGCTACCCGCAACCAAATCAAATCACTTGCACTGATCCTGTGGACCCACTTCTCACCAACCAATCACCCATCATTCACACTGCCAACTCACTGTTCTGTTCCGTCTGACACTTTTCTCTCTTTTCTCTCTCTTTTTTTCATTTTCTCAATTAGCTAAATGACAAATGAATAATAAAAAACATGGATTTTTGTTTTTATAACCAACCCGACCTAACCGACACTTTGGTTTACCCTTCACCGGCATCGGTCTCATGCCCTACCTTACCGTGGTTGGTTGCCCTATACCGCGTCGGTTACCCTTGACCGACATCAGTCACCCTATCTAGCACAAAACCCAACATTTTACCCTATTACCCCACCTATCCCTCCTTTTTTTCCACACCTCCCCTTTACCCTTTACCCTAACCAATTACCTCACCTACCCTTTACCATGACCATTTACCTCACCTTCCGGACCTCAACATTTTACCTACCTACCTTTGTCCTCCTTTGGGGACTACTTATTTTACCCATCCCTCGGCCTTACCCGTGTCTGTGACCTAGATTTTTGGCCCTGGACCATCGCTAGTGACCTTTGACCTCATATTTTTGCTATACCTTGTGGCATCATATTACTTGTGTCGATTGACCTAATGACCTTACCTAGCCTATTGCCATGACCATTTATCTTGACTCTACCTTTGGTGTACCGAATATACCTAAACATTCTTGTACCTAACATACATCGTGTTTCTTGACCATATCATATACCTTGGATACCGGAATCACTTCCACCTTGTTTTGATAAACCTATCGACCTTAGACGATGTAGAGTTTGCTCGCTCTTCAACTCCAGTAGCGTGCTTTCACGGTTTATACGTGTGTGTGAGTTTGACTCTTGCTACCTTTGACCTTGCCCATTACCTAGATTGCCCGCTTAGACCATTAACCCTGCTTTCCCCTCATTCCCCACATTCCCCTTTCTCACATTTACCTTTTTATCCAACTCATCGATTCGCCTTCGGCCTCGCGCCTTGGTTTGAGGGGGATCACCTTCACCCACACTTGGGCAACCACATCTTATTTTTTGTTAGTGTCACTTACAAATACAAGCTACACAACAAAAAAGGGGAAAATGTAGACACTAAAATTATGTTACACTTCCCCTTGGTCCCTCCACAAATAAACACCCTTCATCACATTAACCTATCCATGGCCCCATTCACCTCACTAATATTAATTTAATTAATCTAATTAAATTAATTCATTATCCCCACCATATTTATTATTTAAATATCTTAATTTAGATAATATCCACACATGCACCTCACCTCCGACACCTCATCAAGCCAACTTAACCTAATACCTATTCTTAGTAAGTTACCATAACTAACTAAGACTTACCCAAACCCTAAAGATCAATGCCTACATTCTCTCTAACCACATTCACACATGCTTACAAGAAGATCCTATTATAATCTATGGAACAACATGAGATTCGAGAGAATCAAGAGGATCTCCCTAGTTTATTAAACCTAGGAAATCCTCCCTTAACCGTCACCGATTAAGCCGGAACTATCGTCGGTCACCTTTAAACCCCTAAAACAACCTTATTTTGAAGGTTGGCAAAGGTTGGCAAAAGGTTGGCAAACATTAGCACATCCCTGAGAGATATCACATCTTCTGAGATCAAATTCCAGTGAGAACATGCATGCAAGGAAGGAGATCAAGCATTTTCTCCTACACGCCATCCAACACTCACCCCCAGCAAGGATTTGATCCAATCAAGCAAAAAGGAATGCACATGTAGCCCATGCAAAAGCTCTCCTACAATTGGTGATCATCTGCAGCCTTCAACCTCTTACCAACACCTTCATCCTTCACTCACAGGCGTTTAGGACTAGAATCCAAGTAAGTAAAACATTATACCCCTCTGGTTCATTTCATTTCATCATTATATTGTCACCCTTTGTTCTCTTAGCCACACATAGAACTCCATTAATACTCACCCCTCCATATACCGATTAAAACCTCATCAAATCCCACCCAAACCACCCAATACCACATTCCGACCAACCAAAGTCCTTTGTGCAATCACAAAGGAGACCCAAAACTCATTCTGTGGCATTCCTAGTTTTCCACAGTAACTGGCACTAGTTACACCCAACCGTCGTGCTTGTCACCCTTAACCGGCATCGGTCTTTGTATTTTCCCATACAACCTAGAATAGTGACCTATCCACCTAATTCTACATCACCCCCATTCACCTATGATCTACCTAAGACCTCTATCAGACCTACAGAGATTTACCTGTAATGAAAAGTAAGACCACCGAAAAGAGTTTGAACAATATGTGCGTGAACTACTCTAGCGTGTGCTAGATCCGGGAAGTGTGATACTTCCTAAACAAACTTTATCAGACCACTTTTTAAACCAATTAAATGTGGGTAATAAAGTAAATCCTATTGTAATTTGAAATGACAACAACCGAAGATTCCTATATCGATCAACTTTATGTAGACCTCAAGGAGTTTAATTCCTCATCCCATATAGAATTCCCAAATTGATCAGTCTATCTCAAATACAAGTAAACATAGAAAAATTTTTAGTCATGGACTTTCCCATTATGACCTCGGATCTCTTACCCAAATAGCATGCTACCTCATACCATACAAAATTACCCACTTTTCACCCTTCAAACCATACCCACTCCCATTTCCCACTGCCTCAAGGGACTTCTTGGAAACTATGACATTTGGTGATCATGTGACTACTTTTCACCGTAGAACAATCAATCATGCAATGTCTTTAGGGTCTTACGTTCATCACCTCTTTCAAGGTGTGATCTACTCGGTATGATCCTCACCAATCAGGTGGCTTTATTGCCCCCTCTTCTCTTTTAGCCGTCCTTGTTTATGTTTTGATTACCTTATACAAGACTTGGTCCTCGATGCTTACTTTTGAGGTAATCTATTTTCTTCTTTTTCCACAATCAATATCACCTATCTCACTTTACCTATAACCCACCCACACCTAAAAAACCTAAACCCACACCATACCTAAAACCTACCACCTCATTTTCACACCCTCTCATATTCTTCCCTAGCTTATGGGAGAACTACATCGGCCTGAGGTCCCTTTTCGTCGGGACTATGTAGGCAGCACTCCACGGGCATGGGGCCCCTGGAGGATAGCTCGGCCACGCTTTACCCTAAACAATTCATCATTCCTCTTCCTAACATTACATCCTACCCCACTTAGTTTCCTTTTATATCCCAAATTGGAAATTAAAACCAAACAAACAACAAGTTTCTTAACATCTTTATCATCAGCACAACATGCATTTACTATGTCTACCATTTCTCTAACATCATCATACATGTAATATAAAGCATCTTACACATGACCCATATCATCATTCATTGCACAAAGTAATGAATCACAAACTTACACCAACTTGACTCGATCCATGCCTAAACCAACCTAACTCAACCATGCCTAACAAACTGACTCAACCATACCTATGACCTGACTCCATCATGCCTAACTCACCTAATTTCCATCCATATCAAAACAATAAATCAAACATCTCATCAACACATCAACAAATCAAGAAATATCATGTATCTCATCATATAAATAAATGTGTATCTCAATACAATATACATGGCTATCTCATCATGTCCATCATCTCACAATCGTCAATCGCACACACAGGCCGATTCACAATACAAAATGTCATCGCACGCAGCGCTCTCATATATATAATAAAATAATGAACTAATATAAAATATCTTCGACACATGAGCTAGTATATGCTCAAAATATACAAAACCTCTCATACATCCTCACTTTGTCTTCGGCATGCAAGTTGGTATATATCACAATCTTGAATATCATACATAAAAAAAAAAATAGGTGCCGCATATCAAGAATCTCGATAGATGTCCTCCATCTCTGTATCACCTATACCCTCTACCTTCTGGGTCCCTCGCTAGTGCTTCAACTAAAGCTGATCTTCGTGCACGGGTAGCCTCTACCTGCTCTAGCCTCGAGCTCACTAATCCTCTTGTGCTCTCCACACTATGAGTGTGGGATCTCATCCTCTTCTCACTCAATGCCTCTTGTGCCATGTACTCGGCATAGGTTATGAAGTTTATCCCACCCGCCATCAGGTTGGTCATGGTAGTATCTAGCCTCACCTAAGGCATCTCGTAACTGGCTATAGGCATGGTCTCAGGTGGTCCCATAGGTTTTAGCCCACTGTATTTATCCTATGGGACCCTGTCCCACTCTTGCTCGTGAATCGGGGCCCGATCGTGCCTTTGGTGGTTCCCCTACCCTTGTGCTTGTATCTGGGCATGTAAGACCCCAATCTATGCCTAGGATGTGGCCAACTAGCCCTGTAAACCTACCACTTGTGCATGTAAGGCCATCACCTGACCATCACCCTCCTCTCCATCTCCATCCCTCCACTGACCATCTGGGCTTGCAGACTAGCCACCTGTACATGTAGCTCTACTACCTCCATCTCCGGGAGGTCTCCAGGTTGTGTATCGCACTATACCCAACTGGGTAATCAGAGTAGCCACCTACCCCTATAGGGCATCTCTATGCACTGTGATGGTGGCTAGATCCGACTGCCCCAGTTTAGGTGGTATGGCTCGTAAATGAGCCACCCACCACTTTCTATACTTGTCTCAGTGGACCCGGCCATCTATCCGTCGGTCCACCGCCTGTTCCTCCTATCCTATGGGTACTTTACACTATGGTATAGGTAAGGGACTCTCCAGGTCATCTCTTTGTATCAGGGGAAGGGTGGAGGTACATCTTGTAATAGCCCAAAATGTCACTGGACTCTATCCACGGGATCATCTCATGCTCCCCAAGACGGTGACCCCGTGATCTATCTCAAAAGTTGGAGCTCACTAGCTCATCATGCATATACATATATGAGGGGAATCCCACATAAGGCCTCCGAGATAATGTCCACTCCGAAAACCCTCTCAGAACCACTAGAAATAGGCCACATCATGTGTGGGCCTATCAGATCTTCACTCTCCAATAGCCGGCACCCATCGCCTATACCCCACCCGCACAAATCTTAGTGGGAATGCATCAACTCTGGGGCATCCCTACTGGCCACACACAAGCTATGTGCTCATAAGCCCAATAGTGTAGTAAGAAGGTACAACATAGGCTAAACCTGCACAACCACCCATATGCCCATAACTCTCTGTAGCTACACCAAGAATACTAACACCTGTAAAGCGGGTCTCCTTTATCATCATGTCGTGAAGTACCCCATCAACGAATAAGGAAAAGAAGGAGTTTCTAGCTTTCTTTGAATAAAGGGTTTCTTGATACTTGGTGATTAGTGAATTACATTTGGTCTTGTTGTTATTTGTAGAGTTGTTTCTTCTAATAAATGCATGTGTTGAATTTTCTAACTAGTGTGTGTGTACTAATCTGATTTTTTGCCTGCACCATTAGTTCTCCTACCTCTTTTCTCACTCCCTTTCCCCACTCTTTAGATAAAGTCTTCCCTAGCAAGATATTGTTATATTTTCTGCGGCAGGTCGGTGGAGTGCCCTTGTTGGATCCCACAGTCAAAAGGTCACCACAGAAATCCACACTTTTTCATGCATGTATACATGGTAGCTGCACCGGTTAAGTAGAGGGACTCAAATTCCTAGAGCATTGGCAAGGAATTCACAAATTTTTCCACCCAAAAATTTCCTCGCCAACAGTTTTTGGCGCCCACCGTGGGGCATATTTAGCAACATCTACACCCAATATATGACCGCAAGGTTAAAAATTCAAAATTCAAAAAGAGAAAATTTCTGGAATTTGAATGGCTATATGAGCCACATGGATTCAAATCATGGATATTCTAGGAAACCCTCTTGTTGAAATACCCGAATTGCTCTTCCACATCCAAGAAGACATTGCTTCATATTTGAGGGAAGCTATCTGGCATAATAGACAAAGTTCCAATCACTACTTCATTGCCACGAGAATTCTAGACCTTGAAGAAGAACGCATTGCTGAATTAGAGAGGCAAAGAAAAATTCCAGCACCGTAAAGAAGAGCATATATTTTCAAGCTAGCGATAGAAGATACACCTAGTAACAAAGACAAGGAGGACAAACTGATCCCATTTTTGAGGAACTTCAAAGGAGATAAGAGCTACTCGGAATCTAGAGGCCTCCTTTTCAAGCAACCGGTCACATTGGGAACCTGAGTGTTGCCAATCCTTTGGATGGTGAATTTCCATACATCAACGAGAACCTTGTAGACTTCACTAACATGGAGACCGAAGAAGAAGCTAGAGAAAGAGAGGTGAGAGCCGAAGAAGAAATAAGAGCTCAACTCGAAGAAATCGAGAGACTTCAAGCTAAGGCAGATGAAAGAGCAACAACAGAAGCTGCAAGCTTAGCAAGGTTAGAAGCTAGAAATATAAATAGAATGGGGATTGTGATCATGAGCGTGAATGTGATCGTGAGGCCCGTAGGCCTAATGTACCATGGGGAGGAAACACCGGTCCACTTGCTCTTGCTCAACCACTCCATGAGCTACCGAGAGGCTCAAGAAAAAACTTCCCAAAATTCAGAGGGGATGGTTCTCAACTCCCTAAAGAGCATGTAGTAGCATTTATCACTGCTTGTGGTGTGTTGGGTGTTGAGGATGAAGATGTGTCAGTCCAAATCTTTGTGGATTCACTTCAAGAGAAAGTTGTCGAATGGTTCTACATGCTACCCCCGAGGTCCATCACCTATTGGGAGGATATAAGAAGTGCATTCAAACACAGGTTCAAGAGCACAAAAGATTATCAGGATCTTTTGGTCCAATTGGTACAAATGAAGAAAGAAACCTCGATTCAATGAGGGACTTCGTAGCAAGATATGATAGAGTGATAAGAAGGATCCTTGAAGATGTGGTGCCTCCTGAAAATAATTTGAAGAGGTTTTTCATCAGTGCTTTTCCATCAGAAGTAGGTTTCTTCCTCAGAAGAGCCCAACCAAGAACATTGAGGGAAGCCCGGACTATGCAATAGAAACCGATGATGATCTAATCCTTTTCAGAAAGGTGAAAGACCACAATCAAAAGCAAAGGGTCATAATTCAAACTCTATCACCATAGATCCAATGTTCCAAAAATGGCAAATGACTTGGTTTCCTTGAAGAAGAAGTTGTCTCGAGATCACAATGCGGAATGCTTCAAAGAAATAAAACCCTCCGAGATAGGCCGAGGATTGATCCACCTCCTCATTGGCTTGTTCTCAAAGCATCACCAATCAATGCCATCTGTGACACCAAAGAGATGGGGGAGGAAGAAGAAATTGATGAAAATGAAGAATAAAATATGGAAGACTATGAAAACTGTCTTGAGGTCAAGGAAGTTGATATGCACAATGGCCTAGTTGAGTACGTTGATGATGAAGAGAAGGATGATGAAGAATATCCAAGTTTCTCATGTGTTGTTTTCACTCATGCACAATCTAGGAAAGGTGCTTCATCCTCAATGGTTGCGGTAAAGGATAAGAAGAATAAAGAAGATTATCCTCTAGAGGTCACACAATAAAATCATCAGCAGAGGATCACCATTACCACCTTCTATAGAGTCAGCCAAAGAAAAACTAGACTCACTGGTTGTCAGGGATCATGCTACTATGCCAAGTAAGTCATCTAATTCTTCTCCCAGCTCAAAATTTTCTATGAAAAATTATCCTTTAAATGTTGTTCCTATAAAAACATCTAAGGTTCAATCAAAAGCTACACCCTCATCCCCTTTCAAGCCAATTTCTACACCCGAAAAGGATAATTCAACACCAAAATAGAAAAGCCTCTACCATGTAAATATTCCTCCATTTCTGAACCTCTTCCTCACTCACCATAACCCCATTTGACTTTGTGGAACATGCAAGCAAAACCAAAGTCCAGCTCTCAGAAATAGAATACCTACAAACACACCCTACCCAGTTTGACAGGTTCATTAATGTAGTTTGTGGTGGTAACCTTGTATCCTCAAGTCCTAATTCTAAAGGCTTACTTCCCACACCATCCACACCACCTTCCCAAAACATGCTAGCCCTCAGTGCCTCCAAAACCAATAGGGTTGAACCTTTCTACATGTCACTCCTCATTAAAGGCTTCCAACTAAATAATTGTATCATAAATTTTGGAGCCTCAGACAATGTGATGCTAGCCAAAGTTGCAAATTCTCTAGGCCTCACCTTGACCTAGGTAAGTGGCACCTGATACTCAATGGAATCCAAACAAGTGCCATTGGTGGGAAGAATCAAATATGCACATGTAGCACTAGCTGATTTTCCAGACAAGAAGGTGCTCCTAACCATATTAGTAGCAAACATCCCAACATCCTTTGGTATGCTATTGAGTAGGAATTTTTGTAGAGACCTGGGTGGAGAGATAAAAATGGATTGGTCATCTGAACTATCCTAGTAAAAGGTGAAATGAAGAAGTTGCTAAGAAGAAATATGAAGTTCACAAGATACGAAGGTCTAATGATCTAAAAGCAAACATTCTATTTCAAGATTTTGTGGCTAGGAAACTACTTCCTCACATCAAAAAAAGAGGAGAACTTGTCACTATCATGGAGGAAGAGGAAGATAAAATTTGGACAATGGAATTTGATGGTAGTCATTCCAATGTGGGCTGGAGAGCTGGTGTAGTATTGTACTCTCCTTCCAATGAGTTGTACCCATTTGCCTACAAGCTGCAATTTGATAATACAAATAACACTGCAGAGTATGAAGCACTACTCTTAGGCATGAGTGCATCAGAGGACATGGGAATCAAGAAACTGAGATTCCAAGGTGATGTAGAGGTTATAGTAAAGTAGGTCCACCAACAATATCAGGTGAAGAATCCAAGACTTCGACATTACAAAAACAAAGTGTGGGACTGCATTGAATCTTTTGATGCATTTTCCATTGAAGCTATTCCAAGGGAAAAAAATGAAAAGGTTGATTCTCTTGCAATGTTAGCTTCCCTAGTGACACCTCATCCTTCTTTTGGTAAAGACAAAGTGACCATTGAAATGGTATTCAGGCCTAGTGTACTAGACAATGCAAATCATTGGCAAGTCTTCAATGATGATAACCAAATTCTAGCCTTTTTAGAGCAAAGGGATAATTTCAATAATCTCTTCTTCGAAGGAGGTGAAAATCCACACCGAGAAGCATTCCCCAAAGAAGAGAAAGAAGGAATTGATGATGAGGGAGTAATCAAATTGAAAGGGAACAAAATTCCCAAAGGCCTAGTCTCTTTAGAAGACCTCTTTGACAAACATGATAGATTCATTCAAGAGAAAGAAAAACAATCTTCTCGGTGCACAACTGATTTTGATAAAGAAAAATTAGTACCCGGAGGAGCCAAGGATGGTCAATATTGGAAAATGTTGCTCACTTGAAGAAAAAGGAAGGTTTATTGCATTACTTGAGAAATACTTAGATGTCTTGGCCTACTCTTATGAAGAACTCAAATCCTTCCAGCCAAAGGAAATGCATCACTCAATTCCTTTGAAGTAGGGTGTTAAGACCTTCAGGTAGAAACAAATTCCGTACAACCCAAAGATTGATGATACCATCAAGGAGGAGGTAATGAAGATGCTTAATGCAAGGATCATCTTTCCCATCCACCATTCAACATGGGTGGCTAACATTATGCCAGTGTGGAAGAAGAATGGTGAAATAAGGATATGTGTAGATTTTCACAACCTAAACTAGGCATCACTAAAGGACAATTATCCTCTTCCTATCATGGACCATATCCTACAAGCAGTCACTAGATCTGAAATGATTTCATTACTTGATGGATTCTCAAGATATAATCAAATCAAAGTGGCAGAGGAGGACCACACCAAGACAACCTTTACAACACCTTGGGGCACTTTTTCCTATAGTAGAATGCCTTTTGGCCTAATCAATACAAGAGCTACATTCCAAAGGGTGATGGATTTGTCCTTCAAAGATCTGAAGCATTACATTTTCATATATCTTGATGATCTCACAATATTTTCAAAGAAGAGGGGAGATCATATCTATCACTTGGACAGTACTTGCAAGGTGTAGGAAACATGGCATATCACTAAATCCAAAAAAGTGTTTTTTAGAGTCACGAAGGCAAGTTATTGGGGCATATTGTGAACAAACATGGAGCACACAATGATCCTGAGAGGATTAGATCCATTCAAGAATTAGCCCTACCCACAAACAAAAAAGGAGTTCATTCATTCTTCAGAAAGGTGAACTTTCTTCGTCATTTTATAGTTGAGTTTGCTTTGAGTTGATTTAAGCACATCATTTCCATGATGAAACCACAAGAAAATTCAAATGGAACAATGAAGGGAAGGAAATATTCGAAGAGATCAAGAAATCCATTACCAAGGCTCCAAATATTATATCTTTATATTTTAACAAAGAATTCATCATGTATTGTTATGCATCAAAACATACACTCTCTGTCGTTCTCATTCAGAAAAATGATGAAGGTGTGGAAGCACCTATTGCTTTCATGAGTTGTCCTTTGAAAAATCATGAGCTAAAATATAGCCAATTAGAGAAGCATGCCTATGCAGTGGTTAAGGCTATAAAAACTTTAGGTTTTACATCCTCAATTCCCATATAGTGGTGATGGTCCCCGACAGTGCAATCAAGTCCATCTTGACATAAGAGATCCGGAGCTAAAAGAGGAAATTGGATTGCAAAGACTCAAGAATATGACTTGGAGATTTGACCCTCCAATCTAGTAAGGGGAAATGGCTTGTGCAAGTTTATTACTTGAAGATGAAACACTCAAAGTTCAACATGGTGAAGAAAACTATGCTTGCTCAACTTGTTCAGAAGACAACCCACAGGTTCTCTTTGTCACCACTACTAATGAGTGGTATGTTGATATTGCCTATTACCTAAATTATGGAGAATTTCCTCCCATCTTGATTACAAGAAAATGAGAACACTCAAGCTAAAGGCAGCTAAATTTGTAATCTGGAATCATGCACTTTACAAAAGAGGCCTGGATGGTTGTTTCCTCAGGTGCGTAGATAAAGAGAAACAAGAAAAGTTTCTTAAAGCATACCATGACCAAGCATGTGGTGGACATTTTTCAGCAATGGTCATTGCACACAAGATCCTTCGAGGAAGGTATTATTGGCCCACCATCTTTGTAGACACTCAAGATTGGGTTTCTAAATGCAAAGCATGCCAACAGTTTGTTGGAAGACCACAACTCGCTGCATTACCACTCAGGCCTATGGTTATTGAAGAACCATTTCAATAGTGGGGGCTAGACTTCATTGGTGTTATGAATCCTCACTCAAGCGCAAGGGCACACCTATGTACTCACAGCAATAGACTACTTCACCAAATGGGTGGAAGCCATTCCGGCCAAATAAGCCAACACTGAAATAGTATGCAACTTCATCAAGGAGAATATCATAGTCCATTTTGGAGTGCCACAAAAGATTATAGTAGATAATGCTACCTATTTCTCTTCAAGAGAGCTGACCGAGTTTTTCTATAGCTATGGAATCTCCCTATCTCATTCTTCTGACTACTATCCACAAGGAAACAAACAAGCTAAATCAAGCAACAAGAACATTGTGACCATTGTCCACAAGCTTGTAAACAAGAATCAAAGGAATTGGCACAAAATGTTGTATGACGCATTGTGGGCGGATAGATCACTCCCAAGAAGGCAATAGGTATGTCACCATTCCAACTGCTATATGGAGTCAAAGTAGAAATTCCTCTCATGATCGAGATGCCATCTCTCAAGCTGCTACATGCAATAGAAGATGGTCAGTACAAGGATTCCATTGACAAGAGGATCCTCTTTCTTGAGAAGCTGGAAGAAAATAGACTCCAAGTGGTGGATCACATTAAGGAGCACCAATTGAAAGCAAAGAAGGTTTTTGATAAGAAGGCCAAGGAAAGAGAATTAAAATTTGGAGATTTCATCCTGCTATGGGACAAGAGAAGAGAACCAAAAGGCAGCCATGCAAAGTTCAATTCGGTATGGCTCGACCCATTCTAGATTCGTGAAGCTTGCGGAGAGAACACTTTTATTCTCTCATATTTGGATGGAATGCCACTGGAATTGCCTTGGAGTGGGCAATACTTGAAATTATATCATCAGTGAAAGTGGGTTGTTCCCCCTTGTACCATAGGTGTGTTTCCCTTACCGTTGTGTGGTTTTGTTTCCCCTTGTGTTGTTTTCATGTGTTTCCTTCCCATTGTGTGTTGTGTGTTTCCTTCCCATTGTCCATTGTGTGTTTCCTTCTTCTAATATTTCTTTCTTGAAGTTGTGAATGAATCTGCAAGGCCAATGGATAAGGTACTGGTCAACAAATTACAAGTTCTAGAGATTGAGTTTGGATTCCCATGTCATATCTTCATTATGCTCACCATGTCATGTCCCCAAGATAGAGCCACTGTTATCGCCCTCAAAATCCCCCCCTCATTTTTAAAGTCAAATTCAAAAATTTGAGCTCACGTGCTCTAGAAGTGTTCAAGTAAAGTTAAAAGTCCAAAAAAATAGAGAAATTCAAGCTTTGAAGTTGTTTAAACTCTCTACTCTGCAAGTTTTGATAAATTTTTCTATTTCCCTATCTGGATGCATGAAAATTTTATCGTTGTCCTCATTTGAATGAAAATATCAATCTTTCTATGGCCATGGATTGTCAAACCTTGTATTGTTTTCAATTCCTTGGTTCATGAAAGAAATTTGAAAATTAGGCACGGTATGGTGGAGTTTTTCTTCTTCTTTGCATTTTTCCACAGTCGTGAATGACGGGTGTTTTCTTCCCCATTAATTTTTTTCCCCAACATCCATGAGTAGTACATGGATATCTCTTATTGGATGCGGTATGGCCATGTTTCAAATATGATGGAAGCCTCTCATGTCAAAATGGTGCAACTCCAAGGGATCCACAAATAAGCGCAGGCTTTCCACATGTCCAGGGTCCAAAATGAAGATAAAACAAGCCCAAATCGGCCAAGTATGGAAGGTTCAGCGAACAACGCCATGTGCTTCATTGACGTAATTTTAAGGGTCAAAGCTAGGGGTAGTTCTCAAAATTGCACCAACCCTCCATGTTTCCTAGGTCTAAAAAAGGGGACAAATTTGATTTCTTAAATTGACTAAGTATGAGTGGGTCAATGAAAGCCTCCATGTGCCTCAATGACACAATTTCAGTAATGAACTCAAAGGGCTGATCTTCACATGAGTGTTAGCTTGCACACGTGGTTAGAGTAAATGAAGAGATAGAGTTGGCCATTGAAAATTCTAGGACCAAAAAGGAGCCACGCGTTAGCTCGGCGTAATTTTAGGAGTGATGCAGCCTAGAATTCTTAGTTAACACCTAGTCGCGCTGACACATCACTCAGCCTAGGCTGAGCACTCACCCGAAGCGCACAAAGGTACTGGGTCCCTCTTAAGAGTTGTTGTAGAAGAATGGTAGCATGATAAAGTAGTAAACATATATTTTTAGAAACTAACCCATCTATTCATCATTATACTGAACTAGATCTATAAGTGCTTAAATGTAAATCATCATGATAACAATAATATACATTGACAAAACATATCAGACACTATTGTTTGGCCAATATTCTTTATATATTCATCATACCAATAGTACAAAAGCTTCATATAATACCAGAATGTGTGCATGGATCTCATTCTGATTATCTAGTCTCATGTACTCATGTATCTCTCATCCTTCAAAGCATGTGTCTTTGTATATCTCTTATTAAGTAATTCATTACATATATAAAGGGTGGGGAACTATCCCTTCACCACTTAGCTCTACCAGAAATAGGTCGCATGCTAATAACAACCACATGCCTTTTACAACTATGGCCATACATGCAAGTATGCTATCTATAGATCGTCGATAGTTAACTATAGTGGCAGATCTATTCTTAGCTTATGCCCATGCAAGAGTGACTTGACATGTTCTTCAAAAATCCCTATGAAGACTGGTGTGAAAATCTTGGCATCGCTTTATGTGCTCCGCATGCCAATCTCTAAGAATAGACTTGATCTCCAAAATTGGCTAAGTCCTGAAAGTCTAACTCTAGACCTCCGCGTGACGCCTTCCTATACCTTCAAGCCTTTGCTCTTGTGCTGGTCTTCCATGTGGACTCTGTGTGTAAGTTCAACTAAGTGTTTCCTCTATCAACATTACCCCACACTAGTCTCTATGTTGCCTCGACAATGGTAATGTCCAAAACTTACACAAAGAATGGATAAATAAAGAATGGATAAATTTTGAATAAGGTATACATAGCTAACAAAATTGTTCAAGCCTCAAGCCCCTCCGTTTCATCCTGAAGTAGCAACTCTAGATATTCTTCTTTGATATCTACTTCTAGGTTCTCCCACTCCATTAATGTTGCTCCTGCCATCTCAGGCACATCTACAATGATGGACTACAGCTCTTCCATAGTGAGTTTTCCTTGCTCATTTTGTATCACAAGCATTACGCTTGACATAGAGGTTTGCACCCCCTCTAATACATCCATCTTTTGAGCAATGATCTTTCCAAGCTCCTCTAACCTCTCCGTATGTGGTGCTTATGCCACAGCCAGTGTCTCATGCTTTTGCTTCACTAGGACTAACCGTTCAATGCAGCCAAGGGTAGCATCCTTCATAGCCTTGTGGACTTCATTTTCCTCCAATTTTTTCACTGCGATTAGCACATCTGGGGCTATGCATATTGTTAGTGCATGATTGGCTTTCTTTAGTTTGTCATGGGTGGCTTGCAGTAGGCCTTCATAAGTAGCAATCTTCCTTACTACTGCAGCCTACTTTCTCTACCTTTTCCTAGAGTCCTTGGGTTGTGTTGATACACGCACCTTTTCATCCTCCAACACTAATGTTATCATTGTTTTCACATAGTGCATCGTAGAAGGAAATTCTTTTGGTACCTGGGATTCCAGATGTGGGCGTACCTTTAGAACATCATCTCTAATTTCCTCTGCCATATTAACAAAAGTGTCATATTTTCTTTTGATCAAGTCCTTTTCCTGTACTAGGCGCACTATCTCCACATCCTTGGCTTTCAATTTCTCCATCAGTGCCTTAATGGTAGAAAATTTATCAATGTTTCTTCTTACTACTTCAGAAGATACCTTTACTAGAGCATTGCTCACCTGCTCGTCTGACATCACCATTGGCTTAATTTTCATGTGGCACATTTCAGGTGCCTTCTTCAACCATCTTGATGTGCATGATTCTTCACCGACATCAAAGTCTGGCTCGTCCATATGTGTGTGCATAGACCATGAAAGTTGCTTCCTTGTGCGCAGAGTCACCTTGTCCTCGTCTATGAGTGCCCATCTAAATAAATCCTTCTACTCGATGGTGCTCTGAAACTAAGCGCGAATAATCAGCTTTGGGTCTTTGTGTACCCCATAGTATGTACCTTGGTGTCCTCCCCTATTCGATGGGATTTGGGCCCTCTGGGAATGGCTGCATCAAGGTTAGGAATACTAGATGTATCCCCACCCTTGTCTTGTGTAGCCTCTGATTATTCCCCTTCTTCTCCTTCTACTTTCTTCCCCTTATGTTGAGGCTCTTCCTCTGCTGAGATGAAGGTGCCTTCTCCTCAGATTCCTCTTTCTTTCCTCGCTTAGCCTAAGTTTTCTTCTTTTCTTCTCCTCTGGCTCCTTCACTTGCGGGGTTTCTCCTTACACCCCTTGTGCTTAAATACCTTCTTAAATCTTTGGTCACCCTACTCCTCCCCTGTAACTCCTTCTCCCTGGGAAGTTTTCATGTGCTCCTTCTCTTGGCCAAATGGCTACTTCCTCCTTCGCACCAAGCCACCACTATCCTCATGTTCTTCATCCTCTTCCTCATCATCTTGCTTGGGTTCAGAGGGCCTAGGTGCCAGAATGTTCTCCATGGTATGCTTCCCCTTTGGTGGCCTTGGAAGTGCGAACTCATTTTCCACATACTTGTTATTCTCCATTTTGGGCTTCAGTTGGAGATATATTAGTGTGGCCCCAATATCTGCAATCGCCAGTGTTTCTGGCTTAATGCTCAAAATATCTAAGATATTATTCTCATTACATGCATTCCTCCTGGATATCCATACATCTTCCATAGGGTTTGGTATTCACAGTCCACCTTGTCTGCATTAAACACTAACCTCCGTGTGTTGGTGAACCGATGAACTGCAGCTTGGAAGTATTGCGTGGGAAATGTGTAAGGAAATTTTCACTAGGGGCTCCATGACCCATCTACCATTAGAAAGTGTGCAATACAGAAATGTTGGTAGATTACAAACTATACCTACTTCCCTAGGACCAAAGGCAAATCCTTGGGTATACGCCATTCCTCTCCAAACACCGCACGGATCCTATCATACCACATCTCTGCTCACTCCTTCACCTCGTCCGTCATTTACCCCTTATAGAGATACTTTATGAATCGTTCATCCGAGATTTTTGATTCATGGGGTATTCCCATATATTCTCTTTTGGGCCATCTGGTACCCCAATCTCCATGAAGACTAAACTTAGTAAGATACAACCAAAACTTATCTTATTTCCTATGTGTGCTTCCTCTACTATTTGTTCTACAATGAAGCCAACAATGTTATAAGTGGTTCCTTCTGACATGCACTTTTCCACATGTAACCACATAGAATTAACTTGTGACCACCATTCTAGGTCATTCAATTTTGTAACCGGTGAGCTATTGCACTGCATTTACTCTTTTGGATAATTTTTTTAGTTTGTCAATGTCCATTCCACGCAGGTCCTTTTTGATAGCCCAGTGCTTTCTGTGTCTCCAAGATGGCACTCTTGTCAGCTAGGTCAGTCTTAATATCTTCACCTGTTGCCCTTAATCCAATTACTATGGCAATCAGAATGGGTGTCAATCTTACCCTCCGTCCTGCAAAGTAGAAAAATTCCTCATGGACTCAACTCATTAGCCATCTATACAATGGTGCATACTTTCCAAAGTATGGGAGCTCATATAGCTGGTAGACACCATTCCCTTTTAGTAGCCTTTCCCGGCATCATCATATATTGGCATGCCATCCTTAGTTCACTGTTCGTTTGAGAAGTGAGCAAGTCATCTAATTTCTTCTGGTTTTTGTTGGTCCGGTGATTATACTCACTTATCTTACTCTATCGTATGTGGGTATCCCATTCTTGGCCCACAATAACTTCCTCAGGGTACTGCATTTCTGAAAAATTACTTTCTAGGGCCATCTCTTCCTCTTCTTCCACCACCACCTTCTTCTTTTCCTTTACTGGTGTTGCTTTCTTCTTTGGTGCCATTCTTCTTTTTAGGTTTTGTTTTCTAGACCATTTTCTATGTGTTTTTAGTAGTTTGCTTCGAACCCTAACTCAATTCAACCATGCCCTAATTTGTAATCATGAAATCATGCACCCTAGCTCTATTTTGTTACTCTACTTCATTCAAACCCTTTTCCTAGGGGATTCAAGCCCTTCCAATAAATAGATTTGTCTTTCGCACCTGGTTTTTGCTTCGTACCTTGAATCACTTTACTTAGCTCTTCGCGTGTAGCTCTTTGTCGAATTCTCATAGTCGCAAGGGTAAAAATGAAATCACATCCTGTCCTTATATAGATTTCCACTTTTCACTACATTAATTGCTCCTCCACCTACCAAATTCTCCTCATTTATTACCCATTTTTATCATTTCCGCGTGGTATACCTTCGCGCCAAATGTTATAACCTTCTAGCATGCCTTTTTACCCTTTGTCACAGACTTCTCTTCAATGCACACCCTAGCACCCGAGTACCTCATCGCTGCATCATCTCCTAGTAGTTACCATGGCCGCCGCTTACCTCACGTTATACGTTCTGTCATCCATCTTCATCCTTTCTTATCTTGAGAAGCAATATTTTGTCAGTTACCCTTATCAACCTTCTTTCTCAACACCCGCAACATGACATCTTCATAGCATATACCTAAGAGTCCCCAAAGAATCCACCCTACATGAAAAGGATGTGCAGTCCTCTCAGTGCATCGACATGCTTCATATTGTAGTTAGTTTTATGTGCATAAGTGTGCTTATTACACAAACAAGAGTGAAATTGACAAAGCATAGAACGATGAAAGAAACACATTAAGGAAATGCAAAAGGGAAACCTAATTTATCTGCGGCAATACTATCTTATTACAAACACCAAGAAGACTTATTTATAGTAGGACTTCAACCTACTCCCGTTAAATTAACTGAGCAACCTTGTGCCATCAATTGTGTCTAACTAGCAAGAACCTGACTCAAGTATATGAGTGATAACATACGGCCCCAACCAATGCACTTTGAGCTTTCTGGATGGCACAAAAACTTGGAGTCATACTGTATACCATTTGTCCTACCGCAAGTTTCTTATTCCCGATGTTTCAATCATGCCATGCCTTTTGGCGTGCTTTCACCTATTTTTGACTCTAGTATGTGATGGCTCGACACTCATCTAGTCTCTTCTCAATCCATTCTTCCAGGGCTTGCTCATCAGCCTAGACCTCCAAAGGTGCGTGCAATGCGCAAAGAAGGTAACATAAAGTCTATAGGAAGAATAACTTCCATGCCAAACACCAATTGAAAATGTGTGGCTTTGTTCAATCTTTTGTATGTTGTTCTATAAGCCCATAGAACATCGATACTTTATCATCCCAATCTTTCCTTCCAACATCACAAATCTTGGTCAATGTGTGGCTCAAAATCTTGTTAAAAGCCTTAGCAGTCCCATTTTCCTGAGGGTGATAGGGTGTAGTCTTATGGTGGGAAACCATAAACTCATCTAAAAGAATTCATATTGTCTCATTTAAAAAATGTGTGCCCCTATCACTTGTTAAACTTAAAGGACAACCATACCTTGTAAGAACATTTTCCCATAAGAACTGTGCTGCTGTAGCTGCTGTACAGTCCTTTGTAGGTGCTGCTTCTACCCATCGGGTAAGATAATCTATACAAGTGATGATATAGCGTGATCCAATCCTACGCGTGATGGTGAAATAGGCCTGACAAAGTCAATTTCCCATTTCTCAAAGGGTTTCTGCACTTGTAATTAGTCGTAGAGGCATCTCATCCCTTTGTTTGGGTCGACTCAAGATGTTGACAATGGTCACATGTCTTATAATACTCTTTACAATCCTTGTACAATGTTTCCCACCACAAACTAACAAGTAGGATCTTGCACACTTTGTTGCATCACCTGCATAGTGGCCACCTGCAATACCACCATGTGCTTCTTCCATTATATCCTTTCGTTCATGCTCTAATACACAATGGCGTAACACCTCATCTCTACCTAATTTGTACAAATCACCACTGATTAACATGAATGGTGCCACATGAATAGCAAGTTACTTCTTCTCTAAAGCTTTCATGCCTTCTGGTGCCATACCAGTCTTTAGAAAGACAACAATGTCCTCCAATTCTGATGGCACACGCTATGTAACCTATATAGTTGTGCATCAGGCATGGTCTCTTCTATTGTTTGTGCCTCTTCTCCTGATTGAATTCTAGACAAGTGATCCGGTCCAGAATTGCTTTTGCCTGGTTTTACCACAACCGTAAAGTCAAACTCTTGAAATAAGAGTATCCATCGGCATATGCGCCCTTGTAAAATGGGCTTGTTCACCAAATACTTTAATGCCATGTGATCTGTATAAAACACAAATGGTGTAGCCAACAAATACTGACAAAATTTGTGCAAGGCATAGATCATGGACAAGGCCTCGTGCTCTGTAGTGGTATAATTTTGTTCTACAGGAGTCAACTTCCTACTAGCAAAGCAAATGGGATGATCCACAATACCTTCTCCTAGTTGAGCTAAGACAAAGACTATGGCTGGCTATGCCGAGGGCGTCCACATGAACATGAAAAGGTTTATTCCATGAAGGAAAGTGCAAGATAGGTGTGATAGTAAGTTTCTCCTTCAATATCTCAAACGCACGTTGTTGTGACTCCCCCAAGAATGTACCTTTTCCCTTGAGCAATTATTTAAAGGGCATGGAAAATTTTACATACCCTTTTATAAACTTCCTGTAATACCCTGTATGAACCAAAAATTCACACATCTCATGTGATCGGGCAGGCACTTTCAAGCCTATGATGACTGCAACTTTAGCTGGATCAACTAACGAACCCTTCCTTGTAGATAATGTGTCCTAAAAGTGTGTCAAAGGGAGTAGAAAAGATGCACTTCTTGATGTTCAATGAAGTACTCAACTGTCGACATCTTTCAAACATTAAACGCAGATTGTCGAATGATCCTTAAGTAGCCCATAGACGGTCCAATCATCAAGATAGACTTGTAAGAAGTTATGAATAAAATCCTTGAAGGCTTGTACCTCTATCCTTGAAAATACAGTAGGTGCATTCTTCAATCCAAAGGGCATCACAAAGATAGGAAAAGTTTCCTCATTTACTAGTGAAGTTGGTCTTCTCTATATCTTTCGAGGCAATCCTAACCTAATGATACCCTAAAAATCCATCTATAAATGAATATATCTCGCGCCAACCACTCCTAATATTTCCTTGGTGAACGGCGTAGGAAAGGGATCTGTAACACATGCCGCATTCAACTCTCTATAATCAACACATTCAAATCCTACCATCATTTTTATGCTTATCACCATAGGATGACCCATTCTCGATTCATCTAATGGTCGAATGATCCCGGATTTCAACATCTTGTCAATCTTCCCTTTACTTTCTCACGCAAATTGGGATTCATTTGATATGTTCGCTTCCTAATAGGGCGTGCACCTTCCTTGAGCTTTATCTTCATTTCTTCGAGTGATATATGCATGCCTTTAAGTTCATGGTATCCTCTTAGGAATAAGTCCTCATAGTCTCGAAGTAACTCTATGATATTTACTACCTCTGATTCTGACCAAGTAATCCCCAATTATCACCTCCTTAGGTTCAGCTTCTATGCCTATATTGACCTTTTTGTTTTCATAGGTTCATGATATGCGCGTGCATCTACGCCACATGGCTAACACTTCACATGTTCCATGTGAATGATCCACATCTAAGTGCTCAACTTCCTCCTCATCAATTATGTAAACCATCTTCCCCTTATCTTTCTCCAGTGAAGCGCACTCAAGTAATGTGATATCATCTTCTTCATCCGCAAAACGCACCCCTATCTCTCTGTCTCACCAAATAATTCTGAATAAGTTCTTCCTCTTTCCCACCTTTGTCTCCCATGGTTAAGCGCTTGATAAAACCTAAAGATGTGTTCACTGGTGGTGTAGATGAAAAGAAGTCAAAAGTTTGGATCATCCTGCAGTCAAAGTTTGCCAAGTGCCGGTGTCTCAATGTAATTCAACATATACATACCAAGCATGTGAGTAGTGTAAAATAAAATCAATGCACCCAAAGTGAGGGTGGCAAGGCTTCTGTCCTACCTTTGTCTAGAGTCTCTCACATTGCTAGATATGATGTTGAGCAGGTTGATCACCATGATAAGGACAAATTTTTGTAGGTGCATTACTTCTTGAAAACTTGGTTGACAGGGGCAGTCCCAATCATTCCCCATTCTAAGAGATTATCCTTGTGGACCACCAACCAGTGCGTGGCCATCCCACCCAAAGTATATGATAGCATATCTCATCATTTAAGATGGTCAACCTAGTTTGTTTCCATGGCGTATAATAATCCAGCCAAATCTTCGGATCTAGTATAGTGGGGTATTGAGTGACCTATACACTAAACAGAGTGAAAACCCCTTTGCGAGGAACTACACGCTTAACTTCGCACCCCACCGGTTCATAAGTGCCATGAGCCCAATTATCACAAGCAACACTTTGGTAGTATTGCTGATTGATGAGAATCTTCCCAATGAAGGATTCCTTCCTTTGATGGATCATGGACCTCACGGGTCCCGAATAGCGCATATATAGACTCTGTTCAAGTCCTCTTCACTTAAAGGTTCCACATATGGTATGTATTTCTCATCTGTCAATGGTATTATAACCATTTCCTCTTTGTTCTCGAAGCTGATATACCCCTTGTTAAACCTCAAATCAGCATTGTTCGCATAACACCAAGGGTGCCCAAGCAAAGTTGGGAAGCTATCTACTTCCGCAAGTGCTAGCACTTCAAAGTCTCCTGTGAACTTGGCCCCTTGTATAGTGATAGATGCATCCTTCAAAACTCCTATGGGAGTAGCTTTCATTCTATTTTCCATGAACAATACATTAGATGATGGCTGTAATGGGGTCTCCCCATTTGTTCCCACGCATCCAATGTAAGTACATTTACTTCCGCACCTATGTCAATCAAAATATTGCTCAACATCCACCCATCCACAACAACATTCAAAGTGATCTCCTTGTCGTAATCAATGCTATTGGGGGAAGATTCGCATGAAGTATTTGTCTTTTAGTTTCAGTTCCCACGCATGGAGTATTCCCCTTCAACCAATTTCCTAATAAAGGAATAATATTCTCTTGGCGCAATGTTCTACATACCTCTTTGATGTTGTCAATATCTGACGAGGCCAGTACGTATCCTTGTGCTCCAATTTCGAGACTACTCTTTCAATCCTTGTATCTCATCTTGAAGGCTTCTAAGGACCTCCATCATTTCTGATAGAATTCTTTACGATGATCTAGATCTCGCTACCAAGGATGCAAAACCTCCTCCCTAGTGATTTTCGGTTTACATTGCAAACACGTCTCTTGCTCATGCCACCTTAGCTCGTGTGGTTATCTTGACTATTCGCCTCGGGTTCTCGGTGTTAACTTGGGCATCCATTAATTCTCTAATGCACACTAGATTCTAACCATCCCCACGCCCTTGTTTTCTTTCTTGTGTTGCTTCTTGAGATGCTCACAAATTTGGACACTCTTCATAATTATGCCCCTTTCCACAAAATGAATAGGAAATATTCTATAGGCATTCGCGCCTATAATGGTTAGGTGAACCACATGTATAGAAAATTCCCGAGGGAATTCACTCCTTCCTCCACCTCGGCATCATCCTCCATATCCACCTCGATATCCTCGTCCTCTTTCACGAACCCCTTCAAACCTTCATCATTCCATTCATAGTGTGTTTTATTATAATCCCTATCTGATGCTCATTCTTCCCTTTATAATTATCACCACGATGCTGTCTTACCCCAATATCAATGGCATCATAGATCTAGCCAATCAATTTACAATCCTCGATTATCATGGGTCATGGACCTACAAATTTTACAAAAGGAGGATACATTCTTTCTGATCGTGTGTTGTAGTAGGGGGCAGTGACTAGCATCATGATTCAAATGGCAAATCTCATAGTCTAACAAAAATGAATGTACAGTTCTACGGGGCAACTATCCTTGGTGTGGCCTTCCACTTCACAATCTATACACTAGATTCCTAAGTGTGTTTCATGAGCTGAGTTTGCTGATAATTTCTCTAACTATTTTTCCATAGCTACTATCTGAGCTTCCAAAAATGGACTAACTCCAGTGTCAATACTCCCAACTACTTCAACGCATGTAAAGTGGCCTCCAATGCTTCACGTGGGTCGGTATAAGTTTTATGTGACAATGCTCTTCGAAATGGGGTAATCAATCCCCGAAAAACCATTGTGCATGTTGACTTGCATGAATGTCATAAGAGAGTTTGGATAGAAGTGTTTTAAAATGGGCATCATACTCATGTACACTTTCAGTAGTGCCTTGCTTTATATCCTTGAGTGCACTTATACTCTTCTGCTCAAACTCTGGGATATGGAACTCTTTCAAGAAAGCATCTTTCAATGTTGCATAGTCAATACAAGTTTGATTGGGATCAAACTTCCTATACCAACTGTGCACGCGCATCTGTAATGTAATAGAAAATTGACTTGCCTTGCACTCAGAGGCCGTAATACCTTTCACGTGCCACAATATTTCACACATATGAACATGTTTAGCAACATCCTCAATACCTCTATATTCTAGGAGATGAAGGGACATCTCCATATAAATGTTCTGGGGTTGCTGCGGGCCTTGACCACCCGACCCAGAACCTCCTTGGTTTCCTCTTCCTCCAAAACCACCCGAATCATTGGAACTAGAACTGTACATACCACCTGATCCTCCTCCAGGGTTTGGAATAGGTCCCATGGATGCACTCCCCTGTGTCCCTATAGTGGTACTATAATGGACCCCTATAGTCTTTGAAGTAGTCCCAGTTCCAGAGGTAATTCCCACACTCAGCGCGCTCATATTCTGTGCAGATGATGAGCCTGAAAATGTACCCCCAAAGAATAAAAAAGTTGTCTATGTTGCGATTTATGTACTTGCTATCTGACCTATTTCTGCACTTTCACTTCCTAAATTAAAACTATTTTTACCTGCTTGTCTACTAGATACTAGAAAACCAAGCGCACGTGCTTAGGTCGCGAGGTTGGCTTAGATGCGTGCTGCCCGGCCAGTCATATCTCTATCATGCTTCCATGTGAGGCCGAAGAGGGTTCTCTGTCATGCTTTCCTAGATGGGGGAGTTCTTGATGCTCTTGCTCTTCTTCCTCCCCATGAGCCTCAAATCCTTCACAAGCCATCTCTCTCCACAACACCATCCATTCTGTAATTTCTTGTTTCTTGCATAATTCCCTCTCACGCACCTCATCATACTTCATCCGCCTCTCTTCCCTTTGTCATGTTGCTGCTAGGTCTGCCATCTTTCACCAATCCTATTCCTGCCCCCGTGCGTGGAGATTCTTTTAGCTTTCCATGGGTTTAGCTTCCAAGTTCAACGTTACCATTAGTATTTTGATTGCCAGTGGAATACCTTATAAATACATCCCTCTAGGATACCGTAGGAACTGGAACTCCGCTACCTCTAGGCATGAATAAGTCGAAATTGAATACTCCAAAATATAGCTATTTAGGACACCGCAAAACTAGGTATCTACCACGTGAGTCCAGCTCAAGTCAGCATCATATAGTGTTTGAAATTCCTCCTGTGTCCAAACAAGTGTGCGATACCTCCAATTCCACTTAGATGCATATGTAATCAACCATTCATATAATTCTACTGGAAAGATAGCAAAGAAGCTTTCATACAAACTATCATACAAATTCTACTCTACCCAAGTGCGTGCACTAAATCCAGATCTAGTGTCAAACCTCCATGTGTATTCTTCCTCCAAATCATGAATCCATTCTTCAACGCTTGCCAAAGTTAGCGGTATGTCTTCATCGTGAACCATTCTGAAAACAACTGAAAAGAGGTCTGCAATGGAACCAATGATGCAGCCTAGAATTCTTAGTTAACACCTAGTTGCCTTTGGCACATCACTCACTTTAGGCCGAGTGCTCACCTAAAGCATGCTGAGGTACCCGGTCCCCTTAAGAGTTGTTGTAGAAGAATGGTAGCATGATAAAGTAGTAAACATATTTTTTAGAAACTAACCCATCTATTCATCATTATACTGAACTAGATCTATAAGTGCTTAAATGTAAATCATCATGATAACAATAATATACATTGAAAAAACATATCAGACACTATTTTTCGCCAATATTCTTTATATATTCATCATACCAATAGTACAAAAGCTTCATACAATACCAGACATGCGTGCATGGATCTGTTATAATTATCTAGTCTCATGTACTCATGTATCTCTCATCCTTCAAAGCATGTGTCTTTGTATATCTCTTACTAAGTAATTCATTATATATATAGGGTGGGGAACTAGCCCTTCACCACTTAACTCTACTAGAAATAGGTCACATGTTAATAACAGCCACGTGCCTTTTCTGACTATAGCCATACATGCAGGGTATGCTATCTATAGATTCTTGCCGATAGTTAACTATAGTGGCGGATCTATTCTTAGCTTATGCCCATACAAGAGTGAGTTAACATGTTCTCCAAAAATCCCCACGAAGAGTGGCGCGTAAATCTTGGCATCACTTTGTGTGCTCCACATTCCAATCTCTAAGAATAGACTTGATCTCCAAAATCGGCTAAGTCTTGAAAGTCTGACTCTACACCTCCGTGCGTGACACCTTCCTATACCTTCGCGCCTTTGCTCTGTATTGGTCTTCCATGTGGACTTTGTGTGTAAGTTCAACTAAGTGTTTCCTCCGATCAATAAGGGGGCATATCTAAAGCGAGAAACTCAAATGAGCGCTAGTTCTCCACATGTCTAGAGGTCAACATAAGTCAAGTGGGAAGTAAGCCTAAATCGGCTAAGTATAAAAAACCGGTGGAGCTCTCCATGTGTTAGCTTGGTGCAACTTCAAAGGCAAAATCCAAAGGCAGGTTCCAAATGAGCACTAGCTCTCCACATGTCCAGGGTCAGATATATATCCCACCAAACAAAAGGGAGAAAGTCAAATATTAAGCCCGAATAGAAATTTAATGCGGGAAGCGGTTTGTTGGGGAGATTTGAGAATTTAAGCCTTGTTTTCATTAAAGGGGCTTAAAATTAAAAAGTGACCCACAACCCCACCCATGCCAAGGAAAAATTAAAATATTAATCCCACATTGAAAGTCAAAGTGGGGAAGCGGGTTGGCAGAGAACTATGAGGTTTTTATCCTTTTTGTAAAAAGGGCTAAAAGTCATAAAGTGACCCACATCCCTGATCATGCTATGAGGAAAATGTCAAATGTTGAGCCCACGTTGAAAGTCAAAGCAGGAAGCGGGTCGGTGGAGAACTTTGAGGTTTTGCACCTTTTTGTAAAAAGGGGTAAAATTCATCAAGCGAGCCACGATTCCTTAGCCAATCAAGTGAAGCCACATGTCAAGCTTATATCAAAAGCGGAAGGGCGACCAAAAATGTAAAAAATTCCAAATCTCTATAAAGTCACAAAATGCAAAAGGCATCCTCCTCACCTGCTCCAGTAAATTTCTCCCATGTGGACGAATCTAGTTTAAAGTTTCAAAGGCAAGATGAATGGTTCAAATTCAAAGTTACAAAACAAGTGTAATGGCTGCATTATGAAAATTCTAGTTTTTCTCGCCATTGGCATTTCTTCATGAATCAAGAATCTAAACGAATGCGAATGATTGAAAAGATTGTAAACCATTTCTTGCTAACAAATAAGAAGTTGTAACCATTTCTTGCAAGATATTTAATGGCTTCTTCACGCCATTGTAAAGGGGTTGGTGATTGATCTTGTAAACTCAAGAGTGCATTGTACCTAGAGAAAGCAAAGGAGATAGCCAATTTTCTTCTACTTTCCTCCACTTCTCAATTTCTTCCATTCTCACATTATGTACAACTTTGATTTGAGAAATCAATACAAGAATAAGGAGTTTATAGCTTTCTTTGACTAAGGGGTTTCTTGATACTTGGTCATCAGTGAATTCTATTTGGTCTTGTTATTATTCGTAGAGTTGTTTCTTCCGATAAATACATGTGTTAAAGTTTCTAACTAGTGTGTGTGTGTAAGAATCTAATTTTCTACCTTGAACATTAGTTATCCTACCTCTTTTCTCAATCTCCTTTCCCCACTCTTTAGACAAATTATTCCTTAGAAATATATTGTTAGCTTTGTTGTAGGGTTAGTGGAGTGCCTGTTGGATCCCAGTCAAAGACCACCACAGAAATCCACACTTTTTCGCACATGCATACACGCAGTTGAACCGGTTAAGTAGAGGGACTTAGATTCCCAAAGTGTTGGCAAGGAACTCACAAATTTTTCCACCCGAAAAATTTCCTCACCAATACCTTCCAAAAAAAAACAATTTCTCTCAAATCATTGTTTGAAAAACAATGAAGATGACAGACTAGGAAAACATACAATTTATGTAAAAAGTAGTTTTCCCATAAAAGTAAAAAGTAACTTTCCAAAAATAGAAACTTGCTAAAAAGGGTAAAAATCATCAACGAAGCTGAATTGATTGTCGGGAGGTTAAAAATATCAAACTTGAGTTAAACAGGAAAAATATCCCAAAATAGCAAGTCTAATCCCACCTGCTAAAAATAGAAAGTCTCAGTTTTGGATGGATAAATTTGCAATTGGATCAGATTTCACTCATATTTCTACTTTTTGACATCCTCTAGGGTTGTAATGTGATTTAATATCTTGAACAAGGAATTACACCCTCCGCGAGGATCTTGAAGTACCATTTTGAGCAAAATTTTGTTTAGGATCAAGGTAGAACATCTCGAGGCGCAACAGGTGAAATCCAAAGACATTGTGTAGTTTGAAAATATTTGGAAGGAGCCAAGAAATCCATTTAAATCCAAGCTAAGGAATAATCTAGTCTTGAAGCCATCATCATCTCTTTAGGTGATCTAGTTGAGTTAAATGAGCTAGGTGAGCTAGTTGAGCCTAGCGAGCTAAGTGAGCTAAGTGAGTTGATTGAACCAGTCAAGTCATCTAAGACATTCAGGTCATTCTATGCAAAGGATCATGATATAATCTATTTATATATGAGGTATGCAATCCTTGAATTTTATTTCATTTTGTAGATACTCTTGTGTTGAGAAAGTTAGATAAGTGATCTTCACTTGGGAACCTTGTACATGAGAATGAGAAATGAACCAAGCTTCACTTGACAAAATTGGCATAATAATGTCCTTAAACACTCAATCAAGCATCAGATAGCATGATCAGTCCTCCAAAGGTGGAACATTACAAGTAAGAGCTATTATGCATGAGTTTTCAAAAGGGAGGATAATGAACAAAGAACACAAAGTGATTCCATATTCCAGAGAGTTCATAATAAGATGAAGCTCAATGTGGATCCCGTAGAAATTCTTGAGTCAAAAAGAGTGATCTTTGCATCATCCTTATCTTCAAAAGCATCCACATATGTCTTCCCTAATGGTATATATTTCCCACGATGAATAAGAAATAATCCTGAAACAATTTCTTGAAAGTGATTTGGGAAGCAACATCGTGTCACTCTTGAAGACCAATTCACATGGATTCAAGAAATGCTTGAAAGTGAACCAAGAACAACACAACAAGTTGTCATACCTGACCTAAAAGAAATATCAAGAACCTTGATGATCCGAAAACACCTTTTAATAATTTCAAGTTTTAATCAAGCTTACTAGGATCTTAACATTCTTCAATTTTTAGGACTTAATTGATCAAAATCTGATTTTAATCTGAATTAGGACTGATCCAAAACTGAATTTTAATTCCCTTAATTCACTGTTTGATCAAAGCCCATAAAGTTCAATTTTTACCCGATTTCACTGATTTTCCCCAAATTGTCAATTACTGATTAATTATTTGCATCCACATTCAAATTATGAATTTATTTACTACAAATAATTAGATACTGAAAAATAAAATCAGACAAAATAACATAGGGATTGTTTATGGGGTTCAGAATTCCTACGTCCCCGGTTCATTTTAGAACCGATCCATTAATTTCAGATTTGCAAATATAATTAAATTATACAAATCAAATAAATGAACCTTAATAAACCTTCTATAAGTCCCTTAAGAACCTATGAGCTCTGAAACAATTAGATTCTTGCTCTCCATGCTTGCTCTCGGCTTCTCGATATCTCATCCCTCAATTCTCTCGAAAAAATCTGCACAAAAAGCTTCCCAAAATAAGTTCAATAATTCCAAATTAGACAAAACCTTATATCATCGGAATCATCTTGAGATTTCACAAAACTCTCCAGTTTACACAAAAATCAGGTTTAGGTTTTAAGTTCCTCAAAATTAAGGATTTCTAAAACTACATGTTGTGCACTATTACACAATCCTACCAAAAAGTTTGTTTAAATAAAAATTACCTCCTCTTATATCATGCCACCTATTTTTTGGGAGGTGGTTAGTAGTTCAATCCCTTGGAAGCATCATATGCACCATACATAGCAAATTCAATCCTTTTATCTCACTTTTGACATGGAAGGTGGGTAAGGTATTTTTAAATAAAATTGCATGCCATTTATATAATGACTAAATGGCTACTTTTGTTAATAGACACTTCCAAGTTGGAGTGCTTCATTGGTTAATGGCAGCCATGTCCCCCATATGGGATGTGGGATGAAATTTGGTTTAGGCTAAAATAAAGGAGGTTGTTTAATTTAAGATATGTATTAAATCTTTAATCCTCCCCCATATCCCACATCCCACGTCAATATCCATTTAAAAAACAAATTCAAGCCATACCACCACCAAACCAGCTTGCCAAATGTGAAGGGATAATAGGTCCATGTTCTCAAATGGAGTAGTGCCACATGTCAGCATATGAGTGGTTCATCTTTTGCCACGCCACTTTTTCCCACAAGTTCAACCCAAACTTTGGTGACCATATCTTTCACATACGGAATCGGATTTCGTTCATTCAAAATGAATTGGAAAAATTGTGACAAGATCTACACCATAGAGTTGATTTTGTGAGGTTATAAGACCATAAATTTATCTAGTTTGACCAGATTTTACCACATGTTGACCAAACTTTGACCAATAATAACTTGAGCATACAATGTCCATTTTTGCATTCCAACCATTTTTGGAAATCTCTTGATGAGATCTTCACAATGAACCAAGTTTAGGAAGACTAAAAATATATGTAATCCTTTCTATCCATAAAAATATATTTCTCACCCATAAATGTTATTAATCATCCTAAATTTTGCAAACACATAAAGGATCCATAAATAGCATTATGGGTTAAATCAATGCAAATGTTGAGGAGCTAGCCACAAAACATCGACCACAAAATAGACAATTATAAGACACAAAACAACAACTGTCCACTGATACTCTGCGACCATGTCAACTTCTACAAACAACTTGAATCAGTATAAAAAGACAAACCAATGCCCCCATAATAGGTGAATGCCTCACTGAATCATGTATATTGTCATCCCACTATGATGCCATCACAAATAATTGATCAGATAAAAACACCCATTCAACAACAGAAAGCAAGTGTCCAACTGATACTCTATGATACGACCAATAATCAGTAAAAATCAATTCCACCAAAATAGATCAATGTAAAAAGACAACTACATGCCAAAATAGCTAGTGTCCATTGTCCCTATGAAATTTTCAACCATTGCAAATATCATGATCCAAAATGTTTAGACCACACATGCCAAAAATAGCTATAGTCAAAACTGAATCACGTGAATCTGTAAATGTAATATATATCCATACATATTAAGCAGAAAAGGATAGAATCAATCACAATGGTGAAACTGCTATCCATTACAAAATATCACCAGAAAACATCTGCAAACCAGTTTGTTAGTGCAATAAATGTACACTCTAATTGTAACCATATAGGATAGTTACAATAAATGCCCAATTTATGGGACTTAAATTATGTGCAATTATCATATATGGACACAACATGATTGTATATTAATTACAATAATAAAGTGGTGTCCAGATTTACACAATGAAATTCAACAATAGATACTGAAATGTAAATTTCCAAAAATAGACATTATACCCATGCCCACTGAATCTGCATACTCTGCTACTAAAAATAGAAATGGATTTTGTCATCTTAACAAATGAGAAGTATAATATGAGTATGATTAACCTTTCCCTCAGATCTTCCCTATAGGTGACACCATTTTTCCAATTTCAAAGCAAATGAAAATATGGGAATTTTTCCTTTTAACATTCATCGGAATCCCACAAAAATATCTGAAAAGAATGCATGTTATTCATCATTTATAGCTATGAAAATATAAATCTATCCAAATCACATGAGTTTTCATTATCCATATCAAAGTAGAATGGACTCATATGTGGATTATCTATGGATAGATCCAAGGTTGATTCATTCTTAACTGTTGTATTAACAACTTGTACCTTGTAAACCAACTTGTTCTTACCATTCCTCGGATGGCTTGTTGGATGAAGTTTCCAACAGTTTTCAACCTTGTGTCCACTCATGTGACAATGAGTGTAATAGTTCCTCTTATCCTTCTTTTGGGATGAGGAAATATTTTTACCATTTCTTGCATGAAATATACGAGATTAGGTTTTCACATTTTCCTTATTCTTAACGAATGACACCAAATTTTATATCAATGTCCTTCTCTTCCAACAACTAACAACATAATGGTTATGCATTCCAAAAAAAGTGCAAGGAAAAGAATTCATCATTTTCTATATATTAAAACCAAATTTCTTAAATGGAAAGAGTGGATCATCATAAGTTTTACAATTTTTTTCATGCTTATGATTATGATAAGAAAGTGGAGGTGGAATCTCATTACCTCTTCTCTAATTTTTCTTACCAAATTTATTTTGTTGTACTAGTGGGGTATACACTTTGTTTTCAAAATATCATCTTCCTTCAATGTGCTTGGAGGATTCTCCAATATCCATTCCCGCACTAGGAAAACCCAAACCTGCATAACAAGGATGATCCTCGACCTGTATTGGGTTATATATTCCTTGTTCTTACCAAGGCCATTCCCATTAAATCCCATTTTAGTTAATAATTTAGATCTAATGCCTTTAATGTACCTTTAAAAACCACCAAAACATCATTACTTGAATCTAAATTTGAATGGGAAGAAGAATCATGTGGTGAAAAACTTACAGTGCATTCATTGGTCATTGTTTTTACATTTGAAGTTAAAGGTAAATCTTTCTTCTATTCACCACTACATTGCAAACTGATCAAGAACTCATCCTTGGCCTTGAGATTGGATCTCAAACATGCAATGTGTTCCTCGAGGTAATAAAACTTGTTTCTTATGAAAAAAAATTCTTCTTGAATCTGGTGGTTAACTGCCTCAAGTTCTTCGAGCTTTTCTGTTTAGACATATTTCCCATAGTTATCTGTAAACACTTGTACTTCCACAATTGCAAAATCTAATCTAATTAGAAAATACAAACTGAAATCCAAATGCAACTGAAATCTAACACTTTGAATCATCCACTCACGATACCAAAACTTGATCTGAAAACACCTTTTAATAATTTCAATTTTTAACTATTTACCAAGATTGTAAAGATTCTTAAATTTTTAGGACTTAATTGATTCAAAATTGATCAAAATCTGATTTTAATCTAAATTAGGACTGATTCAAAATTGAATTTTAATTCCCTTAATTCATTGTTTTATAAAATGCCATAAAGTTCAATTTTAACCCAATTTCATTGATTTTTCCCAAATTGTCAATTATTTATTAAGGTCATTCATATCATATGGTGAAGTGATTTTAATGGCTAGTTCTTTAATAAGATTTTAAAGGATAATTTTGGCCTTTTTAGGATTGGTGTGCATCCTCCAGGAAGGATCTGAAATCCCACACTCATCCGGAGGTGGTATTGAAGAGATATGAACATGTTGTAAGTGATTTAGGAAATTTTAGGGAATATTTGGAGGTTTAGGGACAATTTGTGTAACAACAGGTTTCTAAGGTGCAAGGAGTGTATAGCTAAATTTGGAGCCTAAACTTCATCGGATGATTTCGAAGATCCATAAAGATTTATGAGCCAAAAAAATAGTCATTTGAAATCTAGGGAATTATCTACATGTTGGAAGCTTCACATTTTTCACAAGACATGTTTACTTCTCAAGGCAGCTCAATCTATGCAGACACACCTCGTTCTCCCAAAGAAATATGAGACATTTCAAATATTTGAAGGAATAATTGGAGGTTTATATCAATTCCATTGTTTTTGAAATTGTCTTGGGAATTAAAATAATATGATAATTCAAAAATACCACCTAAAGCTCCAACAATCTCGTCCTCAAGTTCTCTCTCCCGTGAGGTACGTTTCTCATACTTAGCCATTTTTGGGTGAGGACACTTATCACCTCCTAGTGAGGGAAGATTTTATTATCCCTCATGTCTCAATTCCCAACGGGACACAAAAATTCACCCCTCCTCATCCCTTCCTCTAGGTTCTCCACATGACCAAGTCAAGCACTTTAGAGGGCTTATCTGGCCTATCTCACTCCTCTCATCTCACAATCTTGCAGTGACACTTGGAAACATAGGGTGAGGGTGCATTTCCTTCTCCCTCTTTTAACCTTTCCAAAGGGGACACAAGGGACACAAAAATTAACCCCTCTTTATCACCCCTCTAGTTTTTAATGTGACCAAATCCAAGCCCCTCAGTGCTAAAAAGAGCTTTTCCCCATCTCCTCCTTGTTGCATTTGGTAATGACCCATGACAATATCTAGTGAGGGAAAATTTTTCTATCCCTCTTGTCCCCATTTACAAGGGGATAGAGGGGAAACAAAAATTTTCCCTACTCTAGCCCCTCTCAAATTTTTCCATATGACCTAGACCCAACCCCAAGTGTTATATGCTCATTTTCTCCATCTCCTCAATTTTGTATCCAATAATGAGAAGTGTCAAGACTATGTGAGGGAACATTTTATTGTACCTATTGTCCCCATTCCTAAGGGGATAGTGGGTAAACAAATTTTCCCCAATCCAAACATGAAAACCATAGCTCTAAAACTATATACTTCTACTTCACTCATTAACCAAAAACACTTTTGCCGAAGCTTTAAAACTCAAAATAACTATTGTTAACTTCATTTCTTCTCGATTCAACCCGAACTCCATTGTTTATGATTAAAAACCTCCAAATACCTGAATATTCACTAGGAATGTTTTCAAAATTCTTCTAGGGTAGTCATGAACACTAAAACGAACAAAAATTCATAACTCTCTAACCTATAGTTGATTTCCATTGAAATTTTCTCAGTAATTCCTCATTCCGGCACCTTCCAAAAGATTATAACTACAATATTAATGATGGCATAGATTTTTAATAGAAAAAACCTAACTTTTTTCCATAGAAGACACTTTTAAATTTCCAAGAATTATGGCAAACAAATCACTACAAAATTTGGTGCACATGATCCCGAAGACGAGTTGAATCTAATGAGGACATTTTCGTTGCAAATGGGAAGGGATAAGTGCAAATTATAAAAATAGTATCTAGTTTTTCTACTTAATAAAAATATTAACCTTCCAAAAATATAAATTTCTCTCAGATCAGAGCATTCGAAAAACAATGAAGATGATAGACTAGGAAAACAAACAATTTAAGCAAAAAAATAGTTTTCTAAAAAAAACAAAAAGTAACTTACCAAAAATAGAAACTTTCTGAAAAGGGGAAAACCATAATCAATGGAGGTGAATTGATTGTGTGAGGAGATTTAAAATTTCAAACATGAGTTAAACAGGAAAAATATCCCAAAATAGCAACACCCGGTCCCACCCCAAGCAATAATAGAAAGTCTCGGTTTTAGATGTTGAAAGTTACAATTAGCTCTGTTTTCACTCATATTTATACTTTTTGACATCCTCTAAGGTTGTAAGGTTATTTCATAGCTCGAAAAATTAATTTAACCCTCCACGGGGATCCTAAAGTACCATCTTGAGCAAAATTGTGTTCAAGATCAAGACAAACATCTCGAGGTGCAACGAGTGAAATCCAGAGACATTGTGCAGTTTGAAAAGATTTGGAAGGAGCCAAGAAATAAATTGAAAATCAAGATAAGGAATCATTTGGTATTGAATCCATCTTCATATCTCCATGTGAGCTAGTTGAGTGAAATGAGTTGGGTGAGCTTGTTGATCTGGTGAGCCGAGTTGAGCCACTGTGAGCTAAGTGAGCTAAGTGAGTTGATTGAACTAGTCAAGTCATCTAAGAAATTCAAGTCATTTTATGTGAAGGATCAAGATATCATCTTTTTCTATATGAGGTATGAAAGTAATGAGAATCCCTAAATTCAATTTCATTTTGTAGGTACTCTTGTGTTGAGAAAAGGTAGATAAGTGATCCTTACTTGGGAACCTTGTACATGAGAACGAGAAACCGACCAAGCTTCACTTGATGAAATTCACATAACAATGTTTTTACAAAATCAATCAAACATCGAGATATCATGGTCAATCCTCCAAAGGTGAAGCATTGCAAGTAAGAGCTATTAAGCATGAGTTTTTAAAAGGGGGATAATGATCAAAGAACAAAAATTGATTTCATATTCCAAGAGAGTTCATAAGAAGACGAATCTCATTATGGATCCCGTAAAACTTCTTGAGTCAAAAAAGTGATCTATTGCATCATCCTTCTCTTCAAAAGAAAGATGTCAATTCCTCCTCAAAAATTAAATCATTGTAATCTACATTACTTTCTGATTCCAACAAGTGATTGGAAGGCTATGTTCACCCTCATATAGTTCATTTTTTTAATGCTTGAGTGCAATACTAGTTAAAAACAAGCCTTATTTACTGGAAATCATTATTGTAATAAATTTTGATTGATAACTCAAACGAGTGCCATATTTTTCAAAAGTTAATATTTTTTCATTTCCCACACATTAGTCCTATTTATAGTATAAAACTTGCTAAGTTATAAAGTGCCAAATTTGAGGGGGTTTTGATATGGTTTCGGGAGGTGTGTAAAGTGTGTATTCTCTTATGTTCGCAACTTCCATCTTTTCTCACATTTATGCAATAAAATTCCACTATTTTACTTTCTAAAAAATGGATATAATCTCTTTTATTGCACTTACTCCTTTTAACTATCTCGAATGGAAATAAAAAATGACCATTGTGCTTAGGAGTAAATGGTTGTACTAAATCACTATGGGGTTATAAACTGAGCCTAGTGGAGATGTAGATAAATTCAAGTGGTTCAACAAGTATGTGTTGAATTATATTGCCTTTAAATCAGGTATCTCATTTCAATTATTGGTGAAGTTGTGATATACAAATATTTGTATTTCATTTGTGGAAAATCTTGAATTCCTTCTGCTTGTTAAAGTTTTATGTTACATCAATTCAGTGATTGTGGAGATTTTTAGGAGATGTTCATACCATGTATTGTTCCTCAATATTAATTGTGTAAACAAAGTTGATCTTTTTGTTTCATTGATTCTTGGTGCATCACCATCTTTATGTTATATGTTAATCTCTCTCTCCCTAATCCCAAGAACAAAGTAGATTAGTTTTATTTTAAATGTTGTAGCCTTGCATTTTGATCCTAAATCAAGTGCACCAAGTTTTAGAAGGAATCCAACCTTCTCTAGAGGTTCATCCCAAGGTGACAAGGTCCCACACCTTGGGGATGTTCCCATGTTGCACTAGATCACTTAATGATTCAATGGGTGCATGATCCATGTGACAAATTTTTTTGGCATGCCCGATGGGAAAAACTAAGATTTGGTACTCCTCTTATTATTTGTATGAATCAAAGAACCTGCAACTCCACATATCTGGACTTCAATTTTTAGTGTGTTAACTTATGCGAAGAGTTAAGACAAGAACTTATTTGAAGAAAGAAAACCAACAATGTATTTAAGTGTCTCTATCTTCTTTGAGAAGAAGAAAGGGAAAAGCTTCCTCATGTCATTGTAGAGGTCATTTAACACCTCCCTTTGGAAGATTCCCGGTGCGAGGAGGAATCAAATGCTTCTCAATATGGCGTACCTATACGAGCTCAAGCCTTCCCAACTTTTAATGGTGGCAGTCCTCTTGCACTATCCCAACGTGATACTATACCTACATCTGTGCTTAATATTCTACCCTTTTATACAAGCGAGACAAGTGTTACTCCTATAGAACATATTCAAGATGTGGAAAATGTCTTTGTAGTACATAATGTTACAAAAGATAATGTTGCAGTTTTATTTCTAGCTATTTCCTTCAAGGTTAAAGCACTCCAATGGTTTCACGAATTAGCAACTGGTTAAGTACCTCATTGGGATGATTTAGGAGAAATGTTTTACAAATATTTTGAAGATAAGAGTGACCACTTGTTACTCATGGAGAAGCTCACCACTATAAAGAGAGCCCCTCAAGACATGGGCAATTTTAACTTCCGTTTCTAGAGAACTTAGAATAGGATTCTAGCATTGATAAAATTGTCTCCCAATAATGAATTCTTGTATTATCCATGAGCTCTAAACAAAATGTTGTAATTATGATCCAATCAATGGGAGAAACAACATTTTAGATGCTTCGACATCACCATAAACACTAAGAACTATTTGATTCAAGCTAGGAAGATAGCTCCAAGACCTCCAATGCCTTTGTATCTTGAGCTTCCCAATAATCAACCAACTTTTGCCCCTATTCGGTGGCATCTAAAAAACTAGCTCGGTTTTCACCCACTCCTTCAAATGATATCTTCAAATTTAAATCATTATTTCAGACCTTTGGGAATAAACTAGTAGCTCTTAAGAAGAAACAATATCAGTATGCCTATCTTTATCAACCATGGAATTAGCAATATCGGTCTAACAGAAACCCTCTCAAGGAAATAACCAAACTCAAAAAAAAAAAAAAAGTTCAAATGTGAAGCCTCTAAATGTTAGGAACCCTCTTACTATTAGCTCTTCTAGATCTCTTATACCCATTCAAAATAACTTAGCTCAAGATTATGAATGGTGTTATCCGTGCTCTTAGCCCCACAATCAAAACCTTTTCCCCAATGGAGTTCTTAGTAAGGCTCTTATGGTCCAAAGTATATCCTCTCCCACTGAGCCAATGGAGGATGAATCTATACAAGAAGTAGTTGAACAGCCATAGGCGTTTGAAGAAACCGCTTTACTAAATTGGCAAGAGGGGATTTTTGTGGATTAAACACAAATTATTCATCGATGTAGCCATAAAACTCATTTAAAAAATAGGGCAATGGAATCCCAATCCCCAAAATTTGATCAAGCATCCACTTCTCATCTTTGGCCACAAGCGGTTGCCAATAAGTATGCGGGGAAGAATTTTCTGAAAGCATGAGCTAATCAAATAGTGAGGAAAGGAAGTTCTTCGAGTGTTATAGTACCAAAAACCATTTTCCACGAGATGATTCTAACACCCAAAATAATGTTGGTAAAGTAGGTGGTATTCCCTTCATTATTGTTGAACAAATGAAAAGGAATAACTTGAATGTTACTATGTGGGAAGCACTTTCAATTCCTTCTCAAAGGAATCTATTGTAGGAGGCTCTAAAAAGTTTTGTATATCTAGCGAAGCCATAAATCGTGGATCTCTAGCTGCTATGAGTTTTTTTCAACCATAAGTAAGGGGTGATCCTAAGACCAATAAGCCTCCACCATTCTATATTTCTTTGATCATTGGTGAACACTTAGTGCATAAGCGCATGATCAATTCAAGTGTCAAGCAACTTGGTCATGCCCAAGAAAATTACGAGATGTCTTTGGGTAAACAATATACACAATTCTCAATAGGGGTGTTCCAGTTGGATTGTACATTAGTTTAGACCATCATAATTATTAAGGGACTGTAGTTTACTATTCATGTGTGTCCCATCTTGTCTTTCACACAAGACATCATTTATTGACCTTCCTCCTTTCTTTGCCATATTCTTATCACGAGACTTCACCGTAAAAATGGGTTGTTATTTATCTTCTAATTAGTCACATATGATTCTCAAGAATTGATATGGAACTAAGGTAACTATAAGGGTAGAGCCAATTTTTCATAATCATGTTGAACCTTATATTGTTAGTCCTATAAATGGAAACTATACTTTTTGTGATCAAGAAGAAGAAGTTGTTGATCATGAATCAACTACTCCTGTGGAAGAAGTCCTTGATACTATGTTGGATGAGGTAAGTATGGAGCATCAATTTGATCCCTATCTGAGGCATTGGAGGAAGAATAAATTGGTTTGTTTTTTGGAAGAGATAGGATTAGGTGCGTAATGTATTCATGAAGAAAATACAGTTATACCAAGCTTCTTAAAACCCAAAATAATTTTGAAAGGGCTTTGACAATTGTTTTTTTATGGCTTGAGGAGTAAGAATGGAGTAGGAATTAGTGTTATGTTAATTTATCCACAAGGTGATAAATATTTCTCATCTTTTCGACTACGGTTCAATTGTACTAACAATGTGGCCAAGTATGAAGAACTTGTGCAAGGAATCTAGTTGGCTCAAAAGAATGGAATCAAATATTTAATTATTTTTGGAGATAGTGAACTGATCATACATTAGGTAAGATCCTGAAATGCATCAAAGAATTATATCATGATGTCATACAAGAATTGGGTTTGGGATTTGATCGAATATTTTGAGGCTTTCAAGATCCACATGGTTCATAGGAATCAAAACTAAGATGTCAATAGGATGGCTATAGTTGGCTCATGATATGACATACCTATTGATATCGTAAAAAGATGAATGTAAGCTTGTAAAAATTATTGTTTATCTTGTGGTTCTAGATAATGTGGGTAGTTGGAAGGATTTTGATAGTGACAAAAAATTATTCTTTTCCTACATGAGGAGGTGAAGTTTGCATCAAAGAATCAATCCAAGCTACAAGAACTATACAATGATTAGATTATACAGTTTAAGACTAATAAGTTACCAAAATTTTTGGTCACCCTTGAGTCAATTTTTAATTTGGATTATCAAGTTAAAGGAATAATTCCATTATGGTGATTAAGGAAGATTATTTTGAATAGGTTCAGGTTGTGGAAGAAAAGTTTCTAAAAATTGGAAAAGTATGTTCATCAAAATAAAAACAAGCTTTTGTTAAACTTTTTTAGAAATATAATGATATTTTGCATGGAGTTATGAAGATATTCATGGTTTTAATTTAGGTTTGGCACAACATACTATAAAACTTGATCCTAATGCTAAAAATTTTCGGCAAAAGCAATGGCCACTAAATCCCAAGATCGAACCACTAATGAAGAAGGAGATTTCAAAGCTCATTGAAGCTAGTATCATTTTTCCCATCAAACATTCCTCCTAGGTGGCTAATATAGTTCTTGTTAGGAGGAAGAATGGATAGATCCAACTATGCATGGACTTCAGGGATTTGAATCGAGTCTCATTAAAGAATCATTATCCTCTTACGTCCATGGAGCAGATTCTTCAAATAGTGGCTAGAGTTATAAGGTTTTGTTACTTGATGGTTATCCATGTTATAACCAGATTTTAGTTAAGGATTCTGATCAATTCAAAACAAATTTCACTACCAAGTGGGGGACATACGCCTACAATAAAATGTCGTTTGGATTATCAAATGTTGGGGCTACTTTCCAATGAGCTATGGACATGGATTTCAAGGGATTAATAAATGATATGATTTTGGTCTATCTTGATGATATAACTATGTATTCCAAACATGCAGAAGATCATATTATTCACTTGGAAAATGTTTTTCAAGAAGTGCAGGGAGTTTGGGGTCTCGTTAAATCCCAAGAAGTGTATCTTTGTTGTGCACGAAGGCAAGTTGTTAGGACACATTGTTTCAGCGGAAAGGATTATCTATTGATCCCGAAGGATCCATGTAATTTTAGCTTTATCTCTTCCGATCCATAAGAAAGGTCTTTAGAGTTTTCTAGGGACTATCAACTTTGTGTGAAGATTTATTCCTCGAGTTCGCGACCTTGGCTAAGCCATTAATAGCCATGTTAAAGAAGAATCTGCCCTTTTCTTGGACAAAGGAAGGAAATGAGAGCTTTGAGGCCATAAAAACAACTATTTCTCAGGATCCCACATTGGTGAATCCTAGGTATGACAAATATTTTATTCTCTACGTGTTCACGGGATAGGGACGTGTTATCCATATTTTTACCCTTGCAAAATGGAAAACTTAATAGTTCTAAGTGTTGGAGATTGATGGATATAACACCTTGAGATTTATAGGGTAGCTCATGAGCCATCTCTCCATAAGCGAAGGTCTGGATGATTGGTTGGAAAGAAGTGGTGGTAAAAAACTATATGTAGCATCAAATATGCTAATGTCCAAGAGCATTTTATTTTCTATTGGATGGTAGCGGTATGGATGCTACCGGATGGTAGAATTTTATATCTTTGCTTTGGTAGCGAGGACTATGGTGGTTTTGTGGTAGGTCATGGAGGAAAATGGTGCAAGGTACTTGGTAGCACTTAAAATTCTACTAGCTAGTAGTACTTAAAATGCTACCGACCGGTAGCATGTACGGATGTTATCGGCCGATAGCATGGGTCGACGACATGATAAAGGTTATGGTAGCGACTTTAAATACTACGATCAATAACATTTTTGGTGCTTTATTGGATGGTTACAAAAAGGTGATGATGAAGATAATTTGGGAAACAAAAGGGTGTTGGTAGAATTTGTACGAGATCTTTATAGCTGATAAAAATTTTACACTATCATCTGGTAGGAAAAAAATGAGGTGTTCGCGCCATGATTAAATCAAGGTGTCGGTAGAAATGAAAATATGTTACCATCTAGTTTCATTTATGTGACCGGTTGACAACAGGGAAAACATGTTACTAGTGAGCTACATTTATGCAACTAGCCAACATTAGACATAATTATGCAACCAGCCAGGAGGGGAAGAAAATGCTACCATCCGGAAGCAAAATTGTATGTAATCGGCCGAATGAAGGAATGAACTAGGCATTAATGAAAGTAGTACAAAGTTTTTCGACTACTAGTTTAATGAGGCATGACACCCAAGACTTCATGTGCAAATAAAGTAACAAATTTGTATGGCCTCCCATGCCTCTTTAATGAAATATTTTAGTTGGTGAGGAAATTTCGAGGATCTTCTTCTATGTATTGTAAAATTCACCTCATTTTGAGAAGAGACATTCTGGAATGTAAAGGAACTTTGTAAAAACATTTCCAGCACTTTTTTGAGTTGCGGGGCTTGGATTTGGGCATTTTGTAAAGGATTCTTTCCTTGTGTCTATATTTTGATGGATTGTGTATCATTTTAGGCAATAAAATTGGTGTTTTGTGGCTTTTCTTTCCATAACTTGAGTTGTATTGCATTTATTACATTCCATTATTTTTACAAGTATATTGTGTATGTTTTTGTCTCTTTGCAGGACCCAAATTTATTGTGCCCCACGAAAATGGGAATGTAAATGTTATTTTCAGAATGTGGCACTTTTTTCTAACCAATACCACTTTGTTCATTCCCCATTTTCTCTCACTTATAATATCTTCGCTTCCTTGTTTTTGGTGTTATCACCTCCCTTAGTTTAGGAATTTCATTTTATGCATCTCTCTCTTCCCTAGTCCCTTGGAATACTAGGTTAGTGTTAGAATAGTTGCATTTCCCTTTATAGGAGTAGTTTTAGCATTAGAATAGGTAGAGGAACCAACCTTCTCTGAAGGTTTGTCTCAATTGCAAGGGTCCCACACCTTGAGACAATCCCATGTTAGTCAAATTTAGGGTTTTGAAAATACACAAATTCTAGGGTGTTACCTTTTTGACATAACAATTTTGGCATGCCCAGTGGGACCAAGAATTAAATAATTTAATTTTTATCAAGATTAGATGTGTGTCTTGATGAAATTTCCAACCTTTGGAGGCTCTGCAACAACATATCGGGTGACTCCAATCGAGAAAATGAATTAGTTTCGGTAATGCAAGTGCTCAAGTTCATGATAAGAATTCAAAAGGTCCAAACAACAGAGAAGGGAGATTTTGAGTACTTATAGTTATCACCGAAAGGGGAAGAAGAGGAAGATCAGTTCAAAGGTCACCTTCACCACCAAATAGGACTCTTTCCACTCCACCTCTTGGTAGGCCTTTCTTGCAGTCTACTAGAGTTCTTATACCTATTTTAATGGAAACACAATAGAATTTGGGATTTTTCAATTTTATCGAAAGCAATTCTCTTGCTCTTAATACCAACAATCCCATTCCATATGCACTCAAGAGCATCCCTTTCTTCACTATATAGAATCATACTACTCGGTGACCACATTAGAGATATTTCCAATGTCTGCGCTATCCATTAGATCATTGAATAAGATGTGGCTATTAGGTTGTTATCTTCTTCATTCAAAGGAAGATATTTTCAATGGTTTAGGATTCTAATGGAATGGTCAATTACTAATTAGACTATGCATGTGCAAATCCCTTTGCGAGTTAATTTGGAGAAAATGAAGATAATCTCCCTTTGCTAAAACAATTGACAATTATAAAGAGGGCTCCCGATGAGCGGATGGTTAACTTCAATTTTAGATTTCAAAGGATGTGGGTTAGGATTCCAATTTCCGTAAGACCATCTACTGAAGATGAATTTCTCTATTTCCTTAAAGCTCTAAATTATGATATATCTATCATGATACAATCTATGGGAGGGATAATTGTATGATGGAAAAGTGACATGCGAGCATGGGAATCTACAAGTAACTCTTCCTTGCACCCGACCTCCCGAGGTCATGCCGAGATAGCCGGTGGGGATGGAATATACGTGGGGTGTAGATAAACTAGTTAGGTAATCTTATGTCTTCAACACACAATAATGGGATCTGTGAATCTAAGGCAAAGAAGGCCCTCCTAACCTAAACCGGTGTGATAGATCATTTGGTGAGGATAGCTGCTCGAAGGCTCCAATCAATATCGAGCTCTACCATGATCCGATCTATGGGTTGTGGGATACGTGGAAGATAACCTATGGGTGCTTCGTATATATCTCCCGACAAGGTCATGAAAATGGAATGGCTAAATGTGTAGTGGATCTTTTGGTGTTTTATGGATGATTCTTTGGTCTAGTCCAGAAATCTTTAGCTTGATTAGCTGCTACGTTTAATAATGATAGTTGTGTGATAATGTCTGGTGGAAGTGGAGAGGATCTAAATACTAATGTTCACAAACTAGTGTCAACGTTGGATTGATTTGTAGGCCCATTGGGTTGTGGGACCTTTGGATCACAATCGTAAGTTCATGGTTGTTGTGGACCTCCTATGGTCATGTGAAGAATCAATCCCTTCTTTTGATCCCGAGAGTATCCAGTAATCGTATGCCTTTTCGGCCTCTACATTTAGAACTAGAAGTTGCACAATTTTCTTAGAGTACCTAACAGGTGTTCTGGCAACTTGGATACGTAAGCTAGTGTCTATATCAATGAGGAGGTCTCCTACATCTGGATGTGGGACTAGTGGATCACAACCGAATGTTTTCTCTCTTTTAGGTCCTTCTACAGTCATATGGATATCTATCAAGGCAGTCTATAATTTGGCTGATTTGACTAGAACGTGTGTGCTTTGTCATCTTCTATGTTTAATCCTCTTAGCTATGTGCTGATTTCTTGTAGGTCTATTGTTGTTTGGAAGACCTGAATTCTGAGATTTTGGTCTATGTCAGTTAATGCTGCAACAAGATTTGGTTGAGGCATGATTGGCTCAAAACGTATTCCCTGGGCTCCCTAGGTCCCGTGATTGTCATACAAGATCAATATAAACCTAACTAAAATAAAATAAACTAATTATGCAAGATATATCTACAACATATATATATTCCTCTATTTTTGTATTTTTGATAGAATTTTAATAGAATCAAAAGAGAAACTAATCTAATATATTCAGAAAATGAAAACTAATCTAATAACAAAATTAAAACAAGAAAGGTAGCCCGGTGTAGCTATTTTCCTGTGCAGTTGTGAGTTTATCCTAAATAACTAGATAGTTGATTAACTTAATTGAAAGATTCTCGATCCTACCTCAGAAGTGAGGAATGAATCATAGTTTCTCAGAAACTATCAATCCCCATAGCTTCCCTGGCAATATCGAAATGAAATTTAACTAAAATGAAATATTTCACTACTCTATTTGATATGTTTTAACTAGAACTTTGATAGATAAAACCTAGAATTTGCATAATAGTGGCAAATCTAGTAGTGTATGACTTTGTCCCCTCAAAATGATCTCCTCATTCCTTCATGTTCATGTGAATCTAGAAGAGCGTGTATATGCTAGCATCAACAGAAGAAGGTATTTGAACAATGGCAACTTTGGATATAGACCGAATATAATGCGAGTAGGAGAGGGACAACGCAAGAGACAGAGCTTGGCATATGCAATTCCTAGTGGGATTTATTGTGGGAATACAACACAAGTGTACTGAGAGATTCTAGAATCTACCTTCTATGAAGAACACAACCTGCAACTCTAATGGATGCAATCTACAAATGACACTACTCTACTCTAAACTAATTTGTATGAACAACAATGAACAAGACTGAAGCAAGAAGATCGAATGGCTTCTAACAACAAAGGAAAAACTAGCATGGATGCAAAACATGAAAACAAAATGAATTCTAAGCAAGAAATTGACATAAACAATGGAAATGAGAAGTTGAGGGGCCATTTGCTTGAAAACAAGCTGGCTATTTATAGATTTCACATTCACCCAAAGGTAATTCCTATTAGAACTCTTTTACCATTAAACAATGAAGAAACACTATTCCAGGGGACATAAAACATTAATACAAGCTAAGGCGGTTGAGAAAAGCTGGTGAAAGTTGAAAAATTATGCGCAAGTCGTGATCAAAGAACGTGCTGGAAAATGCGTGAAGGACCACCACCACTAAGAAGGGTGGCGGTTCTGGGACTGCCACCACGAGTAGGGTGGCGATTCTGACAGACCGCCGCCCAGCCTGTAGGGTGGTGGTTTCATCACTAAAGGTCAAAACACTGTTAAAAGGGGGGCGAGGGATAAAACAAGGCACAGGAACTTGGATAAAGCATTTGGGATGCTAACATATACTTTGTGAGCTTCTCTAGATCTGAACACCTTGTGAGGTGACCTGTATCATCATTGGGGCATGTGTAACATCATTTCGCGGTACAGTACCCTTCAATTTTGGGTATGTACATATTGCCCCCTCGAAGAAGTATTTTAGCCATGAAGAGGCGTAAAATGGTGGGTCCGAGTATGGCGGTCCCAAAATGGGAAGCTTAGAAATTATACCTGACATGCCCGTGTGTCAAAATGTCACCATCCGAGTTCCCGCTACCTGCAAAATGGAAAGAGGACTCAAGTGCAGATAGATAAAATAAATCAAAAATAAATACTAAATTAGTATGAAATGAGGACTTACCATTTGCGTGGGGATGAGAACTTACCTCCGTCGGCACTCTAAACCTGCGAAAGGGGCATTCAAAATGAGTCAAAACACCATATATATATATATATATATATAGGACCATTTTCCTATTCATTTACGCGTGTCGATTTGATAGTTTTTGAGCTCTGGGACCCACGGTGACGGTTTTTAACAAGAGAGTATAGTTGAAACGTTCATATCGAGATAGCGATCATGCCTCCACGAGTAGATCCTCGACCGTGAGATCTCATGTTAGTTCTTCTCGATTTAATGTTTTTGCACCCAAAATATTAAAATGTCAAAATCTTTGTCTTGGGGGTTATTTTTAGAAATGTCAGTTTTAAATGTGTCTCTTAGGGGGCGCCTAATGGGTAGGCTTTTGTTTTAGCTAAAATGGTCGATTTTTAGCATTTTTAAGCATTTTAGGGCATGCGACCCATTTTTAAACACGAGACAGGACCGCCACCCTAAGAAGGGTGGCGGTTACTGGGACCACCGCCTTCAAGGTGGTGGTTATGGAACCGTCGCCTGCTCGGGCGCGGCGGTTCTCTCCAGAATGCTAAAACAACACTAGTTTGAATTCATTTTTGCATTTTTAGCATTCCTACTTGCTTTAATGATTTTTCTAATGCAATCTTGATGCTAACTTGCTTTTTTTGTGTGTTTTGTGTGTTTTGCATAAGAAGGAAGAGTACATTAGATGGAGTTGAGAGAGGAGTGATTGGCTTCCAGCAGTGCTAGATGCACTCTCTCAGGATGAGCAGGATACTCTTCAGAGGGCAGGTATATTGAGGATCACACGGGTCCCCCACATTACACCTACCAGTCACATACTATGTGACTTATTTTCTTACTGGGATGCAGATCGAACACCTTCCGATTTCCAGGTGTTAGGGGTGAGTGGACTATCACCCTAGAGGATGTCTACCGCATTTTGGGAGTCCCGATTATTGGGAGGAGACTTTCATTTGATACAGTAGTATCCAGAGCTCAGGTGACTCAGTGGGCCACCTATATGGGAGACACAGTTGTCTCCACTGGTTCGAAGAAGGGGGTGAAGGTCCATTCTATTCCTGGCTTTCCCATCCCTCTGATCCGTCAGGCCATTATGGGCATCCTTTCTTCGAGATTGATCGGGGACAAGGGAGGGGATACTTTACTCTCTTTGCTTGGGCCCCCATCATCACGCATAGATTGAGGCACATGGTCGGATTTATGCTTGGGGAGCCGATATACTTGGGACCACCTATCACAACTTATACAGGGTGGTTCGATTACAGGGACAATCGCTGAGCCATCTGACCTTAGTTATGAGTTGGGTCTATGAGTGTATCATCCCTTATGGGAGAGGCGTAGAGGTGGAGGATCCCGGGGCCGTGAGGGCAGCTAGATGGACGAGATGATGGTGCTTAGAGCACCCCACTAGCTAGTTTCTTCCCTACTACTGAGGATATGGAGGCCACACCTTATCAGGCCATGGCAGGGTTGTGGGGTGAGGAGACCTTCACTTTGATTTCTGCTCTACTACAGGGCAGCTTGTGGATAGGATGGGGAAGGTAGAGACACACCCCTTTGATCGAGTGCCTCAGTAGTTTGACCTTGCTTACATTGACATGCTTCCCCAGTGGTGCCGTGTTCGAGATCAGTTTGGGAGGCTAGGGAGAGTCTAGAGGCCGGGGGTTGGACTGTTGTTACTCCTGGCATCCCTATTGCAGCCAGGAGGGTGGTACATGCCCGAGAGAGTCGGTGCTCCTCAGGCACCTTTACTTGGATTGCTGCTGGTCCTACCCATAGCAGTGATGACCCCATTGATATAGACTCTAAGTCTAAGGAGTTCACAGGGGGAGAGATGGAGGAGGAGACCGAGGACATGGAGATCAGTGAGTCGGGTGGGGAAGAGGATAGCGATCCCAGTGGCATGACACTCAGGAGATCTTACAGGCTGAGAGGGCAGAGTAGAGCGTGGAGAGGGTGACTCTAGTCTCAGAGGAGTTGCTTTCTCAGGACCTAGGTGGAGAGGATGAGTCCGATGGTAGGATGCCATGTTGTCCCAGACATAGGAGGAGGACATCAGTCAGCGGTGGCATCTGTGGTAGGTGCGGATCCTAGAGATCCTTCTTGGAGGCCCGGAGATCCGAGTGAGTTGTCACTCTTCTTTTGATATTTGTTTTAGCTAGAATTGCCTTAGTTGCTACCTCTCTTTTTGTTCATCCTTGGTTTTACCTTTTGATTATTTTCTAATTTGTTTTCTCCTTTTCTTACAGAGACTATTGATGAGTGGCGAGACTTGATTCACGGGTATGTACTGATACCCTGATGCTCCCCATGGAGAAGACTCATGCCGAGCTATCCGTGGATGCAGGGGAGCCTTGGCGGCGGTAGGCATACTGATGATGTTTTTTCCCCATCTGGCATGTGGCCAAGATGGTGACTTCCCTCTGTGCCAAGGTAGCCGGGTATAGGGCTATAGAGCACTTGATGAGGAGGAGCCACTCTCATAGCGAGGCTATAGCTACTGTTTCGGGATTGTGAGCCCTCAGTGCACTTAGAGCGCCGGCGTAGCCGAGTCCTAGACGTGATCGTGTGCCTTCTGAGGGATCTCATAGGGATTGAGAGGCCACTTGGCTCTTTTTGTAGTGACTCTTGCTAGATTGTTTATATGACCATTTTGTATTTTCGGGCTCATTGAGCATTTTGACCATGCCTAGTGCATGATGGCATTGTACATGAAACCTAATTATATATATATATACATCTCTTTTTGGATCTAGATCTCTTTGTACCTAGAGTTTTGTGATTCATTTTCACATGTATACTAGATGTTTATAAAAAAATTTTGTTTTATATGCTTTTCAGAATGTATGCAATGGAGAACAAATATCACAAATGTTTTCTTTTTGTATTTCATGATGCTGATGTATGATGACACAGATGAGCTTTGTGATCTTGAACTTTAGTTTTCATAAGCAATTTTCTAGTACTTCATATTGTTTTGACAAAATGTGATGATGAACTGGTATGATGAGCAGATGAACTTGCCCCACTCCTAACTCCACACAACTAGTAAGATGTGAGGGCTCACCACCGAGAGCTAGAAAGGGCACAAGCTATGAGGTGTGTTGAAATGGTAATGATGGGAGATAGACAAAGAGTTGGTGGCACCAAATTAGGATGCTACAAACCTATCTTACTCAAGTGACTCCATAGTTTAGAATGTGACTTGCTTTGCAGTTTATCCAGACTTAGATCCGTAGATGGCCACTTGGTTGACAAAATCTGGTTTTCAGGGTTTTGAACTCTCTTGGAATTTTGGACATCTGATTCATTTGTTTTTGACTCAAGATTTCAAAGGTTTGTTTGAACTATTTGCTTATGACTTTCAACGTTTACTATCAAGTGGACCCCCTACACCTTGCCCCATGCTACTAGTAGGAAACATGGGCTTATCACCATGGACAAGGCACAGGTGAGTAAAGGCATTCCCATCCTTTCCCAACCCTACGTCACTAGTAAGAGATGCAAGCTCAACACCGAAGGTTGGTAGGGCAAGGAAATGTGTAAAAGTAAAATTTTCTGTTTGATCTATATTTGACTTACTTACTTGAGAAAAATGTCAGTATGTTCTTATTTCCAAAGAGATATATACATGGATAGATGTGACACCATGAAGCTTCTAGAATAGACCATAGGCAAGACACCTATCCTAGGAAGAAACCAAAAGTGAGAACAAGCATGCAGGCCTTGGTATGGCTACCGTTAAGACTTTGTCATATCTAGCTTTAATTGATGAAATGATTCTGAAACAGTTGATGATGTTATGAAAATGAAGAAGTATGATTTGAATGCTCCTGTCAATACCATCAGAAGTTTGTAATGAATTGCTTAAGAATAAGTCCCTTGATCACCAAGTTTTAAGTGAGTGAACAAAATGAACTTAACTAAATGAATATGTAATGTAGATATAATTATACAAATAGTGTTGATGCTTCATGCATAAAACCATTTAAGATGCAAGGAATTGACTGATTCATTGAATTCCTCACCCTCCAGTGTGCATAAGAGATATGCACCATTACCATAGTCTTTCATGACTCGATATGGGCCCAACCATTTGGGTCGAACTTTCTTCCTTCACCGGTTTTCTTATCGATCCGGCTGTCTAGTCTTAGAACTAGATCTCCTTCATATATTTCTCACTCATAGACCTTTTTGTTATACTACCGGCACATCCGGTCAGCATAGGCTCTATGCCATTGTTCGATGATTTAACCTGGCCTCATCTAGGCTTTCTAGTTGGGAGAGGCATGCCTCCTATAAGCTTCTTCATCTAGAATCCCTTGTAGTGAGATGCGGAGACTAGGTATTTCAACCTCAAGTGGGAGAACTACTTACCCCGAATACCAATGAGAAAGGAGTTGCTCCTGTTGGTGTTCTTATTGAGGTTTGGTGGGCCCACAAGGCTGGATATAATTTTAAATGCCAATCTCGTTTGTTCTCCTTTACCATTTTGAGGAGAATAGCTTTCAACATTTTGTTTGTTGCTTCAGCCTGCCCATTGGCTTGAGGGTAGTAAAGAGAGGCCATGTGATGGTTTATTTTGAACTTGCTACATAGCTCATGAACCTCATTGTTCTTAAAGGACGTGCCATTATCTGAGATAATGACTTGTGGGACACCATACCTACAGATAATTTGGTTCAAAATGAATTTGGCAATCACCGAACCTGGTACGGTGGTGAGAGGCATGGCCTCCACCCATTTGGTAAAATATTCCGTGGCTGTGATTATAAAATTATGGCCATCGGTTGATGAGGGAGAGAATTTCCCTATTAAGTCTAGACCCCACGTGGAGAAGGGCCACGGAGTCACTATTGGTTGTAGGGATTGTGTTGGCATGTGAATCTCGTGAGAGAATTCTTGACATTTGTGGCACTTACGTACAAATTCCACTTGCATCATGTTTGAGAGTGGGCCAAAAATAGCCCATTCGATGTATTTTGCGAGTGGTGGCGTGACCACCGAAGTGGCCCCACATATCCCACTATGGGATTCATGAAGAATCCTCTTGGATTCTTCTATGTTGACGCATCTTAGAAGCATGCCATCGAAGGCTCTATGATAGAGCACTTGGTCTAAAACAACATATTTAGCGGTAATAATGCGTAACCGCCTTCTTTGTTGTGATGTGGCACTTTCCGGGTATGTATGGTCCATGATAAAATTGATGATATTAGTATACCAGGGACATGTAGAAATGGGGGTCTGGTTTTGACAAAGTATACACATTCATCGGGAAAGTCTAGATCTACCAGCTCACCTCCATCTAGTGGATTATCAGCTAACCAATCTGTAATGATTTTTCCTTTAACAAATTTTTGGTTTACGAATGTTAACTCAAATTCTCCCATTAGGGTTATGAAATGGCCAACTTTTTTAGATAAAGATCCTTGTGTGAGAAATGTTCGTAAATGGTTTGTCTTTACAATGACCCTTGTTTCTTGGTTTAACATGTAATGTCTTAAATGTTTTGTTGCAAAAATTATGGCAAGGCATTCTCTCTCTACCTGTGTGTAACGTGTTTCATAATCGAGCAACGTTTGGCTAATGAAATAGATCGCGCGTTCTCATTTGTCATCATCTTCTTGAGCCAGCATGTAGGCCAGCGAGACATGAGTGGCTCGTGAGTATAGGATCAAAGGGCGGTCTAGCTTGGGAGGCATTAGCGTGGGTGGTGACAACAAACTCACTTAACTACTTTAAAGGCCTCATTGCAATCTTCAGTCCAATCGATACTATAATCTTTCTTGAGTAGATTGTTGATTGGATGAATGGAAAAGCTTAAATCTAGGATGAACCTTCGGATTGCACCGAGTTTCCCAAGAAATGACCTGATTCCAGACTCATCTGAAGGTGGGATCATTTTGAGAACAACCCATATTTTGGCCGGATCAACATCAATCCCTCGTGAAGATATAATGTATCCTAAAAGTTTTCCTCCTGTTACACCGAAAACACACTTCTCTGGGTTTAATGTGACACCATACTCAATTAGTCATGAGAGGATGATACAGAGCACTTCGGATGATCACAACATTTCTTGGCCTTGGCCAACAAGTCATCCACATATGATTCCACAATTTTATGGATAAGATCATGGAATATATAAGTCATTGCTCGTTGATACATAGCGCCGGCATTCTTAAGACCAAATGGCATAACAACATAACAATAAGTTCCCCAGGGAGTTATAAATGTGGTTTTGGCTTGATCTTGTTCAGATATTTTGATCTGATTGTATCCTGAGAACCCATCCATGAGGGACATCAGTTCAAATCCAGTTGTTGCATCAACGATAACATCAATGGATGGTAATGGGAAATCATCCTTGGGACAAGCTTTGTTAATATCCCGAAAGTCTATACAAATGTGTATCTTCCCATTCTTTTTTAGGATGGGAATGATATTAGACACCCATTGTGAATAGTCATGGGTTTGATGAATCCTACTTGGAGAAGTTTTATTACTTCCTCTTTTACCATGAGAGCCACTTTTGGCTTCATTGGTCTTGACTTCTGTTTAATTGGCTTCGCATCTAGTTTAGTGACAAGATTATGTACCGTAACTTGTGGTGTGATACCTGTCATTTCTTTATAATTAAATGCAAAAGCCTTTTGATGTTCTTTGAGGATTTGGGTGTGTATTTCTATTTCTTCCGAGTTAGCGAGGATCCTAACTTCAAAATTCTTGGTTCTTCCTCCATTCCAATGTTTATGTCAATGGTTTCTTCTATCAAAGAAGCGTTACCTTCTTCAAATTCAGGTGGGGCTAGAGGTAGTTCCAAGCTTTCTCCATTTTCTATCTCATAGATATCGAGATCCTTCTGTGGAGGAGACTCTACCATGGGATTTCCAAAGTAGGAAGAGGAGTGTGGTATTAGGAAAGATCAACTATAGGGTGAGCAAGGTGTAGCTCTACATAGGCATTTAGATATTCGAGAGTGAGTTTATCACTGTTAACATGATGTAAGATAGAGGATTCATTCTCAGTTGTATGTGTTAGAAGAGGGTTCATTGACATTTTCTTCACCAATGGTTCAGTACAAAGTGATACTTTGAAACTTGTATCTTCTAACTCATTACTTGGGGTAAAACATGAAGCTGAGGTTGCTATTGAATCTACGAGAAGGTTCTGTTCTCGTGGGATTTCCTCAATGGATATGAAGTCGAATCTTTTGCTTAGATCTAATACCACTGTTTTATAGAGTTGTAAGTGCTCAGCTCTAGTCTCATATACTTCAGAGACTTGGTTTGTAACTAATTGCGAGTCTCCTAACACTCTGATGTCATTAACACCGATCCTTTTGGCTATGATGAGGCCAAGGAGGAGGGCTTCGTACTCAATGCCATTGTTTGTACATTCAAAGTTCAACTTAAAAGCAAAAAGGTAGGATCTTTCCCTCGGGAAGTGAAGATCACACCTCCCCGGCTCCATAGCGACATCTAGCTCCATCGAAATGGAGAGTCCAATATTTACTAGGAAAAATGGATGTTGGGACATTCTTTGCATTTGTTTCTTCTATTTCGGTTACTTCTACCATGCAAATTTCCTCTGCTGGAAGAGAACCAACTCCTAGGGTACATCCCATACCTGTGGAATCAAATGGTAGGAAAATTGGTAGATCTTGTTCCAGTAATTCAAAATTTTGCAGTAGTTCCTAATGACACTATTTCTACAATGTTAGCTTCATCCTTGAGGGCTGGGATGCCCTTGACTAGGTTCATAATTTCTAGTTCTGTTGTAGGTATTAATTTTTCTTCCGGTTTTGAGTTAATTGGTTTGTTAAGTTGGTTTGTTGGGAGTTCAAACTCAGAGTGAATACCTGGTCTTTTCTTCAAGTCTGCTAGGTGTATGTCGAATGGTTTTGGGTCACCTTTTACTATGAATATCTTTCCTAGGTGTAAGAATCTTATTTCCTAGAATAACGTAGAAGGGATTGCTTTCATGTGATGTATCCATGGTCAACCGAGGATCATATTATAGTTGGTTTCCCGATCTATGATATAAAACTCGGTGAGGATTGTCTTGGGTCCTAAGGTGACTGGTAATATTATAGTCCCAATTGAAGTAGCTTTAAGGCTATCATAACCTCTTAGCATATTTCTTGTTGTGGAATAGTTTGTTTCTCCATATCCTAGCTTTTGAAGGAAAGAGAAGGGGACAATGTTAACTTTGCTGCCCCATCATCAACCATTACGCATTTAACGTAATTATTGTAAACCCACACCTGTAAATGCAAGGCCGGATCGCCTCTACGTGTAATTTCAGCATCTGTTGGCATTTTGTTTATGTCGAATATAAACTCGGTATCCCTATCTGCTGCCTGAGGGTGGATATCAAAGTCTATGTGGTTTACTTGTGTTTCGGGAGGTGGAGTGATGTTAATTAAATGACCTAGACCTAGTGCTTCTAAAAGAGAAGCCCTATGGGTAGGAGAGTTTTTCAATAAGTCCAAAAAGGAGATGTGAGAGAAGGTCTTTGTTAAGTCATTAATTAAATCATAAGCACCCATGGGTTTTACTAATGTTTGTTGAATGTTATCTGGTTCTAGTGGATAGATTGGATTTGGTTGAGAAGAATATTCTCGTGTTCTTGTTATGGCTTCTACATGCAGCTCAGTATCTAACTCCACTAGACCAACTATCTTGGTTCGTGGCTGATTTCCTAATTGTGGTGCGACTGGTGGATTTAGTGAAGTTGAGGCTTCATGATCATTATTTCCTGTCATTATACCTTTGTTCATCCCATTTGGATTTAATTTATTATTGCTATTGTGATTTGGAAGTGGATCATTGAAGATCTTAAGAGGTGCGTTTTGAGGGGAAACTACCCCTGTGAAGGTATTTGGCATAGGTATCACAGAATCTGTTAAGAACATATCTATGAAGAGTTGTCTTTGTTCCTTTGGCAAAATGTTGCATGAACTTATTGTAATCACGGCAAGTCCTAGTGTCATGGCCTCAAATTTTGTGGAAACCACAATACGAGTTAGGATTATAACTCCTAGGTTGTTGATTGGGCACGTGTTGTGGTCCAAAACTCTGATTAAACCGTTGACTATTAGGATTAAAGTTTTGTTTGTTGCCTTTGGTTTTGATATCCAGTTGAGTTTTGACTTGGACCCTATGTCTGGATTTGTTTTTGTTTTTGTTTTTGTTGTTGTCGTTGGGGATGATTAAAATCCACCACGTTGATTATTGGGGTAAAATTGTTGTTTCATTGATTGTTAATTGGTGGTGGAACATTTACAACGTTTTCTTTTTAGTTTGGTCAGTCACTCCATCTGTTGTCACTCCACGGTTTTTGTTAAGGATTTTAGGTCCTTGATTGGCATTTGTGGTAGTAGGATAAGTCGTAGTGTTTTGGTTGGGGATGATTAACCTCCCATTTGTTCCATATGTCTTGTGACCGCTATCTATTACAGCTTGATCTATTCGGAGAGTGCTCTCGAGCACCTCATCATAAGTTCTTAGTGGGAACTTTTGGACTTCTTCCTTTATCTCTCTGAGAGAATGAAGGAATAAATCACATAGTTCCATCTGATCCATGTTTGGAGTGCTTGCTGAAGAATAGAGGACTGTACGCCATCTTTGGATGAAATGAGCAATAGATTCATTGTGTTCTTGTTTAATATGTAAGAATTCCCTGATTCCTATTCTCAACAATTTTTCATGTCGAATGCCTTGATGAACTCTAAAATGAGTTGTTTAAATGAATGTATTGAGGCTTCAGTATTCTATAATACCAATCGAGGGTGATACCCTCTAAAGTTTTGGGGAATATTTTAGCAACAACTCCATCCCAAGGGAGCAGTTCTCGAATGGCTATGGCATAGGCCTTAATATGTGCATTTGGGTCTCCCTCTCCTTTGTACTTGGGTAGATCGGGAGAGGTCTTGGAAGCATGATGCTTCATATAGTGAAGTCCAAAGGTTCTTTCAAATATTTTGAATAAGTCCCTATCGCATAAGTTTTCGACCATTGATGGTGCTTGTTGAGGGGTGGAGGTGGAATGGGTTGTTGATATGGCATAGCATATGTATTTGCAGGGGCATAAGGGAATCCCTGTGGTTGAGTGAACATGCTGGGAGAAACATATCTCCCTGTGGTGATTTGGAATACATGTTTAAGTATGGAGGAGCATTGCTCAGGAATGGGTTGTTTTGTGCTAAGCCGGGAGGTATCATATTCTCAACTGGAGCGGCATTTGAAAACACGGTTCTAGTTGGTGTTTGTTGTAAATACTGAGGAGGCATACCCAACGTGCCTATTCTTGTGAGGAGGTCTACTTGGCTAGGATGATGTGGAGGATTGGAAGTTCTTGCTTGCATGAACTGTGAATTTTGATTCGCTTGAGCAAGTTCCAACCCTCTAACCTTCTCAACTAAGGCTGAGATGACTTCATTTAGTGAAGACATGGTATTTTTCCTTAGTGGCATTTTTGTATATCTTGAGGTTGTATAGGCATATGGTACCCTGCTATGAATTGATCATTGCCCTCCCAAGTTTCACCAAGGGCATTTCCTATAGATGGAGGAATGGGGGTATTTTCTTGGAACGAGACCTCGAGTTGTGTTTGCAAACCTCTTATAGGTGGGTACATACTTTGAGAGCATTGTTCACTCCTAGCATAACGTGTGCTAAGTATTCATCATCTAAAAATAGATATGGATCTGATTGTCTACTAATTTGTGGTCTAAGAAACACCTGAGGAGATGAACCAGATTCTCCAGTGAGCGTCATGTTGTTTGAGCTTAAAGGCTCTGGTTGTTGCATTTGAGTGAGTTGATCCAACTCCTCTATTTGGAAAGAAGAACTATATCTAGTCCTTTGAGGTGGAGTTTGTGTTGATAATTGGTTAGTTGAATAGTTGTCACCCCATGCTGAGAGCGAGGGTGATGGTTGTCTATTTAGTTGATCGTAGTATGCTTCAAGACCTAGGAGAGGTCTGCCATATGCATCATATCCCGACATATTCGGGGGGTATATAAATACCCGCAGAATAATGGGAAGAAGCGAAGGTGGATAAAACTAAAAGAAGAGTGTGAAAGTGAAGCAATTGTTCCTTTCACGTAAGTTTCACCAATTTTGTTGGTAAAGCTGATGTGAAGGCTAATGAGGTGGAAAAGACAAAAAGTATACTAATTGGAAGAACAAGTAGAAATAAGACTCCGAACCAGAAGGTAGGAAGTTTCACGTCGGGTTCACCAATTTTGTATGATGGAAAAGTGACATGTGAGCATGGGAATCTACAAGTGACTCTTCCTCGCACCCGACCTCCCAGGTCATGCCGAGATAGCCGGTGGGGATGGAATACACATACATGGGGTATAGATAAACTAGTTAGGTAATCTTATGTCTTCAACACACAATAATGGGATCTACGAATCTAAGGCAAAGAAGGCCCTCCTAACCTAAACCGGTGTGATAGATCATTTGGTGAGGATAGTTGCTCGAAGGCTCCAATCAATATCGAGCTCTGTCATGATCCGATCTATGGGTTGTGGATACGTGGAAGATAACATGTGGGTGCTTCGTATATATCTCCTCGACAAGGTCATGAAAATGGAATGGCCAAATGTGTAGTGGATCTTTTGGTGTTTTATGGATGATTCTCTGGTCTAGTCCAAAAATCTTTAGCTTGATTAGTTGCTACGTTTAATAATGATAGTTGTGTGATAATGTCTGGTGGAAGTGGAGAGGATCTAAATACTAATGTTCGCAAACTAGTGTCAATGTTGGATTGATTTGTAGGCCCGGGTTGTGGGACCTGTGGATCACAACCATAAGTTCGTGGTTGTTGTGGACCTCCTATGGTCATGTGAAGAATCAATCCCTTCTTTTGATCCCGAGTATCCAGTAATCGTATGCCTTTTTGGCCTCTACGTTTAGAACTAGAAGTTGCATGATTTTCTTGGAGTACCTAACAGGTGTTCTGGCAACTTGGATACGTAAGCTAGTGTCTATATCAATGAGGAGGTCTCCTGCGTCTGGCTATGGGACTAGTGGATCACAACCGAATGTTTGCTCTCTTTCAGGTCCTTCTACAGTCATACGGATATCTATCAAGGTAGTCTATAATTTGGCTGATTTGACCAGAACGTGTGTGCTTTGTCGTCTTCTATATTTAATCCTCTTAGCTATGTGCTAATTTCTTATAGGTCTGTTGTTGTTCGGAAGACCTGAATTCTAAGATTTTGGTCTATGTCAGCTAATGCTACAACAAGATTTGGTTGAGGCACGATTGGCTCAAAAACGTATTCCCTGGGCTCCTAGGTCCCGTGATTGTCATACAAGATCAATATAAACCTAACTGAAACAAAATAAACTAATTATGCAAGATATATCTACAACATATATATATCCTCTATTTTTGTATTTTTGATAGAATTTTAACAAAATCGAAAGAGCAACTAATCTAATATATTCAGAAAATGAAAACTAATAATAAAAAATTAAAACAAGCAAGGTAGCCCGGTGTAGCTACTTGCCTATGCAGTTGTGAGTTTATCCTAAATAACTAGATAGCTGATTAACTTAATTGAAAGATTCTCGATCCTACCTCAGAAGTGAGGAATGAATCATAGTTTCTCAGAAACTATCAATCCCCACAACTTCCCTGGCAATATCAAAATGAAATTTAACTAAAATGAAATATTTCACTACTCTATTTGATATGTTTTAACTAGAACTTTGATAGATAAAACCTAGAATTTGTAGAATAGTGGCGAATCCAGTAGTGTATGACTTTGTCCCCTCAGAATGATCTCCTCATTCCTTCATGTTCACATGAATCCAGAAGAGCGTGTATATGCTAGCATCAATAGAAGAAGGTATTTGAACAATGGTAGCTTTTTGACATATAGACCCCAATATAAATGCAAGTAGGAGAGGGACAACGCAAGAGACAGAGCTTGGCATATGCAATTCCTAGCGGGATTTATTATGGAAATACAACACAAGTGTACCGAGAGATTCTAGAATCTACCTTCTGTGAAGAACACAACCTGCAACTCTAATGGATGCAATCTACAAATGACACTACTCTACTCTAAACTAATTTGTATGAACAACAATGAACAAGATGAAGCAAGAAGATTGAATGGCTTCTAACAGTGAAGGAAAAACTAGCATGGATGCAAAACATGAAAACAAAATGAGTTCTAAGCAAGAAATTGAGAGAATAAATAATGGAAATGAGAAGTTGAGGGGCCATTTGCTTGAAAACAAGCTGGCTATTTATAGATTTCACATTCACCCAAAGGTAAATCCTATTAGAACTCTTTTACCATTAAAAATGAAGAAACACTATTCTAGAGGACATAAAACATTAATACAAGCCAAGGAGGTTGAGAAAAGCTGGTGAAAGTTGAAAAATTACGCAAGTCGTGATCAAAAAAATGTGCTAGAAAACATGTGAAGGACCACCGCCTAAGTAGGGTGGTGGTTATATGACCACCGCCCGAGCAGGTGGCGGTTATAGGACCACCGCTCTTTCGGGTGGCGGTTTCATCACTAAAGGTCAAAACACTATTAAAAGGGGGGCGAGGGATAAAACAAGGCACGAGGAACTTGGATAAAGCATTTGGGATGCTAACATATACTTTGTGAGCTTCTCTGGATCCGAACACCTTGCGAGGTGACCTGTATCATCATTGGGGCATGTGTAACATTGTTCCAATTGTACAATACCCTTCATATTTGGGTACGTACAATAACCCTACCAACAACTTATGCCATAGCTATTAGAAATGATAATTTCCTAATTCAAGTAGGTAAAATTAAACTTACACCTAGGCCACCTATGCCTATTTATCCGAAATGGGAATCCTAGTTCTAGAAAAACACATGAGTTGGCTCCTGCTATTAGAAATCGAGCTCTAATGAAGCCTCTACCTCTTCTAAGCACCTCAACTGAACTCCAAGAGTTCATGAAACACGTGTAAAACCTATGGAATAAGTTGGTGACCCCCAAGAGGCGGCAGATCCAAAATTTTAGACCTTATCAGCTTTAAGCCCAACCAAATAGGCCTCCATATTAGCCTAATAGCCCTCTATCCAAGCTACAAACAAAAATCAAGGACAGCCCCTAGCTGCTAGACCATTTCAACCATACAATCCTAATACACCTTCAACATCAAGAGCCTTGGTTCCAATCCAGAATAACCTTGCACATGAATATGAATGGTGTTTCCCTTGTGGTCAACCCCATAATCAAGCAACATGTTTCAATGGTATGTTAAACTAGGCCTTGATGGTACAAACTGTTGGTGTGTCTCAAGAGACAAATGAAGAAGAAAATCATAAGCAAAGCAAGCACTTAGGAGGCAACCTAGAATGATACTTCACTAGTGAACTGGCAAATAGAGGATTTTTGTGGTATAAATTAGTCTCCTTCTCAAGGGGTAGCAGCCAACACAAGGTCTAAGAAAAGAAACATAGAAGGAGGATAATCATCAAATGCATGTACTCTCAACCTTCCATCACACTTCAAGGAGTTGGTAGTTCAAATCTTGTCCCAGGCTCACAAAATTAGCCTAAAGTACCTTTTTTAGCAGTTCATATGCAAGAGAAAGTAATGCCAATCAAAGGGCAGTAGAAGGATAACCTACCTCCATTCAACATCATTGACCACATGAAGAAAACAAATGTAAGCATCTCTATGTGGGAATCTTTGAAAATTCTGGGACAAAGGGACCTTTTGCAAGTAGTTATAGCTAACTTGCCCATCTCAAATGAGTCACCCAAGGACCAAGAGAAGGTCCTCACTAATGCAGTGTAGCAAAAGGAGGTTCAATCAAGTAGAAATATGAATCCTCCACCATTTTATGTATCATTGATAATTGGGAACAACTTGGTACACAATTGCATGATTGACTGAGGGGAAAATAGTTCAGTGATGCCTAAACAAATAGCAGACCAACTGGTTCTAAAGTATGAACTTGTCTCAAAACAAGTTGTGCAACTTGATGGGACAGAGGTAGTGGGAATAGTTGGAGTAATCACAAGATTGATCCTTTTACTACATGCATGCCCCTTCATAGTCTTACAGGATGTATCAGGTCATAGACTTGCCACCACTCTTTACTCTATGCACTGTCAAGGACTTCACAGCCAAAATTGGAGGCTACTTGTCTGATAATTGGTCACATATGCTCTTGAGACAAGGTATGGGGAAAAGGATACAATTGATCTAAAGCTATTGCAATATTTCATATTAAGCCTTATGTAACAAGCCCAATCAATGTAAATTGCTCAACTTTTGATCAAGAATACTACCCAAGCACTCCAAAGACAAATACTAAGGTTGGAGGCATTCCAAACTTAACTCTTGATGAATGGGAAACAAAAGGCATGATTTTTACCCATACAAGGAGATATACATAGAGAATCCAACTCTTCCTATCATTTCCAAACTAGATGAAAAATATGATAATGAAGTTTAACACTATTTTTTTATGGTTCAAGGAGTAGACAAGGTGCTGGAGGAGGAGAAATGCTTGTGTCACCCCAAGGTATAAAGTATTACTTCGCTTCCATATTTTAGTTCATTTACTCAAATAATATAGCTAAATATGAAGCATTGATCCATGGATTACATTGGGAAAGAAAAAGAGGTATTAAGAACCTATAGGTTTTTGGGGATATTGAGCTAGTTGTAAATCAGAATAGAGAGATTAATGTTGCTAAAAAATATCTCCTTAAGAGTTAAAAGAACCAGGTATGGGATCTCATTGAAGAATTTGAAGCTTTTAACATTGTTTCCATGTCGAGGAAGAAGAATGATGATACTGATGTGACTTGCTGCAATTGGAGCAAGGTTTGATGTGGTTGAGGATATTGGTAGAAGTAAAATTCAGCCTCATATCATAATGGTGGTAAGGCATGTTGTACCTGATAATGTCACAAGTTGGAAAGTCTTTGAGAATTACCAACATATCATCAAATTCTTGCGAGGAATAAGTTGAGTTATCCTCAAGAAATCAAGACAAATTAGAATAACAATATGGTGATCAAGTAGTCTAGTTGAGAAAAAATAAGCTGCCAAAAGGTCTGGTGACCCTTGAGTTAATCTTCAATCCCAATGATCAATTCCGAAGGAAAAGGAAAATATTCAAGTCAAAGGGGAAGATTCCAAGTCTATTTCAATTAAAGAAGACAAGGTGCTCTAGATTGGCAAGGTAAGTACTCATCAAGAAAATTTTGATTTCATATACCTTTTCCAATGATTCCTATATGTATTTTATTGGAGATATAAGAAATTAAGGGATTTTAATCCAAAGTTAGCACAACACACTATTGAACTAAACCCGAAAGCCAAGCCCATCCGACGGAAAAAAAAATACCCGTAAACCCTCATATTGATCCTCTCATGAAGAAGGAATTGAACAAGATCATAGAGACAAGTATCATCTTCCTAATCAAGCAATCTTCATGGGTTACTAATCCAAGATTGGTCGGGAAAAGAAACAGGGAAATTAGGTTGTGTGTAGCTTTCGAGAGCTGAATAGAGCTTCCTCAAGGATCATTATACACTTCATTCCATGGAGAAAATCATGCAAGTAGTAGCTAGATCTAAAAGGTTCTCACTCCTAGATGACTACTCAGGCTACAATAAAATCATGGTGAAAGACGAGGACCATTTAAAACAACCTTCACCACAAAATGGGGCACATATGCTTACAGAAGATGCCATTTGGGTTATCAAACATCAAGTAAACATTCCATAGGGTTATGGAAATGACATTCAATGGTTTGAAAAAAATATAGTTTTTGTGTACTTAGATGACATCACTATATTTTCCAAGAATGCAAAGCAAGCCATCCAGTATCACCTCGAGAAGTGTTTTAAAGATGTTTGAGATTTGGAGTGTCTCTAAATCAAGAAGTGTATATTCCTAGCTCATGAAGGCAAACTCTTAGGCCACATGGTGTCTAAGGAGGGGCTAACAATTTATCCAAAAACATTTGAAGCTATTCAAGCATTGTCATTCCCTAGTCATAAAAAGGCTCTCCAAAGTTTCTTAGGAAGGGTCAATTTTGTTAGGAGGCTTTTTCCTAACTTTGTTACTCTTGTCAAGCCACCAATGTTGATGTTGAAGAAGAACTCGGATTTCAAATGGACTATCGAGGAAAATAAATATTTGAAGCTATAAAACATGCCATTGCATAGGCTCTAACCCTCTTAAATCCATATTTATCAAAGGAATTCACTCTATACATTTTTGGTGGCACATATGCAATATTTGTCATGCTAATACAGCTAAATCAAGAAGGACTAGTGCAACCTATTACATTTTTCAACCAGGGCCTTGAAGATTATGAGGCTTGGTATTCATTCATTGAAAAACATGTCCTTGTTGTGATAAAAAGTTTAAATAAATTCAGACATCTAGTGTCAAATAATATAATTCATCTACTAGTTACACATGTTGGTGTAAAGGAATTTCTTTTAAGGACCTTAATGGAAAAAGAACTGGTTGGATAACTAAGGTCATGGAATATGAAATTTATATTAAGATAACCAAGCTAGTAAGAGGAAAATGGTTGTGTGAAAAACTAGTTTCAAGTTAGCATGCAGATGAGGAGACCAACCTTTTGGTCCAAGGTGATCATGAGCAAGCATTCAATGCCTCACCCACTCCTTTCTAGACTCGGGATATAGTCCACTTCCTTCAAATAGGTCAAATCCCTCAAGGTTTGAGTAAGGCCAAGAGAAGGTATTTCAGGCTGCAAACTATACCATATGTGCTTGTAGATAATATTTTTTTCAAAAAGGATGTGAATGGTGTCCTCCTAAGATGCATCAAAATAGATTAGATAGAGAGGGTATTACATGAGTTTCATGATGGAGAAACAAGTGGTCACTTTTCCCCAAAAGTAACAACTCTTAGAATCATGAAAGTTGGTTATTACTGGCCTAATATTTTCAATGATTGTCACTCATGGATCAAGAAATGCAAGAATTTTTCCTTCTTCATAGGTAAAGAGAAGCTAACAACCCTTCCACTCCACCCCATTTCTGTAAATGAGCCATTCATGCAATCGGGGTAGATTTTATTGGAGTGATTAATCTAAAATATAGATTGGGTCATAAATGGATCCTCATAGCCACATATTACTTCACCAAGTGGACAGAGGCAGTTGTATTCAATGAAGCAAAAGAAACAAATATTCAGGTTTTTATGAAGGTATTATAATAATTTTTGGTGTCCCTTCACTATAATATCAAATAATGCCTTGAATTTTTTTGGAATAAGGATATATGATTGGTCATTAGGAATAACATCTATTTGAGCACATCTTCTAATTATTACCCTTAAGGTAATGGCCAAGTTGAGTCCACCAACAAGAACTTGTTAAATATTATAAGGAGAACTCTAGATGAGAACAAGAGGACTTGGCATACCAAACTAAAATCAGCCTTGTGGGCTGATAGAATCACTCCTAAGAAGTCAACTGGTTATTCTCCTTTCAGGTTGGTCTATGGCAGGGAAGCAAGGCTGCCAATATCCCTAGAGTTACTAGCTTTGGAGCTTATCAAACAGTTGGAGTTCTTTGAGTTTTATGTCATGGAGGTCAGGTATGTAGAGTTCATAGAGCTAGAGGAGATGAGAAACCAGGCCATAAAAACAATGGAGAAAGACCAAGCTCAAATCAAGATGAGATTTGATAGAAAGGAAAAAAATAGAACCTTCCAAGAAGGAGACTTGGTCCTGAAATGGGATGCAGATAGAGCCAAATCGGAAGACACTCCAAGTTTGATGTAATATGGAGTGGCCCTTACTTGATTTTAAGATGTAAGACTAATAATGATTTCTAGTTATATAATTTGGATGGAGAAGAATTATAAATTCCAGTCAATGGAATCTACCTCAAGCATTGTTACTAAAGTAAAGTATCTTCCTTGTACATATTAATTTAGAATTTATAATTACTCCAATTTCGGTAGCACATTGCTCTATTGTAATGTAGGGTTTCTTTCTTGATAAGTGCTTTTGCACTCTTTACATGTTTCACTTGGGATGTGTATGATTTTGTTATTTGTATATAGTTATGTTTTGTTGCTCTTGCACTTTCCATTTTCAGGCGGGGTATTATAACGAACAATCAATCTCCACCCAAGGTTTTAAGCATGATAGGATCCAACAATATTTGAGAGGTTTCAAGTGTAAATTCTAAAGTGTGAGCCTAGTTTCAACAATCGGAATGACTCCATACCTATTATATCCTCTAAGGTCACCTGGTCTTTCGGATCTAGTAGGTAGATCATCCTGCGAATCGCCAATTGTTAACCATATTTTTTATCCCTACAAAACGGACAACTTAATAGATCTAAGCATTGGCAATTGATGGATACCAAACCTTGTGATTTATAGGGTTTCTCGAGAGTTGGTCTCCTTTCACGAGAAATCTAGTGAGCCACAAAAATGTCTGGGCCGATTGGTTAGAAAGAAGTTACAGAAAAAACTATGGTAGCATTTATATGCTACTGTACCGATAATAGGTACGAGATGCTACCGATAACATTTTATATACTACTGGTTGGTGGCGATCTCAAGGGTTATTTTTGGCAGGTCACAAAGTTAAAACAACACAAGGACGTTGATAGCATCTTTAGATGCTACCGACCGCAGCCGCATGGGTTGACGATGGTGGGGGTTTGGGTAGAAGTTTTAAATACTACCGACTAGTATAATTTTGTGTGCTACTAAAAGGTTACACAAAGGCGATGATGAAGATAAGTCAAGTGAAAAAAGGGCACAAAAGCATTTGTACAGATGCTATCATAACAACAAACTTTACACTATCAACTGGTAGTGAAAAATTAAGTGTTTGACTGATGATTAAATCAAGGTGTCAATAGTAATGAAAATATGTTACCGAGTTGATTACATTTATGTGATCTGGTCGATAGCAGGAAAAGAACATTACCAGGAATTTATGTAAACATCCGACATTAGACAAAATTATGCAACCGGCCGGGAGGGGAAGAAAATGCTACCATCTAGAAGCGAAATTGTATGCAATGACCAAATGAAGGAACAAACTAAGCATTAATGGAAGTAGTACAATTTTTTTCAACTACTAATTTAATGAGGTATGACACCCATGACTTCTCGTGCAAGAAAAGTACCAAATTTTTATGGCCTCCCATACCTCTTTAATGAAATATGTTGGTTGGTAAGCAATTTTGAGGATCTTCACCTCATTTTGAGGAGAGACATTTTGGAATGTAAAGGAACTATGTCAAAATTGTTCCAACACTTTTGTGAGTTGCAGGCCTCGAATTTGGGAATTTTGTAAAGGATTCTTTCCTTGTTCCTATATTGTAATGGATTGTGCATCATTTTAAGCAATAAAATTGGTGTTTTTGGATTTTATTGCCCTAACTCGAGTTGTATTGCATTTCTTTCCTTCCATTATTTTTACAGGTATATTGTGTATGTTTTTGTCTCTTTGTAAGACCATAATTTATTATGCCCCATGAAAATGGGAATGTAAACGTTGTTTTTAACTGTAGCACTTTTGTCTTCCCTCTCCCACTTTGTTCACTCCCCATTTTCACTCACTTAGAATATCTATGCTTCCTTTTTCTTGGTGTTATTTACTCCCTTATTTTAGGACTTTTATTTTATGCACCTCTCTCTTCCCTAGTCCCTTGGAATACTAGGTTAGTGTTATAATAGTCATATTTCCCTTTCTAGGAGTAGTTTTAGCATTATAATAGGTAGAAGAACCAGCCTTCTTTAGAGGTTTGTCCCAATTGCAAGCGTCCCACACTTTGAGACAATCCCATGTTAGTCAAAAGTATGGTTTTGTAAATGCACAAATCCTGGGTGCTACCTTTTTAACATAACAGAAGTATTTGAGGGATCCTAAAGCAACAAAATGATGAGTTATCGGAGAAACCAATTACAATTTTCATCCATTCCCTCAAGGAGTATGAGATAAAGTATTAATTTGTGGAAAAATAGGTTTTGTCATCATCTCACGGGCGCTATTTGAAGAAATTTAAACATATGTTATCTAATAATAAGATACAGTTGATGGTATCGCATCCAGGAGTAAAATATTTTCTGTTGAATAAGGATATGAATGAGAAATGAGTTGGATGGATCACCAAGGTCATGGAGTATGACATACATATTAAAGTAACTAATTTAGTCAAAGGGAAGGGCTTATGTCAATAACTATCCATTTATTTAGAATCAAAATATGAAAGGGACACAATGTTGCATAATCATTCTCAAGAAGATAATCCTGTTGACCGGCTATTGAAGAATTTTCTTCTTTCGGGAGAGTATCCCATTGACTTGGATAGGAATTGAAGATGAATTTTCCATCTTCAATCTATTCCTTATGTTCTTGTAGATGGTATTCTTTTCACAGAGATTTGAATGGTGTTCTCCTCCGAGTGTATAGGGCCAAAACTAGTGGAAAAAATACTAGAGGAATTTCACAGTGGTTTGTCAGAAGGGAAATTTTTAGCAAGAACCACTGCTTCAAAGATCATGAGAGCTAGATATTATTGGCTAGATTTGTTAAAATATGCACACCATTGGGTTAAAAGGTGTAAAGAGTGTGTTTTTTTCACAGGGAAGAAAAAGTTAGTTTCCCTTCCTCTCCATCCGATTCGATTGACCAACCCTTTATTTAATGGGGGTTGGATTTTATTGGAATGATCAATCCTCCATCCAATAATGGTAATAAGTGGGTATTGATGGAAAAAAATTACTTCACTCGATGGAAGGTGGCCGTAGCATTGAAATAAGGAAACAAAAAGGTTGTTCGGACTTCTTAGAGGCATAATGACAAGATTTGGCATTCTTTTACGCTTATTTCAGATAATGCCATGGCTTTTCTAATCTCAAGCTCGGTGAATGCACTATTAAAAATGGAGTTTACCTCAAGACTTCATCCAACTACTATCCACATGGAAATTGTTTGGCTGATTCTAGAATAAGAACCTCATATGAATAATCAAGTGCACAATGGAAATCAACAAATACACTTGTTAGCTCAAGACTACCTTGTGGGTAGACAAGATCACACCTAAAAGGGCCATTGGAAATTCCCCTTTAATGCTTATGTATGGTAGGGAAGCAAAAATCTCGTTATCTCTAGAATTTCCTTCTTTGGAGTTAGCACATCAGTTGGAGGTTATGGAGAGTGATCCTATGACAACCGTGTTTTCTAAGTTGATGGAATTGGAAGAAGTTAGGGACATAGCAATAAATAATTTGGAGCAACATTAGGCCCGGACTAAGAAGATTTTTTATAGGAAGTAATCTAACAAAAAAATTTAAGAAGGATATTTAGTTCTCAAATGGGATGCTAATAGGGCCAAGCTAGGGATGCACACAAAGTTTGACACTCTATGGAGCAGCCATATGTCATTACAAGTTGCAAGGAGGAAAATTCATTTTTCCTATCAAGACTCAATGGAGAAGCACTTGCCCATTCCTGTGAATGGGATACATCTCAAATCTTGCTTTTGAGAAGGTCCTACTTTGTACAATTTAGTTTAGGTTTATTTCCTCCAAGTGTTTTGCACATTGTTTGTTTTTCAATGTGTTTTTATTTGATTTTCTCGTTTCTATTTTCTATTTGTGTTCTATTCTAGATATTCTTAAGGCTTTGGAATCTTTTTCCCAATGGATTTACTAAATGCTACTGGACTAGTGCTTAGGAAGAAAGCATCCCTGGGAGATCTCCAAAAATATTAACTTTATAAGTTACCCTTGCTAGGAGGGTCATTAAACGTGTTTTGAAAAATCCTTTGCCTTCCTATTTCATCATTATTTTTGAAAATTTTGTCTTGAAATGCCTCTACCATCGGGTTTTGGATTTTGGAGTTTTATTGGCATTTTACATGTAAAAATTAATGGAGAATTCTAAAGTTCGATCCAATCGCATTTCATAATCAAAATTTAGGGTTGTTATTTTTGCATGAAAATGTGCTCCCGAAGTCCATAATTCAGAACTTCAGAGTTTCAGATTTCGGGTTATGGGAGGCATTTTTCATGAAAGTCGAGCATTAAAGTCTGAAGTCTGAAATCCAAATTTCGAAACTTTGGGGTTTCAGACTTCTGAGGTTTGGTTACATGGGCATATGGTTTGCGCGGGAAAATTTAAACTTTGATAACCAAAGGAATTTAATTCCCAACTACCTAATGCATGTCAACTTAGGGTGATTAAATCTGATCTTCCTATAAATACAAGTATTTTTACCAATCATTTTTATTGAATCAAAAGTACGCGACACCCCGACATTTACTACAAATTTTCACCGAACTCCCTGAAGCTATTTTCAAGCCAATATTTTTTACATTTTCTTATTTTTGGGTAAGTGTAGTTTAGGTTTTCATTTTCTTATTCATCCTTTGAGGTCTAGTTCTATTTTGTTCTTGTTGTTTGGTATTTTTCTTGTTCTAACCCCAAGTATGGATCACGTTAATGTCATGTTGTTTTTTTAAGTCTAAAAATGTATGGTTGTGTGCCAACAAGAAGAGAAAGTTTCTTTGGCTTGAGAATCAACAAAACTTCCAGTGTTATTTCAAAATTTTGAAGTCAAATTTTTGCATACTTTGGAACCTTATAAACCATTTCCATTTAAAAGGTCACATATTTTGGGATTCATACTTCCCAAGTTTTGGATGTTGAAAGGGCTTCGTGTTTTCGAGAGATTAGGAAGGTCTTTGGCTTCTAACTTCTTAGTTTTGGGGTTCAAACTTTTCATTTTTGGAAGCCCGAGGTTTTGGGTTTTTAGAGATTGATCATTTTGGAGTTTGGAGGTTTTAGGTTTCAAAGTCTTTGAATTTGGGTTTTGGAGGTGGAGAACTTTGGTGTTTTGGAGATTACTAAGTTTGCTTTCGTGTTTTAAAGTCTTAATTTTTGGAACTTTGGACTTGATTAATCGAAATTTGGGTAGATTTTTCAAGTTATTTCCCAAACATATACTCGGTTTTGAATTTTGAATTTTTAAATTCTGCAACAGGAATATGTTTGGTTCCTCATCAAAAGAGAAAGATAAAATGAAATATACGTATTTAGGGGTATCTCCCCCTTTTAGCATATCCTCGATTTGGATAATATTGGAGATATTGATTTTGAGAATGTAGACATGACCGAGTTACGGTAGAGAGTTAAGGAACCAAATAAGAATCCTTAGATGTAATAAATCTATGACAAGTGGGTTTCTTCTTATTGCTACTTTTCCACCCTCCATGCAATGCCCCAAGTTTGTACTAGCTACAGCATCACATTTCGACAAGAGTACTCAAACTGTAAAATATGATGATGCTAAATTTGTGATCAATTGAAGATCTCTTGAAGCTCCCCGATGTAGAAGGGTATGCCAAAATCTCAACGAGTCCACAATCAATCATTGGGTGAACAAAAATGAGGTTTGAATGAAGGTTATCATCAAGATCTACTTGGCCAAGGCTAATCACTCAACCCCCTTGATTATAAATAAGTAGATGCATTATGGATTAAGAAATTTTAGATATTTTGTGAAGGGGGTCCCTTATTTTAAAGTCCAAGAACAAACTTCGGCCTTTTATATATATCTCGAACAATATTTTTCCTTCGAATATCTAGTATATTGTGTAATTCTATAATTTGTTGTGTACTTGTGAATATTTAATTCCTTGTATGTGTTGAATTATATTGCCTTTAAATCAACTATCTCATTTCAATTATTGGTGAAGTTGTGATATAAAAATATTTGTATTTCAGTTGTGGAAAATCTTGAATCCCTTTTGTTTGTTAAATTTTTATATTACATCAATTCAAATGATTGTGGAGATTTTCAGTAGATGTACATACCATGTATTGTTCCTCAATATTAATTGTGAAAATTAAGTTGTTCTTTTTGTTTTTCATTGATTCTTAGTGTATCACCATCTTTATGTTATGTGTTAATCTCTCTCTTCCTAATCCTAAGAACAAAGTATATTAGTTTTATCTTAAATATTATAGCCTTGTATTTTGATCTTAAATCAAGTGCACCAAGTTTTTTGAAGGAAGTCGGCCATCTCTGGAGGTTCATCCCAAGGTGACAAGGTCCCACACCTTGGGGATGTTCCCATGTTGTCTAGATCACTTAGTGATTAAACAGATTGTGGGATCCACGTGAAAATAGGTGGTGGAGGGATTCAACTAGTGGTGGATATAGTAGTGGGCCTCTCATGGAGATAGGGTTGGGAGGAGGAAAAGGGGTAGAGAGGTAGAGGAGGAGGGTAATAGTGGGGAGGAGCTAGCATAGTTATAAGAATATTTTGATGCCTTATGATTATAGAGGGATAGGCTAGTGGTGGATCGGGACATCACTCACCAATATCGGGATATGTTGTTGCAAGAGAGAGACTAGCCATGCATGACCGTGATACCTATCTAAATTGGTGAGATAGATATCACCGACAATGATAGGTACTTTTGGTGAAGTATAAAGAGGTTGGGGTAACATCGGAGGCTATTAGGAATGTAGCCCATGGATCAAGGCCAAGTGTAGGGTAGGTAGTGGTACATCCGGGTGGAGTTCCAATGGAAGGAGGGAAGATGGGACCTCCTGGTTTTATAACCGTTGAGCACTATCGAGTGATAGGTGAGGAGAGTAGATAATATGAGTTCTTAGTGATAGAGTGCCTACCTCGGTGTACATTTCTATGTTGAGTACAAAGTGACTAAGAGGATATCAAATCGACATGCCACATCAGCGAGAACCGGGAGTGTCATATAGCTATGGAGATATCTCGAGGGCCTCGATGGCGAAGGCTGCGGGAGGATAGGTTGGCAAGCAGCATCAGATTTTTATTTTACCACATAGTATGTGGGTTTTTGTACATGAATCAAATATAAATGATATTGTTTATGATCCCTTCGAGGCCTTTTGATGTTATATATGATTTTGTGATGATATGTTTTGAGGTATCAAATAGCTTAGATGTGTTTGATATGATGTTAGATGTGTAAATGTTTAGATAAGAAATTGTTGTTGATGTTTATATTTGATGTGATGTTTGATGTTGATGTGATGTGACTTCAAATGTATTGATCTTGATATATGTGTTTCAAAATGTACTTTAATCTTAGTTAAGAATAAATATCAAATTTTTGATTTTTGAAATGGATTTAATACACATGTCTTGTGATGGTAAATCAAATGTATATGGCAATGCACTTGAGGCCTAGTAATGGATATAAACATATAACTAAAAATAGTTAGTCACATGTATGATCTTGGATATAGATGGAAATGAGCTTGTATACCTTCTTACAACATGGGAATAGTTGATGTGTAGTTTGTAGGGGGAGATGGTTTTCCTTTTGATTGCTTATAGGCTCATGTCCCGACTATATTTTTATTGTGCAAATTGATTGATGCAGGAAGTTTGATTTTGATGGGAAATTTGATTTCTTTTTTATATATTGGCTTTAATATAAAGGTTTATCAATGTGAGAAACCTTTTTGTAATAATATGGGTAGCCTCCTTTAAGGGATTAGTCTATGATTTTTTATTTGATAGTGATAGTTGTCCTTCGTGGACCGGTCTATATTTTGATAGTATGCATCCAAATGTATATTTTTACTTTTTATTTTTAAGCTAAGGGTGGACCTAATAGACCGTTTTCATATGGGAGAAAAGGTGTGTACAAACTACACATGGGACCGTTTATCATGTTTTCAATTTTATATAAGGGAAATATGGGAGTAATGATTGCATGGTTCTTATTATGGAGGAACTTGTCCATGTGGAAAATGTGATGAATAGAGCCATAGTGTTCATCTTTAATTTCATGATTATAGGATACTTGATGAAATACCACATGATTCCAAATCATTACAATAGTGAATGACATGCTAGTGGTGGAAATTCATGTGACTAATGTCATGAAATTAGGTGTGTTAATAGTAGAAAGGCTGCAAGTGCAAGGCATTTAGAGGTTCCTTTCAAGTTTACCATCAAGGGAGGCTAAATGATAGGCTCCCAACCCATACTTTTGAGTGATGACATATGGACCGATCCAATTAGGGGAAAAATTTCCATGTTTACTCCTTTCTAAAGTAGTGACATTTTGATTCTCTTTAAGGACAAGATCACCAATGTTGAAGTCACATTCTTTGACATGTTTTTATATGCCTGTTTAATGTATTCTCTATAAACATGATGATGTTAGAGGGATGTTAGGTGGAATTCATATAATAATTCAAGTTGTGCTAGGTATTCTTGACGATAATCCTCATAAGATATAAAATTTGTGAGGGATACGTGGAGAGATGGAATTATAACTTTGAGGGTAGGACCACCTTGGAGCCGTAGAATAAAGAGAAGGGCGTAGCACCTATAGGAGTACGGATGCTAGTTTGATAGGCCTAGAGAGAAAATAGGATTTGGAGATGCCAATTCATTCTTGTTTGGTCGAAATTCTTCATGAGGATTTTGTTGAGTGATTTTTTAGAAGCTTCTTCTTGACCATTCACTTGTGGATAGTACGGGTATGAAAATCTTAGTTTAATGTTGAAAGTGTTGCATAATTTCTTCACTTCCTTATTTTTGAAATAATTTCTAATATCTGTGATAAGATTATAATGGATGCCGAAGTGACATATAATATGTTGATAAATGAAGTCAATTATTTTGTTTGCTTTAGTAGAGACCAAGGGAATAGCCTCCACCCATTTAACAAAATATTCAGTAGCGGTGATGATAGAGTGATGTCTCTATGAGGAACAAGGGTTGATGATGCCAATGAGGTCAAGTACCAATTGTGGAAAGGACATAGATCTTGAGCAGTTGTAGGGCTTGAATTGGTATGTGAGTGAGATTTGAATTTTTTTGACATTTAATGCACTTCTTTATATATGCCCAACAATCTTAATTAAGGGTAGGTCGGTAGTAGTACATCTGTTCTATTATCGTTGAATTCTTAGATAAATTTAGTGGATTCATGAGATTTGATACATCGAAGGAGAAGGCCATCAAATCCTCTTTTATAGATAACACCACCTACGATGATGTATCGGGTAATGCATTGAAGAAAAGATCATTTAGCATTTTTAGATAGGTCGGATGGTATTTTTGATTGAGAGAGATAGTCATAGATTTGAGTGTACCAAATATTTTTTTGATTATCTTCGATAAGGTTGATAGAGGGATTTCATTGGTGTGAGATGGTTGATCAAGTCTATGCACAACAACAAACAATTTAGAATTTTCGGTTGATAGTGGGATGAGTGATACAAGAGAAGCCATGGTGTCTACGAATTTATTAGAAGATCATGGAACTGTTTGGATGGTGTATTGATCAAAGGATTCTAAGAGGAATTCAATAATGTTTTTATATTTTTGTAAAGTTTCATTCTTACATTGATAAATTCCTTTGATTTGGTTGATGATGAGTTGAGAGTCTCCATAGATGTCCAAAATTTAAACACCAAGTAGGACTATTGTTTGAAGACCCATGATGAGAGCTTCGTACTTCGACCATGTTATTAGTGCATTTAAAGTTTAATTTAAAGGATAGAGGGATAGGAGTCCCTCATGGAGGTATAATGATGATACAAAAACCTCCCCTTGCTAACACTTAGATCCATCGAATAAAAGTGTCATTCTGATAGGAGTATATTATTGATCGATGGTGTTGATGGATTTGTCAAGAAATTGTTTGTGTGGTAGTTGATTATCGGAATGAGAGCTGAAATATTCGAAGATGGTTTGTCCTTTTATAGATTTTTTTGATATAAATTATAGACTAAACTCATTCATGATAATGAGCCATCAAATGATACGGTCATTTTGGTATGGTTTAGAATGCATGGATTTGAGAGGATTGAAAAATGTGACAACATAAGTTTTATGATTTAGGAGATAGTGACGAAGTTTGGAAGTTACAAAGTACAAGGCACAACACAAATTTTTGGCTTCAGTGTAAAGTTTCTCATAGTCATGAAGTATACGACTTATGTAGTAGACAACCCATTCTTTACCTTGCTAATATCAATGAGCTAGCATAGCACCAAGGGCATGGTCAATAATGGATATGTATACGTAAAATGGCTCCCCATCACATGGATGCATGAGAACGGGTGGCGAGGGAAGATATTGTTTGAGGTCCTCCAAGGATTTTTTATTGTTGTGATCCCATTTGAAATGGAGGTCCTTTTGGAGAAGATGATGGAAAGGCTAAAAGATAGTTTGAAAGGTTACGAGATGAAATGACGGACTGATTGGATTCTACATTAGAGACTGCAAAGTTGTTTGATATTAGAGGGAGGGGGCATCTCGATGATGGATTTAATTTTGGTAGGGTCTACTTTAATGCCCTTGATAGAAATGATGAACCCTAGGAGTTTACCAGGTGAGAACACCGAATACACACTTAGCAGGGTTAAGGTGGAGGAAGTATTGGATAAGACAAGAAAAGATGATGTCAAGAACAAAGATATGGTATTTACATTGTTTAGATTTACCTAGGAGATCATCAACATAATACTCCATAGTCTTATGAATGAGATCATGAAAGATGTATGTCATAGTACTTTGATAAGTGGCCCCCGCATTCTTGATTTCGAGGGCATAACATGGTAACAAAAGGTCCCCTAATGAGTAATGAAGGATTTTTATGTTGATTATCGATCACAATAAGAATTTGATTATAACCAGATAAGCCATCCATGAGGGAAAACATTTCATGGCTGATGGTGAGGTTGACAAGCTGATCAAATTTAGGAAGAGGAAATTTGTCTTTAGGACATGCGAGATTGAGATCTCGAAGTATGTCCAAATGGGTACCTTACCAAATGATTTGGTTACATGTCTGATATCGAAACCCATTTTGGATAGTCAATGGGTGGTATGAAGTTGGAAAAAAGAAGACGTTGTAATTCTTATTTGATGAGGAGAGATACGAGAGGGTTCATCATACGTAGTTTTTATTTGACAATATTTTCGTTAGGGATAGTTATGATGTTGTGAACGACGATGTTAGGGTCGGTACCCAACATGTCACTATATGACCATGAAAAGGCATGACTATGTTTTGAAAGGAAAGTGGTAAAGTCCTTTAATTATTCTAAATATAAATACTGACCAATCTTAACAATGTAAGGGTATTGTGGAGTCCCTATATGGACATCTATAGTGGATTCATTAAGAAATGTAGATGTGTTAGGTAGTTTCTAGTATTTTGAATAATATCAATGGTGGGGAAAACTTCCTCTATCATTTCATGTAATACAAGTGGAATGTTTTTACCATCATCACTAGTCCGATAAGTGAGCAATCCTAAGGTAAACATATTGATTGAAAAAAGTGAGAGGGGGTAGAAACAACATCATCCATATCAATAGAGTGATTAGATGAAGAGGATAACTTTGGAAATACATTATAGGTCCAAATGTGGTGATTGTGGAGGCATCCAAGAAGGTTTTTCAAGACCTAGTCCATATTTATCATGAGGTTTGTGATAATTTTCAAAACCAAGTCATGTATTCCTTGTTCGTAATGTCCCAGGACAAACCTTTCCGATAAAAGTGATGAAGATACATTTATGTGAAGGATTGGTTGTATAAGAATGAAAATTCATATACATTTAGTTTAGTATAGTGTTGATTATCATGATACGAGGAATGAAAATCCATCCCTTCTTAGACGAGGTTAGTTTTAAGATGAGGAGGGTCGAAGGAGATGATATCTCCAACGTTGGGTTTGTACACCAACTATTTATCGGGACTTCCATAGATTTCTGGTGTAGGAAATGAGTGAAGGGCTAGAAGGTGATACTCCCCTAGTGAAAAAGTTGTCTGCATCTTCGAAGGAGCTATCATATTGTAACTTAGTTGCAGATATGGAAGAACTCGTAGAATCCTCATCGAAGGCACCAAGCTTTTCTTACGAATGAGCATGTCATTTTTCTAGTAAGTCATATGACATGCTTTGAAATGGTTTGGATCAGCGGGAATAGTAAAGGTTTTTCCTTCATGTTCATATTTTAGACATCGATGTAAGGTGGATGGGATGTAACACATAATGCTTATCCAAGGATGACCTAACAACATATTATGTTGAAATTCTCCTTCTACAAGATACAAGAGTTTTCAAAGGCACTTAACACCTAATTTAATAGGTAAGATAATTGAGCCTAACATAGGGGAAATGGTGTCGTTAAAGGCACGTAATACTGCAGGTGAATGAGTGACAATAGTATTTGGTAGTTGGAGCTGATTGAAAACATTGGATTATATGATTTTAACGTTGGTGTTGTTTTTATCATAATTATTTTAACAAGAGTATTTTCAATTTAGGCAATGAAAAATATCGGGTGGTCATGATCTTCGGGTTATAATGATGAGATCTCGGAATCATTGAAATCGATAATGATGGAAATTTTGAGAGGCTACCAATGATATTTGCAAATGGTTAAGGATCATTTGATGGTATTGTAAGCATGTAAAATCTAACTAAAATGAAAGACAAATAAATAAATATGTAAACCTTCTAATCAGTTTTTCCTTTCAAACCTCAATGTAAGGTTGTATGGAGATTTGAGCTTGTGTAACCTGTAAATGGCTGAATATGAGTGCTCTTGATGTGTCTTGATTCAATCTCCAAAAGTGGATTTGATAATGCTATGAACAATGATTTGGCTTGGATATAGCTTCCAATATGCAAATATTGGATACTAAAATTTACTGAGTAAGTAAACATGAATCCAAGAGGATTTGTAAAAGAGAAATCATGCTCTTTTATAGAGGCTAAGTAGTGGATGGAAGTGGTTAAAGATAGTTGAATGCACATAAAAATAGAATTTGAGTGAGGTTAAACATTTCAAATGAATTTATTCCCATGAGGGGCAGTAAATAAATTCAGTTTTAGAAGTTGTATCCAGAAAGGTTTTTATACCTGAAATTCAATTTCCCCCACCTTTCTAGGATTATAGAAGTGTAGTTGACTAGAATGTTGAATTAGAGTCCAAGTGGAGTTAACTAGGATAGTGAAGTGGAAGCTGACTAGGAAAATACGTGTATTTTACTAATTAGGTAACTAATTTAATTAGCTACAATTTGCAAGATAACTAATTAATCATTTATTTAATAAATGGAAATTAAGCTTGTTGAGGTGCGTTAGGGATCAATTTAACTAATTTTGACAAGGTCAAATAATTAATTAATTAGATTAATCAATCGTAAAGGGATGTGAAATGGGATGATATTGGGAAACGTGTGTGATTTTGGGGTGTCTACATGTACCAATATAGATTGAAGGGCCTCAATCATTGCTTGTCGATGTTGGGGTGAGGTTTGGAAAAGCTTGTAAAGGGACATATTCATGGGATCTTGATGGAGTTGTTTGATGATGGTATTTTGTACATAAGAGGTGGATTGGGTGTGTGTGGAAGCAAGTAAGGATAGATACATTTTCCTTAAAAGAGGGAGGATTAGGTGATTCAGGAGCCAAACAGATGGAGACCTTGGGCCTATTTTGATCTGAAGCCTTAGGGTCTTGTGTGCGCGGCTCGTAGTAGTTATATGATCACCGTTGATTTGATGGAGTGGGGTATTATTGGAAGATGCCTCACTCTTGTTGGATGTAAATGGAGTATTGGATGATGGTTTGGTAGGTACGGGTTTAGAGGTTAGATGGGTTGCTTTGTCTTGATTTGGTTGTCATAGATCTGTGGGAAGAATCCCTTTGTTAGTAAGGATTTGAATAGAAGTGTGGAGGGATTTACATTCCTCGGTAGAGTTTCCTAGAGTATGATGACATGTACATAATGCTTTGAATTTGTACTAAGAGGGATTCCACCCTTAAGAGCTAGATGCCTTAAGAGGAGCTAATGTTATGATATATAATTAATAAGATTTTTCAGCGTTCTAGTATAGTACCATGTTAAAGCTGATTTTAAGGGTATTTGTGTTTCATTTGATGATTTTGCGGTTGGGATGGATGAGGTCATTTTTGTGTGACATGTTTAGGTGTCATTTGAGGAATGACCTTAGATTTAGTGATGGTAGTTGTGAATTTATATAAAGGATGGAGCACTAAGATGAAAGGTAGGGATTTTTTGTTTTGTGATGAGATTGTTTAACAACTTGAGATATAGTTTCTACTTTTCTAGACAAGCGGTTTGTGGATTGTATTGTGGATTTATTGATATTATGCATATGATGTAGGATGATGTGATCATCAAAATATTTTTTGTGATTTCCTTAACGGGTTTCTTTTCTAAGTCTTTCGAAGAGGTCAAGGGTGGATTTGAAGTGGATGTGGTAGATGTGGAAGGTTTTGTGTTCTTGCCAATGAAAATACTATAGGATTTGGATGATTCATTTGGTGCTTTTGTGGAAGAAGAACTAGTTGTTGAAGGTGTGGGTGAGAGATCTATAATATTGTTTATGGTTTGATGGGAGTTGATGACATTGGATTTGGGTTGATTGGTGGATGGGGCATGATTAGGAAAGGTTTGTTTAAAGATTTCCAAGATCTTATTTAGAGATTAAGATTTTCAAGTTGTAGGTCACCTCGACCAATAAGATCTTGTAGGATGTTTCTAAATGAATGACATTTTTAATGGCATGGCCTCGACTTGATGGTATTTAAAATATTCATTTTCTCAATACCACAAGGGTTTTGAAATGGATGTGTCGATGGGATAGATAGGTGGGAGTGTGATCATACATGTGGCTAGGATTTTATCAAAGACTATGCTATAGGATTATACAATGGGTGTATAGTTGCGTTGGGAACATGTGTGTTTGGAATCCAAATGACATTTAGAGGTGGATTTTATGATGATCACATTTGTTAAGCCTTTAGATTTTTGTTACTAGAATAAGGTGTGAACGAGGACTCAAGTTATGGTTTCTTTGATCAAAGTTTAAATTTACCATATTAAGGGCATGAAGTTCTAATTTTGTGACCATGGTAAAGGATTTGTCAAGTGATTGGAAATATTGTATCTGAAGTGTTAATGATATGTGTTTTTCACACAACCAAATAAATAACTTGATCAATTGGTTTTGTGGGAGTGAGAAGGACAATTTATTGATTATCTTGTGTCGAGTGGGAGACAAATTTTGTCATAGATTCATCTATGAACTATTTGATAGCATAGATATCTCTGTAATATAAATCTCACGGTGATGTTGATGGAAAAGTTCTCTAAGAATAATTGTTGGAGTTGTGCGAAGAAGAAGAGTGAGTACTATGGGATATTATTATACCCGTCCATCATGGGCCCTAATAAAGACATAGGAAATATCCTTAACATAAGGTCTTGATCATGTGTGATAAGGTAGCACGTGTGACAAAAATCTCAGATGTGTTGTTAAGGGTCCTCCTTACTGTATAATTTAATAAACTTCGAGAGTTCCTAGTGTGGAGGATATGATTTGAAAGGTACTAATGGATGACTAGGTTCACATGATTTATTTGTATGATGATCTGTTTTTAGGACCCATGGTAGCATCTTTAAGACTAGAAATACTATTCACTAATGTCTATAAAGGATAATTTTGTGATGATCATTATGGTTTGAACAATGATGAGCCGTGTTGACAATGAACATGTCAATTTGATTGTTATTATAGATGACGAGTAAATGAGATATTATGTTGAAAAAATAATGCTCATGAAAATATTGTAGGTGGGATACAAACCAAAGGTTATGATGGTTGGATATACTAATAGGGGATAGGGATGGACATGTTGAAAAGGGGTTGATATGGTTGTGATATGTACTTAGAATGGATAGAAGTGTTAATAAGTGGTTAGGATGGTTGTGGTATATAGTGAGAATGGATTTTTGAGACACCTGGAAGTCGATGCCTGTTGTGAGGAGCGTGAGTACTAACAATAGAACTTATATTAATAAGGGGTATTGATACAAGGATATACATGACCAAACTCGAACTATAGATATAGGTTTTTGTGATGGGATAGGTTGGGATATGATGAGAGGGGTCGTAAAAATTGAAATAACAACCAAGCTCATGGGAGCACTTTGGAGGTTACATGAGCTGATGTGGAGGGATATGTGTTAGTATTTTTTACGAGGATGACCATCTTGATGAAGGATACGATGATGAGGATGGCTATTGATTTTATGTTTACTATGAAAAAACAACGATAAGGTCAAAATTGATGAATGGGACTGATGAAGTGGGGGAAGACTCCCATCCCACCAAAAATGGAATAGGGTTGAAGTTGTTGGATGATCAACTTGTGATTAGGTTTGATGAGATGGGAAGTTTTGAAGGTGATTGTAGTGATGGGAGGTCATTTTTTAGGGCTTGGTTGTTGGAGGAAGACACCTCGAGAAGTGAGATAGGCATTAAAGGCTACAGGGTTAGAATCTAGAATTTTTATTAAAATTATATCACCACTATTGAAGAAGCATGGGCTGGATGAATCTGGGATTTCTGATTTGGTTGATTGACTATTGGGAGAATGTGGGGTCTCTTGATTGGCTATTGAAGGTGATCAAAGTTGGTATATTATGCATGGAATCTCTTGAAAGTGAGACTAGATATAATCTAGGGATTATTGGATATGATCATTCATATTGTTGTTTTGTAGATGGGATTGTTTTCTAGTTAGAACCATGAACTAAACAAACAATCAATGAAAAAGAATGAAAAAGTGGTTGATTACAACAACTACGTAAAAATCACACAAGAATTTTTGATTATCTTGATTAAATTAAGAAAGGTGTGAAATGTGAAAAATGGCTAAACATGTACTAAGAGAAGGTTATCTAAGGTTGGTTTTAGGTAAGTTAAAGGATGAATTCCTCAATATACCTGAAGGTACATGAGGCACAAATCTATGTTGGTGTTGGCATGGGGCATTATATTGGGTCTTTCCCCCTCACTTCATGGTCCCACAACGATAAGGGTGTTGGGTGCTTAGCTGATATACCGCCCACCATATTTTTTATACTTGGCTAGAACACCAAGTTGGCTTATCCTCTTGGTGATGAAATCTAAGTATATCCACTTGGGGAGGAGCTTTAGATGAAAATTTAATTTTGACGTGTTTTGGTTGTTTGTGAAGGGAGTTTTGTGAATGCAATTCCTTGAACTCCTAGTTAAGTTATGTAAGAAAACAAGTATGAATGTTCATTTTAAGATCCAAATAAAATGTTTTAATTTGATGAGAACAGACACTCAAGATGTAATGCTAAAATAAATGATGAAAGAAAGAATATTGTACATGTAATCGCTTTTCCTTTTTAATAATTTTTTTATTTTAAATTTCTAGGAAATGCAAACAACAATGTGCTCCAAGATGAAAAGTTAGATGTGATTGAAACCAAGAGAAATGAAAGATATAAAATCTAAAACAAAAAGGGACTAAAAAGGTCCTACTAGGCGTTCTAGAATGTTTATGGTGTTTTTCATTTGGTGTTGAAAATTATGAAAATACCAAAAACTCAAATAGGCAAAGTTTATTGATACCTTCGCCAACAATCACAATGTTGGGATGAATGAACCAGAACAATATGAAGAGCTCCTCCTTTTGCCAATTGAGAAGACTTTTATGTAAAGAAATATAAACAAAAATATATTAGATAAGGATGATAATGAGTTTCTTAGCAAATTTTGATCCCAGAATCCGAAGGACTTCCTTGAAGGGTGTCAACTCATTTGATACAATTAAGTGATATGATAATGATAAGATAAATGACAAAGATAATTCAGAATTCAAGGAAGAAGGAAAAATCCGATTCAATTTTGTAAATGGCATAGGCTAGGGCAGTCCAAGCTCAAGTCCTTGAATATCAATGTGGAATAACATCAGAATCAACCAAATAGTGGTTTGACAGAAGAAGCTAGAGATCAAGTTTTCAATATGGGTGATCTGGTCTTAAACTAGAATGTTGACAGAGCTAAACCAGGGCACCATTCAAATTTTAATGCACTTTGGAGTGGGCCATATATCATCAGTGCTTGTAAGGAGGCCAACTCTTTTGAGTTGTCTCACCTTGATGGAGATGTACTACCAATCCTAGTTAATGGGATTTATCTCAAGCACTTTCATTAAGTTCTTCTGCATCATGTACATATTATATTAGTTTTGATTCCTTCGAGTGTGCCTCACAAATTATTTTTTTGGTAGGGTATGTTTCCTTTCTCTCATGTGCCATTGTGTGTGCTCTTTTGTTGTTTTTGGGATAGAAGTATCTATGCACACAAGTTATAATATTTTAGAGGAGGCAATATCTAACATTTCTTACACGCGTTCCCAAATGGTTTTGATGCAAAGTCTAAGTAGTGTTGCTTGTGACTTCCGGGGTATATTGTTCAAGTTACAAATCAGATTTTCATGTTTTCGTGGATAACTCCATGCCTAATGGAATCTTAAAGGACACTTATATCCTTCATCTAACAGGTAGATGTCCCTCAAATTATCCAAAATATTTCCCAAAATAACACCCCTTGGTTATTTTTACAACTCACAATTCTATTCTAGCTCGGATCATGTTTTCAAGTTGTGTGTAATGTTGGTTATCTTCCTTGGTGTATTTTCATAGTTGTAGTTCTTCACGCATGCCCCAGATCTCTTCTTATGTACTTCCCTTTCTCTTCCCCTTTGTTTCTCTTTATTCTATGCATCTTTTGTGCACTCTCGCCTTCATTGTATTCTGCTATCTCCCTCTATCCTCCCTTTACATGAACTCTTCGTGCATCCACTTTCATTTCCCATTCGTTGCGCACTCTATCACATGCATATGAAAATTTCCTTTCTTTTTACAAGTCTCAGCATGTAAAATCCCATGTGTATGCCTTTTCTTCCTAAGTCTTATGCATCATTGTGTGTGCACTCGTTCCTCTTTACATTCTTCCTTCGCGTTGCCTTCTTCGTGTGCTCGCATTTCCTTTTATACACCCTTATGCTTTACACTGTTATTTCCTCTTGGAATTCTTCTCGCACACTCCTTTTCAAACACCCGTGCTTTCCCTACACATTTTCATGCTTGTAAAACATTTATCTTTCATCCACCCCTCGTGTACCCTCTAACACGCATCGTCTAACTTCTTCTTGTGTTCCCACTTCCTACTTCTTCACATATGGCCCAAGGGTGCAACCTCCATGCCAATCCTAGTGCACCATGTGTCCAACTCTAGAGACTTGTCAAATAAAGTGCACCTTATTGTGAACTTTATCCGACATGCACCAATTGTGTGTCGAATCCTTATGGTGAATGAATGTGTGACACATAGCCAAGAAAAACTAGCAGACAATCAGCCGACTCTCATGACTCGATTAGGTCGCACCACGTGTCTTATGTGTCCCTCTTACCTTGTAAAACTTTATATCGCCATAACTTCCTTCACAAAGCTTGAAATCATGTGTGCCTGGTCTTGTTGGAAAGTTGTTGATGTGGGATACACTCTAAGCTCTTCAAAATCAGATTTTTGTAGGATTTGGTAGGTGAAAATGGGAAAATATGACTCAGTCATTAATGCACACTTCCAATCAACTCAACCACCTAGATTTCATGGGATTTATCCTCTTTCCTTCTTCCACAAGAAAACTGACATGGGTAGGCATATTTTACATAGATACATGTGGATTTTTAGGCATTTATTACATGTTGTTGGTGGTTATGATTGGAAATATGAGTTTTCCCTCTTTTTCCCTCCTCTTCTCTCCTATTCTTCTATATATTGTTGAATAATGCTCATTTGTAAAGGTTGGACCCTCTTAGATTTCAAGAGCATTATTTAGAGTAGTGTTCCTTTGCACTAGGAGTTGTAGGCCTCATATCTTGCTTACTATGTGTGGATTCTTTCCTCCTCATTTCATTGTAATTGATTGTGCATTTTCCTTTGGCCATGATTATCTTGTGACATAATGAGTGATGTCCCATGTTTGAAACCCACTTTTTGAGGTTTATCTTGTATACACACTTTCTTATTACATCATTTTTAATGACATGTTTGCTATATTTTTCTACTAACAAATGTATCTAGCCACTTTGTTTGCATGTGCCTTGGTTTCCACTATACACATTCCCTCCCCCTGTATGGACATAGTTCATATCATCATCAAGGCCTCTCTTTTGGGCTGCACACTCCTAATGATGCTACATGCACCCCAAATGATGGTGGCATACATTAGGTGAATTAATCACCCCATACAAAGAGCTCGAGCTTCAGGTGTAGGCCTACACAGTACAGGAACATAACAAAGTTACAGTCATAGAATGGCCCAAATTCTTACTTGGGTCCTTAGTTTAGCACAAATCTCAATGCCCAAATATAGACACTAGTTCCTGGGTGCTCCTGACCTTTCCTGGGTGCCTATGACCAAGGGAAGTTATAGTTACTTTCTCAAATCAACACATTTTTTAGAAGGTCACACAACATTTTTCACAATATAGGCACAATCCTCCAGCAATCAATGCATTCTATCTCCTTTTTCTACTTGGATCGAACATGGAACAACACGGAACTAAACACAAATCACACCAGCTGTAGTGGTGTATAAATTTGGGAAGCAGTCATGGAAGGAGAATAACACTAGACTTTTCTCCCCAACACTCTTCGTAGTGGGATGAGATTACCCAAAAACTTACACTTGGTGTGAGATCGCCCAAAAACTCATTCTTAGTGTGAGATCGCCTAAAAACTTGCTCTCGACATGAGATCACCCAAAAACATTGCTCTTCTACAACATTTTAGGAAACTTTCTATCCCTTTTCACTCTTCATGGATCAGGTGCACACTTTCCTTTTACTAATTTTTACACACATTTACATGATTTTACATACTTTATATAAGAGTTTGCATAATACATGACTTTGACTACTCTTTCATCTTCTATTTGCAGTTCATCATTAATAAGAAACAAGAAGCAACCCTACATCAAACATAATAGGTACAACATGGTACAACATGATGTGCTTTCACCCTTAGGATCACTTCCTCTTCTTAACTTCCACGCTTCATTTTTTATCACTTCACGCTTTCACTTGTCTCCTCGGCATGTTTTCTCCATAAATCTACAAGGAACAAATGTACACAAATTCTAAACTACTTTATATTATTGATTATTCACTCAACAACATAAAGTGGGGGCAAATGTAGACACAAAATCACACACTTGGGTACATTTCTAAGTCCTAATCACATACTACTATTCATATGATTCATAAGTGAGAAAGCTAGCAATTGACAATTATCTTTGGCCTTTTGTCTGTTTCAAATTTTCTATTTGGCCTTCTATAAACTACAACCCATTTTGTGCTTTATTTCTTTATCTTTTATTACTCGGACACCAGTGCCCATACACCCTCATCTTTCTAGGCTCCCTCGACCTCTTTCTATCTTACTCACTCTTTTTGGCATATTTTATCTTTTAGGCATCTTATTTTCTTATGGGTTGGCCTTCCAGTTTTCAATTGCAAAATTTAACCAAGGGAATCATATAAATACAAAGCTATGTGACCATAATAAAGGACCAAGATCTAAGCATCTATTATCATCACCTAAGGTTGCATCCAAAGGAATTATAAGAGCATCAAGGCATCCATCTAGCTTTCACTCAAGGGATAAGGGACTGAATTTTCTACATACACGCATAGGAAGGGAAGTTCATTTTTCCATCCATGCATATTCTTACATTGGTACATCTAGATATCACTCGCTATCATGTGTGCTTGTGCAAGGGATTCCTAGGGCATGATTCTATCACACACGCACAAGAACTACATGGAGTCTAAAATGTAGTGTAGTACTTGATTGTAAGCTCACTCAGTCAGGTCACCACTGACGTCAGTCTAGCTCCTTATTTTACATATTTAATTTTTGGGATTTGATGTAGTTTGAGGGTTTTGGGGGTCTTTATCTCTTTACAGGTTATTGGAAAACTCGGTGATCATCTAGCAACATACATGTCATAAAAAGTGAAGTTTAGCAACACTTGTGTGACATAGCAAAAATTAGTTTCTAAGATCTAAGTGATCACAGGAACCCAATAGAGGTCTCTAGCACTTAGGCGCCCGTCCCTAGTCCAGGATCATCTAGTAGTTCCACAATTTTTTGTACTCGGTTGTGACAATATTCCTTTTCTATTCATCAAGATTCCAGTCCAAAATAGTCCCATGGATAACGTGAATCAGCTAAGTATTTCTTCCTCCCTCTTACACTTAGGGTTTTCTATTTTCCTCACTTATTACTTATGTCATGTATATTCCAGAATTTTTTTACATTTGTTTATTATACGTGACTATGTAATTAGCGTTATACAAAAAAATGTTAAATTAGATATTAATGATTGTGTGAGTGAATTCCTTGAAATTTTACAAGATGAATCCATTTGTGCATTTTAGAATGTTTATAAAGATTCCAAACAAGAATGTGATGAGGTTTGTATGGATGAGGTAGATGATATTTTACAAATCTTGTTGGATGTGGTGGATGGAAAAGAGAAAAGTGCAGGTACAACTAAAGAAATGATGGTTTCTTGGGCACATGATGATCTAAATGAAGGAAAGGAAGATGTATATGCAGGTATAGAGAAACTTGGTATGATGGTGATAAAAGGAACACAAATAATTAGACAAGAAAATGAAGCACATGGACAATTTTTCAGTCCATTTGAGAAAAGAAGACAATGAGAAAATGATGAGGGAAAGCTACATAGAGATGAAGAGAAACATGGAAGATGAAGAAGATTATATTTTTTCTATTGTGATGTTTTTGTGTGTAGGTACAAAGGATGGAAGCATGAAGATGATAAAGCTAAAGATGGAGTTCAAGAAGCAAAGAAGCAAGGTAAAGGAAAATGCAAGGATAAAGACTACTATATGGGACCCAGGTGGACATGAAGCAAGCAAGCATAGTGAGATTGAAGGAATAATACTAAGGATAAGAAAAATTATGAAGACTTCGTTATGAAAACAAAGGATATGGTCATTTTCTCCACCTTAGAAGTATGATGCAAGGACATCTTCAAAGACATCAAAAATGAAAATATTCATCGTGATGAGGTCAAGTTGAGTGTTTTAGAGTGTGTTCAAGTCATTTATGTGGATTATTAAAGTTTATAATTTCAAATTTGTGTTTCCCTCCAAAATGTAATTCAAATCCTAAAGCATGTAAAAGAGATGTAAAGAGGTTTCAAAGGGTCTAGGTGGTTTAGAATGTGTGTGAGTGATGACTAGACATGTTATAGGGAGTCATAAGTGTGGGTTAGAGAAATAAAATGTTAAGTTAATGTAAAATTCCTCCTTGCATTGTAAAGGCATATGAAGAGTCATGTAAGAAAGGTTAGTTAGGGTTGAAATGGATGAAAAGATGAGATAAAGAGGAAAGAATTCAAATGATGGAAGTTAGTTAAGAGAAGGGAGGATGGATACATTTTGAGGAAGGAAAGAGGAGTGTGGAAAAATACATTCCTTAAGGAAGAAGGAGATCGAGGAAGGAGAAATGGAAGAGAAAAACACAATTTTGTAAGAAAGTTACAATATATGCATAATAAACTCTATTTTTTTGTTTGATATCTTACCTTGTCATGAATGTATCTAAATTATATGATTCAAGAGCTTATATGATTTCCTTATTTACATTTGGAGAGTCATTTTTGAATCCTTGTATGGTTAATAGTGAAATTATTAGTTGAACTACTTGTTTCTTGGCTTGAAAAATGATACAATGACTATGTATGCAAGTTTTAATGATCTGCTTTTGGTATAAGAAGAGCTGATAACTTTTGCCTATAATTTCCAAATGATTAAAAATAATTTATATTTTGAAATTTTCATTCTCCATATGGGTTTTTAATATCTTACATTAATTCTAAGTATTTTTGGATTTGTGAAGTATTTTCTATCTAGACTTGAGAATACTTAAATCAACCTGTTTGACGTAATGTCTCCATTTCTGGAAAACAGTCATAACTTTTAAATTCCATAATTAAAATGGATGAAATTTGGAACATATGTTCCTTGTAGAGACTCATAAAATATATAAAAATTTAAATAAATTTTAATTTTTTCAGAAAATGTTATTCATGACAGAAATGTGCGGTAAACTATTTGTTCTTGAGAGCACAAGAATGGCAGTTTTGGAAAAATAGGTGAAGTTTGATGGTTTGATTATTTTTAAGTCAATTTTATGATTAAACTAACATTGGATTGAAGTGTGGAATAGGGTACAAACATTAAGGGAGGTCATTTAAGGATAAAAATGCAAAAATCTACTTGTTTGGGCTAAGAACTAGTGAAGGTGTGGAGATGAAAGGTAAGAGAAAAAGTGAAATTTCATGAAGAATGATCATCTTGATTGTTGAAATGACATGGGATGCAGGGTATGAGGCTTATAGAATATATTATGGTGTTTTTGAAATCCACTTAAGGTGATTTTTGTCAATTTTTGCAAACTAGAGCCATTTTAGGCTTCTTGGTGAAGATCCTCATCTGCAGAGCTTGGTGTAAGGTTGTTGTTGATTCCTCCTAACATATTTGAATGCATGATGAAATGATATTGCTTTATATAATTACTTCTACCACATAGTTTCAATCATGGATGTTTATCTTCATTAATTTGATTTTTCGAGGGTAAATAAAATCTCAATTGGGGAGAGATCATTTTTACAATCTAACCCAATTGTTGAACCATGTTACATTGGTTGGTGTTGTTATTAATGTAACATAGAATTTATGAAAAAGGAGGAGTGAAATTTAAATTATTTATATTTCTTCCCAATGGTGTTTGAGGGTTTCACAATGGTCTCATGGTGGTTTCGAGCATTCGGATGGTTTCGTGGTGCTTTGCATGCTTGGTTAGTGAGGTTGGTGCCCACTAGAGGTATGGAGATGGTTGGTGTGATTTTTTCAGGTGTCCCAAAGGTCATAAATTATGTTTATAAGATGTTCAATAGGTTCTAAGGTGATAATCGGATCAAATATTTCAAGTCACAGTTGAAACTAGCTCATTTAGGCCTAGTTCTAGAGCCTAATGAGGTGTAAGAGCTCAAAGCAGACCATGAAAATCCTAGGTAAGAATGGTAGAAGACTGATAACACTAACTAGATCATATATGAGCATATACAAGGTTCATTTTATCCTTTGGAGGAAAATTTTGAGTTTTCCCTAAAACTGCCCTTGAGAACTAGTAGTGGAATCTTGGACAAATGAGACTGGTATGGACCATACATTCTTATTTATGATCAAAAAATATATGTAGCATGTAGAGGGAGGTTTTTTTGTGCTTTGGGTCAATTTTCATCAAATTTTGAAGATAATTGTGCAATTTATTCAAGTTTTACCAAAACCGGTTTCTTGAAAAATATAAATGGGCACTTTGTCTTTTTAGCACTCAAAAAAAAATTTAAGAGCACTCCAAGACTTAATTTTTTCAAAAAATTTGAGGACAATTGGATAATAAATAAATAATTTCTACTAATTTTACTAATAATGTTTTTCTCTCTTAGGGCCTCCTTAAAGCGATGGGCATAAAATGAACATTCTTGTCTCCAAATCATGTTTTCAATCTGGTACAACCCATCATAAGTGTATAATACTCATTATAAGTCAAAATGGTGGGTTTTATGTTTCTTGAGGTAGATCAGTATCATATAAGTCTATCTCAACTCTTGCAAGTTTTGTGTATGTTGCTTGGTATAAAGGGCTTCAAGTTGAAAATTATGACATTGATGTTCACCTAAGTCATTATCTTGTTAACTATAGATAAATTTATAAGATCCATGGTGAAAAATGGAACTAAGCATACCTATCACAATCACCACCTTAGAGAGCAAAGACAAGAACTGTTATTTGGCCTAGGTGAACTTGTGAATGAAATTGTTTGTGTCTAAAAGCTATATGATTTTGAACAGAGTACAAGAGTCATGAAACCTTCAAGCCACAATTTTTATCATATAGAGTTCTATGATGAACAACCTCTAAAGGGCCAAAATATTTAACTCACTATAGTCATCATGAATCTGTTCTTTAAGCATGAAAATTAGAACTCCTTTCAAACTCATTAAAGAGTTGATCGGGGATCATTTTCAAAAGTTCCCTAAACATCCCTAAATGGTTTCAGGTGCAGAAGATCATCTCAAGAGCTTTCCAACGACTGTGAGAATGCGACAAACGGACATCAGGAGCTCTAGATATGTTCGGTCAAAGTTCAGACAGTGGGAAAGTCAACTCTGGTCAACTAGTCAATATTGGACCAATCGCACTGTGACACGTGGCTTGCCACCACTCGTCGAATTCACTCGATTTGCCTATCGGGAGATGACAAGTGGACTACATGATGACCGAGTTAATTATTTCTATACCACATTATATGGGTCGAAATTATATTATCTTGGTAAGTCCACTTACAAATCAATTTCCATGCCACATGACTAAGTGGGGTGGGTTTTATTATAATAGCCATGTATTAATGGTTAGAAATTACCCACATGCCATGCATGGAGGACCACGTGGAAGGAGGTGAAGTGGTGTAAGGGCTAAGCCATGCGTGGATGTTTCCACGTGAAGGATGGAGTGGGTAAGGGTTATTAAAACCTTACCCAAATGAAATGGCGCCAAATGTGGGATATAAACCACTAGCCCTAAGCACCTAAAATGGGATTTAATCCCCTCATTCAAACAAAAGCCGCTCATTTGGGATATTATCCCTTATCAAATGCAAATCGGCTAAAATGGGTATTAATCCCTTTTCATACGTTAATCCGCCCAAATGGGAATATTTTATCCTTTATTAAAAATGCTACGGTTAAGGTTTAAAATAGCCTTAAGATAATATGTATTGCATTATTTGAGGGCCCTAAAATTGTATAAATAGGGTACCTAGTTCATTGTATTGGGGACACACACCTAAGCTTATTATTTGTTAAGCTTATTGTGGAGACGTGTCAACAAATATTGTTTATTGGCCTATTATTTTAGGCAATAGTAGATGAAATATTTGTGATTGGGAGTAAATTATAAACTACCCAATAGGCCCATTGAGCCACACCAATTACTTGCAAATCCTGGATTGTCGATCGGAGTGCTAGCGTCGCATTGATAGCGTCGGGAAGGCCGATCGAAGCCAAAGGAGATTGTGCATCAGGAAGGTGAAGAAACAATTCGACTGATCATCGGAAGTTTTTTCAAGAACTGTGTATTGATAGGCAAGTAAAATTCCATTAGGTTTTCTTGTGAAAGTACTATTGTAACTTACAAGTTTTGACTAGTGGAATGGTTCAACCATGAACCCGGAGACGTAGGCAATTGCCAAACTCCGTAATCAATCTTTGTGCAATTGTCTTTATTGTCTTGCATTTTATTTTAAATTGATTACTTAAAAGGAGTAAATTGTCGGCAAATATTTAAAGCCTACAAGGGTCCGAGATCAAGTAGTAATAATCTGATTATTTTCAGATCAAGAGTATTCTAAGCAAGTTGAACAATTTTCCGGTTAAGTATAAATGAAATGAGTAGTGGTATGTGTGAAATTTTGGCTTATGAGATCAAGATTGCCTTATAGGGAAAGATCTAGTTTTCTTAATCCTGAATATTCTTGTTTCCATGATCATTTTTAGGAAATAGTGGGTACTTCAAGATGGAAAATGTTACAAGAAATTATACTCCTCAAAAAAGTGGATTAGATCTTGAGACACATTTTATACAAGTTTTTCTATTCACTCTTTGAAGACTAAGTCTATGTTTCTTGTGACACTCATATATAGAATTGTGATTTGTAGGTTTAACATATTAAACAATCATGTATCAATCAAGCAAAAGAATGTTTGAAATGGTTAAAATAAACTTGATGATGTTATTCTTCTTATGCAGTGGCATAAATTGAAATCGAACATTTTACAAGTCTTCAAACAATGAGCTAGGGTTTGAATCCCAAAACCCTCATTATGTAAAATATTTAAAGAACAAGAAAGTTTGATCTTGCTGACATAATACTATGATATATAAGGATCTAGGAGATGTGAAAATTCTCTTCTACATATTGTAAGATGCCTTTGAGGTCAAGTTCAACTCAGAATGCTCATGGAATCTTCTAAATCCTTAAAGTTGTAGAACTGTGTTATTACAGCAAAGTGCATACCCCGTTCTCAAATCCTCTTCATGAAAAAGAGTTGCAAAGCCTTGATCCCTCAATGGTATTTTTGATTCAAAGCTCAAAATATGATCTTCCCCTTAAGGTGAAAACAATTAAACACTTGATATTTGTACCATGACCTGATTTTCTCCGATTGTGTTGAAGGATTTCCCAAATAGTGAGCTCTTAAATGTTGTAAAAGAGATATGAATGTTGCTTATTACTCTTTTCTAATGTTGTCCAAGCTCTGTGTGTTAATGAAATCTACAATATAAACCTAATTCACATGTATGAATGTCTAATTTGAACACACAAGTCTCTTCACTCTATTAGTCCAAGCCTATAGTGCACACATGAACTCAAATGGAATTTGAAGGGTAAAATGGTGAAGGTTGAGGGTTGGAAGAAGGTTACAAAGTGAAAGTGCTTAATCAGATTTACTGAGAATATGTTGAACAAAATAATTCAAGTAATTTTCTTAATTTATTCATTTGGGTTCATACAAATAAATAGTTGAAGTTGTTCCTAAAATTTAGGAAACACCTCACAATAATAAATGAGTTGTCTTAATAACTCGTTAATATTAAAACTATATATTAGGTTGTTTATAATAACCTCATAACTCATTAAGTTACCTAATACAAATATAAGTCTCAATAATGTGAGCACTAACCTGAAATATTCCTAACATTCCCCCTTAGTGTGAACATGGGGAAAACTTGCCTTTGTACTTGCACATGCTTTCATGATTAGGTGATTTTTACTGTAAGATGATCACAAACCTATCATATGGTTTTCAAACAGTTAACCACAAATCGAAAATGGTGGTTTTCAATTGGAGTACCACAAACTAAAAATGAAGGTTTTCAAGTGGTTTACCTACAACCACATCATGATGTGCCAAGTACTATTATCATCCCTCATCACATTTCACTACAGGGAATAATATAGGAAAAATTTCTCACATATTACAAACTAAAAAATGGAAATGGAACATTGGATCATGTTCCCCCTCAATGTGAAATTTCCACTTATTCAACCAAGAACAATGCAAACTGAAGCACACTGAAACTGGAACTCTAAAAAACTCAGTGGAAAGCATACTACAAAAATTGAAAGAAAATAATCACACCACAAAAATCTTACCACAGCTGATATGTGACCCCATCATTGGTGACTCACGAGAAATCATTGATTGACCTCCAACCTTCATTTTTCCTCCATCCTTTGATGCAATGTTGATATCTCGGTGAATTTGTCTTTTGAGGATCAATTGTTGTTAATACGTTGGATAACAACGAAAATGTGTCTATAAGAAAAAAAAATGAACAATATTTTGACTATTAAATTTTTGACAATGGACCAAAAAACTTGACAACTTGATAATAGAATTTGACATTGAAAAAACAACATACAAAAGACACAATAACTAAATTAATTGACAAGACTCTCATTATTGATATTGATACATGACAATAACGACAAGAGATAACAACTCTATTGACAATGACTAATGACTTTTTTGTTTTTATATTGACCATAGAACATGTATAAACAATATAACGATAGTATTGAGTGACATACATTTGATATAAAAAAATACTCTTATGGATAAATAATACAACTTGAGATAATAAGATTGACTCCTAAAGAAAAACCACCATAGACTAAAAATGTATATACTCACAACTGAACTTTAACATTAAAATTATAATCGACTTACACAAATAATGAGTTTGCTCTTGTAGGAAAGAATGGCACGTGGTTATGGTATATTTTGTAATGACGTGGATAGAGAATTTGATGGAAATCAGTAACAACTATGTAAATGATAGTGAAGAGGCCAGAATTGCAGGTTTAACTAGTGAGAGGTGACTTGATCATAGGAGAGGAATAAATACTCTTAGGATTCGAGTTTAAGTGTAAATTATGAACACTGAGCTGTGAGACATCTACCAAAAAAATCCATTCTAATGTAAGTTCATTGGATGCCTAATGAAAAAATAAACCCGCCGAAAAAATGTCGTTAAGAGTGGGCAGAGACCAACCTTAATGCGAATAATGGTGGATGCTCAGAAATTAATGATGGGACAGATTTCTAGTAGTTATTACAAAACGTTTCTCATACAATGAAGTCATCAATATTATTATAAAGTGACAGAAGACATCAAATTCGAGTCATAAGTAGTGAAATTTAGACACTATTTTTCCCTTGGAGAATCACTTGTGTGCATTCCAATCTCAAATCAGAAATGTGGATTGGAGTCTTCGACATGTAAGAATTACTTTCTCCTCTAAATTCTTTTGCCCCGCTCTTTAAATATCAGATATAATAGAAAAATATCTACACTTAACCTAATATATCCTGATTCATTAATATGAACACCACTAGCACCTTGGACACTTTTTATTAAATCTCAAATGAAGACTGATCGAATATTAAATACACATACATATGATTTATCTCATTACCCGGGAAATAGCAAATAATATAACTGCCCCTGACTACACTCAAAATTCCATCACAGGAAAAGGACTAAGATCACTTTGATGCCAAATGAAAGTGTTGGATCAGATTTACAGAATACACTGAATAGAATAATGCAATAATTTTCTTAATTGATTCATTCGTGTTCATATAAATAAATAGGTGAATTTGTCCGTAAAATTTAGAAAATAAATCACAATAATAAATGAGTTGTTTTAACTTGTTAATATAAAAACTATATATTAGGTTGTTTATAACATCCTCATAACTCATTAAATTACCCAATACAAATATAAATCTCACTAACATGAGAACTAACTAAGATATTCCTAACACAAATACTATTTGAAGTATGTGTAACATACTCTCATGATGAAACACCTAGTGTAATGTCATATAACACTAAAGTACAAATGAGAGCTCGTTGTGCTAGAAGACAAGCCAAAATGATTGTTACATTTCAAGTTGGCATGATTGTCAAGTAGTTGAAAAGCCTCCATCCCTCATCATTTGGCATCAAAAAATCTTATATGAACTTGTAACATATGAAGAGTTAATTGAATTATGTCAAAGGCACTAATGACACTTGAAGTCAATTATTTTTGAAAGCTAATCATCTCCTTAGTATATGCAAAATATGGTTGAAAAGTGAAGATTTTTTAAAATGAAGTCAAAAGTCATGAGAAATAGTTGTTTATTACCTAAAAATATTATTTTTGAGTTTGAAATTGTTGTTGATGTTTATGAGAGATGAGAAAATTTTGATAGAAGAAAAAGAGTGAAATGTATTGAAACCATGTCAAATTAGGTGCTGATGTAAAATAGTATAGGTGTAAACTTAGCATCACAATTTTTGTCTTAGCAACCTGATGAAGTGTGTGGTCAAAATTGATGTAAAGTCTGATTTGTAGCTAAGAAAATATTGAAAGTAGGCATTTTATTATAAGTTGTAGCTTAACCAGTCAAGTAGGTGTTTGAATCTTGAATTTGGTGCTTCATGTTGAGTTGTAGCTCAACTAATTTGTAACCTTTGTGAGCATAGTGCATTGGTTCAGTGGGTTTTCTCCTAGTTTGGGTTTCCCACTTAAAAACTTTGTCTCTCCATGTGTTTAGCTTGTTTACTTCATGTGAATTGTGTTTGGTTATTGCATCCATATTAAGTTGATACAATCTTATTGGCTTGAATTATAGTGAAAAGTTTGAATTGACATTGATTCACCCCCCTCAGTGTCCTAATTTCTAACACCAATAACTCACTCGTGTTCATCATACCAAACTTTCTATATGACTTCATATTTAATCTACATCATTTTGTGTATAGGATTTTGATTGATTTATCAAGCCAGGCGAAGTAGACGTAATCTCCCCATCTTTGAGTTTTATACTCAACTAACTTATGAAAACAACAAGATTCATTATAGAAGGGTTAATGATGCTTTTACAATGTTCCTAGTTAGATTTTCTTAAGGAAATGTCACCAAGAGAGTTTCACAAGAAGTTAAACAACTGATAGTTGTTTATGAAAGTTTGTTTATCCAATTCCAAAAGTTTTCATACATCAAAACAACAGGTTTTAAAGGAGTTCCTTATAAACTGCCCATTTAATGTAGTGATAAGATTGTTCGATTGAACTATGAAGACAACTTGACCTTCTTCATAGGAACTATAGACATAACATGGTATTTGGCACCCAAGAAATAGAAGAGAAATAATTAGTTTAACAAGTAGTAAGGAGAACCAAGAAATTGAGAAAGAAGAGAGTGATGAAGAGGGAAGTGAAAAGAAATAAGAAAGGACAAGAGGAAGAAAGTGGTGAAGATAATGAAGAAGAAGAATATGTCGTTGAATTGATAGCCTTGGACCTAGGGAAGATAATTTCTTTCAAACCTAAGCCTTATGTCAAAAGACCTCCTTCATCCCCTATGGTAGCTAATGTGACAATATTTGTGTCTTAACCTCCTCCATCCCCCTTTCACTCTCACTGACTCCCTCGGGTACATCCTCGGGAGACTCTTTCTCTTAGGTGTAACCCATGATTGATAATAAGAAGAGGAAAGCCCAATATAAAATTGAAGTTCCCAACTATGATGTTGTTGTTGCACTCCTTGATACCACTCCTCCTCCAAAGAAGGCGAATATTGTTTATCATCTTGTTTCATTTTCTACAGGACAAAAATTTCTTGAAATTGTTAAGCCCAAAGGAGACAAAAGTGAGAAGGAAGTTTCTGCAGTAGAATTTGAGTTAACTAGAATATCCTTGGGTGAGTAAACCTCTGAAGTTGATGTCCACGACCTCATATAAATAGTTTCTATATTGATTGATAGTGTGGAGAAGGGAAAATAAACTCAAGAACAATTGGAATAACTAGTTCAAATCCTATCCTCCCGTTGGTGCTCAAAATAGTCTCACCCCATTTTTCCATTGATTTACAACCTCTGTCACATTTTATCTCTTTGTGTTGTGCCTGAGAGGTCTCTTCCTTCCTTTGGTTGCCATTTTCAATCTGTTCTTGGGTCGAAGATCACGTATGGATCCATATTTGTTTCCTTGTTTCTCTGTCTCTCTGAAGAGGTCTGTAATTTGGGTCTCTCGTTCTCTGTTCATTCAAAAACTTGGGCTTTCCCATTCTTTCCATTTTCCACAATCGGGATTTTTTTGCCCTTGTCATTTTTGCCTTGAATACTTGAAGAAAAATGAATGGATGTAACTCTGAGGAACATATTTGAGCCTTGTAACAATCCTGAATTCTTTATCCTTAGAGAATATTTCATCTTCGGGCTCAAATGGTCGTTTTTCTACATTTTACGGTTTGATGAGAATTTCTCCCAGTCAAATTTGCATCTTCACATCAACAGAAATGTCGTCTATTTTGGTTTGATGCGGCTCGTGGGTACTTCAAAATTCTATGAAAAGCCTCAGCTTAAAAATTTTCCATGTGGAGGAATGACGCTCGTTTAAAGATTTAATTTTTGGTTTTACCTTGAAGTAGTGTCGGGAGGACACGTGGAGGTTTCCGCTACTTTTCCTAGACTTCAATAAATTTTATGAAGTTTGGCGGGACAGGGACACGTGGTGAGCCCGCGCTCATTCAGGGTCTCAAATTTGGGCACCATTGTGAAATTGCACCATGGAGACACGTGGAGGTTTCCGCCGGGACTCTCCATACTTAGACTTTTCAAAAGGTTTTGGGAGGTTTGGGATATGTGGAGGAACCACGCATGTTTAAGGACCGGCCTTTGAGTTTTATTTTAAAGAAGCACCAAAAGGACACTTGGAGACCTCCACTCACTTTGCATTTTGCTTGGATTTTCAACGGCCAAAGGAGATTGCCTCGGACTCTGACACATGGCGCCTTCCGCTGAGCTTTAAGCCTTCAGACAATTTTTTTCTAGGGACACATGGCGAGCCCACGCTCTTCCAAGGTCTCAAATTTTGGGGACCATCTCAAGGTGCGCCATTATGACGCATGGTAGTTTGAAAAGTCGAAGGGTGGGGAGGCGGACCATCGGGGGTAACTTGGATTTTTTTGCCCCCTGATATTCAAAAGATTAAAACATCAAAATGGCCCACAAGCCTCGATAAAGGAAAGGTCAAATCTTGCTCCAGTCAACAACTGGAGGTGCGGACCTTCAGAGGAAAAGTGGGAAATTTTCCCTTTGTGGGAAAAGGAGTTAAAAGTGAAAAAGGGAGTGTGGTTCCGCTGGGACCCACATCAGAGACTAGAAGCGGAAGGGCAGAGCTGTGGGGAAACTTGGAAATTTTTCCCTTTTCCAAAAAAGAGGTGAAATATCATAATTTGGTCGCGGTTCCTTTGGGACCCACCTCGGAGACACATGTCAGGCTTATTTCTCAAGGGCGGAGGTGCGGAGCAAAATGGAATTTTTTTCCATTTTTTCAAAAAGTTGTAAAAAGTCAAAAGGAAACCCTGCCCATTTTAAATTGAATCTTCCACGTGGACGACCCAAATTCAAAGTGAAGATCAACGATAGTTGTGTGTCTGAATTTGATTTTCCCCCATTTTACTGAAAATCTCCTAGAAGTGTGAGTCTTCATGATTTCTTGGTATTTCCTACACACCAAACAGAGAGGGGAGTTAATTTTGATATCTAAGTTTAGTGGGGGAGATCTGGAGATGTCTTTCACCATTAAAATGATTTGGCTATTAGGCTCAATCTGATCTTCTGTTTTTCTTCTCCCGAGCATGTAAAGAACCAGATTTGATAGATTAGGGCGGAAGTGGTTAGCGAGTTTAAGAAAGAGTGATTTACTTGGAGGAAGGAGTTGAATGTGGGAGATATTCAAAGAGATTTTCCTCTTGAGCACCTAGCAAATTTTTGCGAGATCGATCCTCGGGAATTACGATCGTGATCATGGAAAGCACTAGTGCACTCAATGTCTAGATTTTTTAGGGGGAAAACTCTTTGTAAAATGTTATAAATTGCATAAATTTATCATGCAAATGGTTGGAGTGTTAGGGGTCGGGACTGATTTTTCTAATAGAAAGCTTGATAGATCCCATCTTTTTGAGAAGCTATTTGAGAAGCATGTATATCTCTTTTGTATTGAATTTGATCGTGTCAAGGTGGTTGTGAGTGTACAGTGATTGACAAGCTCTGATATTGTTCTAGAAACTTTCCCTCTTGATAAATTTAATCAAAATCGAGTTATTCTATGTTGATCTTAATAAAAATGTGTTTGTTTTATTTCGAATGTCCACAAATAGTTCTTCTTGTTCCTTTTGCAATATTGTATCAAAATTTGTCTCAATCATACAAGTCTCAATCCTTGTGACAGTTTAGTGGCATCTGCAATTTCATTTCTTAGAAGATCTTTCATTTGGGAGTGAAATAAATGATTTTAAATCACTTTTCTTTCACCTATTGTGACAGAGATTATCTGTTAGCCTCTGTGTGTACCTCAGGTGTGATTGGGCTTAGATCTTGAGGCTTTGTTGGGTTTTCTAACTCAAGCCTTCATGTTATAATCTCATATATTGTATGAAAAAGTGCTAATCTAGGCCTCCATTTAAGCACATATTTTGGTTAAAGAAACATTTTAGTTGTTCTGTGGCATTCTGTTGGTTTAGCTTTCCATTTTGTAAGATTTCTCAAGGATCTGGTGAATCAAGTTCATCCTGCCTCACCTCCCACCAAAAAATTTATTTAAAAACAACCAATCCTACCCATACTACCCATGTTTTCCCTGTGTGTGTACAAATGCATAATTTCTATTACCAAAACATGCAGAAACAATCAGGATTCCAAATGTCTTTAGTAGCCTGAACCTTTCCCAGAAAATATCTCCACTATCTAGAGTGATAACTCGTGAGAGTTAGATTTTGTTGCATTGATCATATTTTCTCCAAGGTCTCCTTAACAACTTCATTAGGAAGGATATCCCCATCTCCTCCATAAAAAATAGGCTACAAAAAGGGTTCTCTTACCTTGGTTGAAAGGCACAACCTAAAATAGTGAGGATAGATCAAATCCTCTTAAGGTGCTACCCACTCTTTTCAAATCCTGATTGCTAAAAAGTCAGATAGATCACTTCCTGGCTACAAAACGACATACATAATCATCTATCTACCTCTGAGCATCTTGTCAAATCCATGATGCTTCCACGGCCTTTGAAGGAGATTAAATTCAGTAATAACACCTCTTTCATCAAATCCATCCTTTCTTTTGATGGTACTACTTTGGATCCTACACCCTTGGCATCTCTCCCACCTTTTGTTGCGAACAACTAACATTGATTTAAAAGTAATTACTGAAATTCACAAACATACAACTTAGGGAAAAGTAGTAGAAGCATGGGTGGATAAAATTATCCTCAATACAAAAAAATATGACAATACAATCTCAAGACAAAAATCAAATCGGTTTAGTTATCAAGACCATGAAGAAAAAGGTAAAGCTTTGGATCGATTTGATTCGGATATCCATATCATGGCTCTCTTTGATTAGAAAATTCTTATATCCAAGAATATTTTCAATGATTCTAAGAATAATCTATCCCATACATGGTCCTTCAGTGTAGAATGGAGGATGAAGGTCCTCGAAGAAGCATCCACCGAATTGTAAAATTTTATGTAGAAGGGAGAAACTTTGAAGTTTGAGATTTTTGTTGATTTAAGAGCCCTCCATTATGATCTCTTCAAAGATAATTCATCTCAACATAATTTAGTGGATCAAATCAAAGAGGATTTTCAGAATCTAGTCAAAAAGACATTTTTAAGATAGAAAATGTGAACAAAGATAAAATGGAGGAAGCTATGCAATCCGAACAACGTGATTGTGGAAGTTCTGAAAAGGATTAGCCCAATATGGAGGAAATTCTTTAAAGATGGAAAAATATCTTATAATTTGGTTGGTAAATCTTATTAACACAAGTATGCCAAAGGAAATGGATGTATCACTATAATCACTAGATTATGTATACACGTGCTAAAGTTAAAAGGTCTTACTTCGATATCTCCTCTCTTCCTTCTACTAGCTAATTGTTATATGCTCACGTTGAATTTTATTTTTGTAAAAATATGTTAGTATAAAATTCATTTTAATAGTGACTTAACCAATTGGATGATTAGTTAACTTGATTAACAATTAGTTAGTGTGAGTAGTTATGGTAATTATGCATCCCTTCTTTCCTATAAAAGGCTATTGTTTCAATTGTAAATGGGTTAGATGTTGGTGACTGAATTTAAAGGATTTAATTTTGATTGTAGAAGACAACTTATATTTTCCACCTTTTTTTTGTCTTTCTTTCCCATACTTCACTATCTATTTTTGCATTATATGCATGTTTTGGTTGATGAAACTTTGAGTTCATCCTTGTTACATGAATTAACCAATAGAAAAATCCATTATTCCCTCAAACCCCCTTCACCAAATAATCTTGACATTGAACTCTTGTCACCCAAGTCATCTCTACATGGGCCTCATGGAATGATTCTATGGTTCTTCATCGGTGTCGATAAGCCAACAATGGGTGGTTATTTGGGTATTTAACTCATCATCAAATGACCCATCTATTTTAATATTTTTTTGAATCTTGCCCACCAATATTTTTTATCTCCCCCACATTTTCACACATTCCTCTAGCCATTATTTTCCCCTCGTGCATTCATTCTCCCCTAATTCAAATTTTTAAGTATTAGCATAACTATCTTCTATAGATCTTCATTTTCATCCACTTGATGAGTGTTTTTATTCCTTATTTCCATATTTTGAATAATTTTTCCCTTTTTAACCTTTAATTTCTATTGTGTTGCTAAAAATCCCTCTGTTTTCTATCCTTTTGTTCATATTTTCCTATTGATTATATCCATCAAAATGAAGTTTCAATATGTTGATACAAGCCTATCTCTCCTTGAAACCATTGTCCCTAAAATTGGGGACAAAATGTTGATCATCGAGACCTAGCACTTAGTAAAGGAAATACATAAGGTTCATGTGGGAGAGAAGAGCACATTCAAAGGCACGCAGACATATCGGAAATGCTCACGCGTGAAGAACAAAAATAGGTTCGAAACTTAGCCGTTTTCCGACAAGGATCTATTTTTATAGATAGAATGTGGAGCACTCGAACCGATTGGAGACTTGCACCATCACGCATTGGATATTTTTGGAGGATCAGCTACAAAGCACTTTGTATGGACACATGCCAGAAATAGATCTAATACTATTAGTTAACTAATAGTAGTCTATTGTTTTTGCAATATAGGGTAAAAGGAGGGTTTTAGAAGGTCCCACAACCTTATACAAAAAGGCCCATCGGCCAGATTTAGCAAAGAAAAACATAGAACAAAAGTACCCTAGAAGATTCCAAAAAAGGACAACGAAAAAGACAAGAAGGAGAAAAGAGAAGAGCTTCATATGAGCTTTTTCAGCTCAGCGACAACATTTCTAGCCCTAGGAGAGCCCGAATCCTCAGCAAGCTGATCCGCAAGGGTGATGAGCTCCGAACAGTCTCTGAAATGGCATTCCTAGTAGTGTCAGTGAAATCCTCCCAGGCCTTCAGGGCATTGAAGGTGTGTTGGAGCTTGTTTAATATAGAGGACACCAATTCAACTCTGTGTTCATCCCTCTGGGAGTCAGCAACCATAGGCTCAGTAGGATTAGCATCCATATTCGAAGGTGACTTCAGGGTGTTAGCATGAGGCTCGCTATCAGCGAAATCTGAAATTTCCCCAACTTTATGAGTGTTGGGGTCTTCAACAGGTTGGTTCGTCTCAATCTGCTTCGTGGCAGGGGAGTCAGGGTAAAGCTTGGCAAGGCCCAGGATGTCATCGGCAAGAGAAGTGTCGGGGCTAGAGATAGGGAAATTTCCTTATTACTAGTGTCAGTTCCTTCCAGAAATAGGCACGAATGAGCAAGAGGAAGCAGGTGGATAACAAGGGGAGTAGAGGGGATGGAACCATCATGGAAGGGCCCAGGATGGTGACATCCGAGTCGGAATCAGAGGAAATGTGCAGGAAATGACGGCATCTAGAAGAGTAGAGGGAGGTGGAGGAGGGATGGGGGAAGGTGAGGGAGAATGGCGACGGTGACCCATCTTGGGGGGAAAGTGGACTAAATCAGCATGCGAGGCAGCAGTGGAAAATAACAAGTACAGTAAGCCCTGATGAAGGATTTCTCCTTCCCCGTCTCAAGCTAGTTGAATAGAATGCTCCAAAGATTGATAGAGGAAGGTAGCTAGGTTGATCTTTTTTCCCCAATGCAGATGCAGAGAATAAAAAGTGGGGCCATAGACCAGACGATGACGAGCTGGCCGTCGATGGTGAAAAAACACATGATGACTTGAACTCTATCCCATGGGGAAGGCGAGAGAATCATGAGTGTACCCTGAGAGATATTTGATAGGATTTTCACCAGGAGCGATGAAATCCTACATTTCAGCATGGAGTGAGTGCTTGAAATAAATATCACCGGTGGTCGAGTCCCGTAGCATCAGCAATTACATTCGTGGAGATAGTAAAATAAGTATTACCAATCTGGACACGCCCCCTCGACCAGGAAGCCATTGTAGCGTACGAGACCAAGGCCGAGTAGCCCGTCATTCTCTCTAGAAAAGTGGTGATACCATTTTCCAACAAGATGTTCCAGACCTCCTCGTCATCCTTAACCGTGTTGCAGGAGGCAGGCTCTATTCGTTTCAGTTGGCCACCCATACTGTTGAGAAGTTTGGAATGAGTGTGAAGGAGGGGACGCTGGAGGGTCTTAAAAAGCCTGCCCAGAGCATGGGAGCCGTTTGCTTCAACATCATTACCCTCCCACCAGTACATAATATGATTATGGGGAGGAATTGCACCATGCGTGAGAAAATCCACAAAATCATGACACATCTCCCCCTTCAAATGTTTCAGTACCAAAGGTCTTTTCATAATAAATGAAGAATTATTACAGTACCTTTTGGGAAGTCCATAAAGACATTGTTGACACTAAAGTCAATTCACCCTTCCACCAACCAACGTTAGGAAGAGAGGTCATTCTTGATAATTTGGAGGAGATCGGTGGGAAGTTGTCCTTCCAGCTTTGTTGACTTTCAAGGAGAACTCCGATGTTAGCCAAGTGGTCCATTGCTTTGTTTCCTTCTGAAGGATGTCTTTGGCGAATTTCTTTGAAACTCCTGTGCAAGATTACGATATCAGCAATAATATTTTGATTGACCATTGACCAAAGTCAATGCCATTGCGAGGATATTGATGATATTGAGGGAGTCACTTTCAACTTGGAGAGGATCATTGCCAAATTTGATAGCCAGCTTAAGGCCTTTGAGAATGGCCATGGCTTCCATGTGATGGTTGGTGCCAAAGAAAGATTGTGGGCGAGGCGGAATAATGGAACCAGAGGAGCTATGAAGGATGGCTCCTCCACCTAACTTACCAGGATTACCTTTCGAGGCTCCATCCATATTAAGTTTTCTCCAGCCAGGGGGAAGCCATCACACTAAACCATGATCAAAAGTAGGGGCTTTCCTTACAGGGATATTTTCCAACAGCCGCTACCACTCCTGAGAGTTACAAATTTGAATTTTTTGTTGATATTTGGTCCAGAAGTGAGAGTTGAGATTATCCTGGAAATTCAGTGTGATCTGGATGGCCACATGATCAAGTTCAAGACCCTGGTCTTTAAAGATCCTTCTGTTCCTTTCCTTCCAGATGCCCCAGATGCCATGTGGGAGGAGAAGTTTCCAAGCCAGAACCAGGGTCGGATGGGAGAAGGGGAGCACCATTGAGAGAGGGTGTCCTGTATGGACTCTGGAAAGGTCCAAAGCACTCCCATCTCGCGATAAAAACCAATGCCAAATATCTTGTGAAAAGGGACAAGTGGATCAAAAGATGGGAAGAGGATTCCACTACCTTAGCACAGAGCACACATCTAGTGGGAAGAGAGAAACCCCTTCTTTTCAAATTTTCTCCAGAGAGGAAAGTGTTCTTAGAAGAGAGCCAGGAGAAAAAGCCAATTTTGGGGATTGTTTCCTTGACGAGAATCGGTGAGGGGAGGACCGAGAGATGGTAAAATGCATGGAGAGGTAAGCAAATTTAACCGAGAAAAGATCCGGAAGGGGAGAGGGGCCAGATAAGCTCATCCTCAGGCAGGGAAAAGGGGATATAGATGGAGGAGAGCTTACTTCTAAGCAAAATCAGGAGCAGCCTCTGTTGATCTCTTATTCCAGCCCAATCCGGGATAGTCTAGGATGGGATGGAGTTCACCACCTTCCAGTAGCCAGAAACTAACCTTCCATGCCTATTAATGAGGCTTCTTTTAACAGGATCCCATGAGGGGTTGCGATCTAGTGGCTCTTCCCTAATCTAGTGATCCTACCAGAAGTCAATAAGCCTACCATTTCCAAACCTCCATTTAGTGCCAACCTAGATAATGGGGAGGGAACTAATAACAGAATTCCAAATGGCCGAACCTCGCATCGGATTTGAGGTAATAAAATCCTCATTATGAGTGAGGTACTTAGCTCTGAGGAGCTGAGCCCAATGAGAGTTCCCTTTAGCAACTTCCCACCAATTTTAGCCAGAAGGCCGCATTCATATCAGCCATCCTTCTTAACCCAAGCCCTCCAAGAGAGGTCGACTTACATACTTCCTTCCAGGAGACCAGATGGATCCTCTTTTTTATTCCACCCCAGACCACAGGAAGTTCTTTTGGATTCTTTCCACCACCTCCTTCACCGAGTTGGGCAATTTGAGAAGGGACATGAAGTAAGTAAGAAGACTTTAGAGGGTGGCTTTAACCAGTTGGAGTTTTCCAACCTGGCTGAGCAAGGCCCCTTTCCAGAAGTGAGATTTTTTTGATATCTTTCGATGACAGGATTCCAAAGATTTTTGTTTGCTTTCCCTTGAAGAGAGGAATGCCCAAATAGGAGGCAGGGAGGTCCACAATTTTGCAGCCAAAAATATCAGTAATCTTCCTCTGTGTCCTAGGAGCAGTATTTATGAAAGAGATGTTGCTCTTGTTGAAATTAATGATTTGCTGAGAAGCAGCTTGATAGAGAGTTAGGATATCCATGAGAGCTTGGGCTTCAATCACAGAGGCAGCACTTAACAGCAAAGTGTCATCCATAAATTGACTATGGGTGGTGAAGGCAAGTTGGAGGTGATTTTCAGACCCGATATGACAGACTGACTTTTAGCGACCTCGAGGATTTCTTTGAAGGAGTCGCCATGAGAACGAAAAGGAAGGGGGACAGGGGTCACCTTGCCTTGATACCTCTACTACTTTTGAAGAAGCCCACCAAAATTCCATTTATAAGAATAAAGAAGCAAGGAGTCGCAATAAAAGAGAAGACCCAACTGCACCGTCTTTTATCGAAACCATATTTTTCCAGAACCCTGATCAAGAAAGGCTAGCTGACTCTATCAAAAAAAAATTACATGTCAAGATTAAGGATCATTTCAAGGGATTTTGAGTGATAGGCCGAGTGGATAGCTTCATGGACCATAATGATACCTCCTTGGATGAGCCGCCCATTAATAAATCCATTCTGGTTCTGAGAGATGAGAACATTCATTAGGGGTTTAAGCCTAGAAGCTAGCATCTTAGTGATGATTTTGTAAGTGGTGTTGCATAAACTGATTGGCCTAAAGTTGGAGACATCTTTTAAGCCACGATCTTTTGAGGCAAGGGCTAAGAAGGTGGTGTTCCATTCTTTTAGAAGGTTGTTACTATTCTGGAACTCATTAACTGCTTTGAAGAGATCCTGCTTGATGGTCTCCCAGAAGACTTGGAAGAATAGTAGTCTATTGTTAGTGCACTTACATGTGTGGCTATTTTTGTAACGGCGTGTGGCTAATAATAGCATGCGACCTATTTTGGGATTAGATAAGCGGTGAAGGGAAATTCCCCACCCTTATAAGTATGTAGTAAACTGTGTAGTAAAGAGAGAGATAGGTGTGCATACATAGGGAGATTATGTTGCTAAATCTATTACACACATACTATTGTTATTGTAATGAAGCTTTTGTATACTTATTGCATTTAATATAATGGAGGATATTGGCTAAATCTAAGTGCTAGTTACGTGTATATCCGAATCTAGTATTTTCTTGATCTCGTCATGGTTAATACTTAATTTTGTTCTCCTTTAGGTATAGATCTAGTATGCTTGGTAGAATGATGTGTTATTAATGGAACTACATGTATTAAGTCTTCATCATGCTAACATCCTACAACAGCAACCCTAAAGAGGGACCTGGTATGTTTGTGCACTTTGGGTGAGCACTTGAGTCCGAGTGAGTGTTGTGCCAAAGTGCGTATTGGGTCTTATTAGGTTTGTTTCTACTGAATTCTAGGTTGCATCATTAGTTCTAGTTCTCGAGACCTCTTTTCAGCTATTTTCAATGGTTCACAATGAATACATACCAATTGACCTTAACAAGTGTTGAAGATTGGATACACAATCTAGAAGAAGAATACCTACAAAGTGGATCAGCACTTGATCTGAATTTAACACATGCGTATGGGTGGAATAGAACCTCTATGATAGTTTATATGAGATATTTTTATTATCTTTCCAGTAGAATTGTACGAGTGGCTGATTGTTTATGCATCTAAGTGAAATTGGAGGTATTGCACACTTGTCTAGATGCAAGAATAATTCTAGGCCCTTTATTATGCTTGATCTGATTTGGACTCAAGCTATGGATACATGGTTCCATGGTGTCTTGAACAATTATATCTTGGAATACTCAATTTCCACTTATTCATGTCTAGAGGTAGCTAAATTCCGCCTTACGATATCCAGGGGGCTTATCGTAAGACATTTCATTGGTGATCAATATCTTGATGATAACTTTGAACTTGGAGAGTAAATCGATGGCTAACTAAAACTCACCATGTACGAGGGCGGAGTAGGTTTGGTGAAGGATGGAAGAACTAGCGGCATAAAGGCAAATAGAGGAAAGGTAAATTAAGTATAATGAGGCATGTGGGAGGGAGATCAAGAAGCAGCGGGAGGTTACAAAAAAATGGCATTGTGGAGAAAGATAGTTCGGGAAGGAGTTGAAATTCATGCAGAAGACGTGGAACTCGAGCCTCAGGAACTCCCCCATTTGGGAAAACATGATAGGGAACCCTCTTGACCTCACATAGAAGCATGTTAGCAAAGACTACACAGGCCATGGGCACACATCCGAATCCACACAGTAATCTTGCCTTTGTGCTTGGTTTTCCAACATCTAGTATAACAAGCAGTCAACAAACTAATTTAAGCAGTGGAAGAGTAGGAGCAAGTCTTATGAAAGGTACAATAATGGTAGTGCAAATAGCTTCATTGTTATATGGGAGTACTTTTAGGTGTATCATCAATGCGAATACAAGCACACCGATTTTTAGACTATCTTCTAGGAGTGGTAACACTTCACATACTGTCAAGGTACAGTTTAGTTCTACTATTGGGACACAAGGAAGTACATCTTCTGGTCCAACACTAGCCATAGGTTCAGGATCGGGGCATAGGTAGCTCAAGTTCCGGCGGATTTAGTGGTTCTAGAGGTAGGGGAAACACAAGAGGTTCTAGATCAGGTGGGCAAGGTCCGCACCAACCCTTAATATTTACATGGAGATGTCTCTTCATCTTCTAAAGTATAGGGGCATAGAATATGTTGTTGAACATGTGCATATGTGTGAAATATTGTGGCGTGCAAAAGGAATCATGGCTTATGAGTGTAGGGAAAGCCAATTTTCTACTACATTATAAGGGTGCGCACACAGTTGGTATAGAAATTTTGAACCTGATCAGACTTACGTAGACTATACAGCTTTAAAGATGCATTCCTTAAAGAGTTTCACATCCTTGAGTTTGAGTAGAAGAGTATAAGCGCTCAAGGATATTAAGCAAACACTATTGAAAGTGTTAGAGAGTATGATGCATGGTTTAAAATGTTTTCGTCTAGGATTTCTTATGACATACACACAATCCAAAGCATGCCTGAATGGTTCGTTGGGGGCACGATTACCCCTTTTAGGAGGGCATTATCACATAAGACATACACTGGCGATCCACGCGAAGCACTTGAAGCAACTTTACACGTTGAGGCATTTGGAAGCATATTCACCGGGTGAGCCCATTTTTATAAGCATAGATCACATCTATTGCAAAGCAATTGGAGAAACTATCAGCAAATTCATCACATGAGACGCACATAGGGATTTTGTCATATTGTGAAGTAGAAGGTCATACAAAGGATAGTTGTCCACGTAGAATAAGTACGCTCATTGCTGATGTATTGTGAATCACTCCTATGATAGGTTCCAAGGTATTATATCCTAAAACAACACAACATGAGTTTAATTTAACACCAAATAAGTTCCAAACCATGATTGCTAAATATTTTTAAAAGATAAGAATAAAGGACCCTCAAAGCTAGCTAAGACTTTGTATAGGAATGATTTCATTGATGAGTTATATGATGTCATTACTCTACTAGCTAGAGTAATGATTCTTCCATCCATGAGATAATTTCATGATCAAATGAGTATATTTATCGACCTAATGTTGGTGAAAATTTTGAGTTTGCACACTTTTCCCTAATTTCCATATTCATTTTTGCTCAAAAACATTTTATTTGCTCGAGTGGGTGATCTGCAACTCATTTTTTCCAGTTGAATGCTTTGAAAGTACTCACAATCTTGTCATTCTACCCTAAATTGAAACAAAATCCAAGTTTCCCCCCATTTGTGCCCTAATTTTTTCATTTATACGGGCTGTGTCATTTTTTCCATTGCCAAATCATGAAAAAACTCGAAATGGATTGAACCGAGTTATTTGAGGTTAAAATCCTACTCCCCAGGTCGAAAACAATGTAAAATCATGTTTCATTTGATTTAAAACGAGAAATCTACCTTCCTCATGAAAAAATTCCATTTCTAGGGCATCCTCTAGCATTTTTTACGTTTTGACGGGCATACGGGTGTCATTTTCCGTCATATTCATCTTCGCATGTTATTGCTAACGTGGTAGGTTTCTATTGGCGGGGTGGTCGGGAAAATGTTATAACTTGTCACTTTTTGATTTTTGGCACAAGGAAAATTTTGGTCCATGGCCCCGCATTGCTACAGTGATGTGCCTATGTGGCACAATTTGATGGGCTGGAGGATCGGCGGGTGGCGGAGGTCACTTAGAAATTTTGCCTTCATTTTTGCAAATTTCTCAAAATCAATTTTTTGCCCGAAGGCCCACAACGAATTGGAAGGTGACACGTGGCAGGAAGAGCACGCGGATGGTGGGGGGAGTTGGAGAAATTTTTTGGCTCAAGATGTCATGGGAAACTTTTGACCCGAGGGCCCGCCCCAATGAAAAGTGGACACGTGTCTAGGAAGGTCAAACGGAGAAGCGGGAACTTAGAAAAATTTGTTGTTTTTGGGCTCAAAGTTACAAAGGAAAAATTTTTCCCGAAGGCCCATGTCCAATTGGAGGAGGACACGTGTCCAAAATTTGGCGGAGGTTTGGAGCGCGGAGAGAAAATGGAAAAATTTACAAATTTTGGCGAAAAATCTCAAAGTAAAAAATTGACCGTGGAAAATTTGGAGGTGTCCCCACAGCCAATCAAGGGGTGACACATGGCATTTTACAAAAGGTGAAAAGGGGAACGCGGCCCGCAAGAGGTTTTTGTGCTCGCGGAGGGTTGAAGGCAAACTTGAAGGGTCAGCTCCACAGCGATGTGAATGGGAGACCACCACGTGGCAAGGGAGTGAGCGGGTGTTCGGGCCCACGGGGAATTTTGAGAAAATTTTCCTTTTCTCAAAAAAGTGGAAAAATTCATCAAATTGGCCCAGCTTTTGGTGGGGCCCACATGTGGACACGTGGCGGGTCCAGGGGGCAAGCGGGGAAAATTGTCAAAATTTTCCAAAGGCATAAAAAGGTTACAAATGCAAATTTTAAAGGGAAAGGGCCCTGCGCCAATGGTTTTTGGACATGTGTCCACCTTATCCAAAGGAAAAAAGGGAATATCTTGGACACATGGATGGTGGAGATTTAAAGTTGACCAAAATTGACTTGCCATTCTTGTGTAAATTCTTTTTTGGGCGCCATGGGAACTCCAAGGAACTTGGAAATCGAGTTTCTTCATCAAAATTCATCAAACCTTATATGATTTTGAGTCCCCTTAGCCTTCTAAGAACAATGGCACCATTTTCATGAGCTAATTTGATGATATATGATGTTTTTAATGCATTTTGGCTCGGGCCCGATGTAAAAAACATGAAAGGTGAAAATTAAAGTTGCAGAGGTAAAAAATGATGAGGTAGAAAGGTGAAAATGATTGCAAAAGCATGTTGGCATGTCTGAATGCCAAAAACATGACCCTGGGATGGATAAGGATCTGAATTCATGTAATACTTTAAAAAATTTGTGCATCCCTAGCATTTTACGAGCTATTTTATAGTTTAATGTCATTTTCATGAAATGGATAAGGTTTCTTGTAACAAATTTGATCCCTAAGCATATTATTTGCTTGGGAGGCAAGGATCCAAGCTGGCATGAGGTATAAAATGTATTTTTGAAGCATTTTTAAAATGGGGAAAATAGAAGAGAGAAAAAGACTTAGAATTTTCAAGCAAAAAGGCTGGAAGAAATCCATTTCTCTAGAGAAAACCACCTGAGAGCCATTTTCAATTCCATTTTTGTATCAGATTTCATCATGTTGAGTTGGTTTCAGTTGTAAATCCATCAACAGGCTCTGAGATTGTTCTCATGACTTTCCCCTGCTGATGTATCTGATCATTTTTCTGGATTATTTGGTTCATTCTCTTGGCAAAGTTTGCATATACTTATGTTTCAGAATGTTTTCAGTTTATGTTTCTTGCTCATGTTGCAATCTTGTGTTTAGGATCTCTTTGATCATACAGGGTCTCATTTCTTGTTGATGGTTTAATGGCATTTACAATCTTATATTCAAAAGAGCTTTCATCTAATAGAAGATAAACAGATTTAAAATCATTTTACTGTCCTTGAATAATGAGACTGTTTGTAAACCTTTGGGTGCACCTCAGGTCATGATTAAATAGGGATTCCTGGATACTTTGTTGGTATTTTACTTCAAGCTTTTGTGGCAGGTTATCAAAGGTTGTGTGGAAGAGTGCAGATTTGGGCCTCCATTTGTGCACATATCTTAGTTGAAGGAGCATTTAAAATCTCTGGAAGTATTCTTGTTGTGTAGGTGTTACAAATTTCTTGCAAAGGTTCTCAAAGAAGTTGGTGATTCCTAGCTACTCTTGTCCTAACATCTCCCACAGAATATCATTTAAACTAACTCATCCTACCTATACTACCCCTGCATTTGCATTGTGTGTCCACAAAAGAACTCAATCCTTTCACAAAAATGCACAAAGCATATCAGGGTTTTATCATGTCTTTAGCAGCCCTAGCTTTGTTTTGAGAACATTTCCATCATTTAGTAGTGACAACTCCTTTGAGTTTGGATAATGGATGCTTGATCATGTTTTCACAAGGCCTCTTCCATACCATATGCAAAACACAAGGATATCTCCATCTCCTTTACCATATAAGGGTTGCAATATAGGTTCTCTTGCCTTGGTTGATAGGCACAACCTAAAACAGTGAGGGTTAGATCAAAACCCTTTTGAAGGTGCTATCCACTCCCTCAAATCTTGAATGCAAACAAGTAGATAGGTGTGCTCCCCAGCTACAAACGACATACAAATCATCTATCTATCCTTGAGTGTCTTGTGCAAGTTCATGATGTTGTTCAAGTTGTGAAGGAGATTAAATCTGGATACCAACACCTAATATGTAAGGGAAAACAAGATTTGAGTTGGGGAAATAATATGTAAAAAATTAACCAAGTATCTCACTAAAGTGCATAACAATAAGTCATTATAGATAACTTCATATCTAATATATTCCATCACGAGAATATGAAATATAGGTAGCCCTTTCAAATCAAAGAAGAAAAAACCTCTCTTGGCCCATCTATGAGTCTTACACCCAATTGACTATTGAAAACAACAAGATTCATTTTAGAAGATTAAATGATGAATTTACCATTAGCTAGGTTGTTGGAAGGGTGTACTACCAACAATATCTCTCAAGAAGGAAATAAATTAGTAACCAAATTTGAAAGCATCTCCATTCAATTCCAAAGCTTCTCCTATATCATAACTATAGGATTCGAAGGAATACCATACAAACTTCCACTTTACTGAAGTAATAAGCTCCTCATGATTGAACTATGTAGATAATTGGGCATCCTTCACGGGAATTAAAGAGATAATAAATTTTCAAGCATCCAATTCCCCTTGTCTCTAGGAAACTACATTTATAGATCTTTTATTGATGATGAAAATGTTGAGAGAATAATTTCTCCATCCAATATGCATCCTTTCCATAAAAGAACATCATTTGATAGAAAAAACTTCATCAATAACAATTTTCTATTGCTAATATCACATTTTCTCATGTTCCAACTATTGAATATTACTGGGAAGATTGTGATGATGAATTTGAATTCAAGAAAATATTATTCGGGAGGATGACTCTCCAAAAATTTCAAAATTTTTAGTTGTATCAAGTACCCAAATGTATGATAGATAATGGATCAAACATGTATGAACCTAAATTTATAAATTTCATCCAACATGCTCCTCTCCCTATCATTGATTGGTCCCAAAAGGAAAATTGATCTTAATGCACTTTTTCTCCTAAGAACCAAAAAGTGGTTCATGAAAAATTTGACAAAATTCAATGCTTTCAAGAAATCCATTGTCCCACAAGAAGTATCTTACTCCTCAACCCAAAGAATGAACTAAGTTCAAAATTCTATGTTCGGACCTTGAGAGATAATACTAAGATTGAAGTGGTTGAAGTTATTGGAACATAATGATTAAGTAGTCTTGCCAACCCTTAATGTATATGGGTCCATCATTAATATATAGGTTAATATTTAATAATATGAAATATTTGTATCTCTATTATTAAATATGTTAGCCTAGGTATATAATTTAGGTTAAATATTTAATATCATGAAATGATTATATTTCTAATATTAAATATTATAAACCTAGGTGTATGTGTTAACCATTTTATGTTGAAAAAGTGGTTCGAGAGACATAGCCGATCACCTTATATAAAAAGGACTTTAGGTCCTCATTTGATACATCGAATATAAAATAAGTTCTCTCAAGTAAAAGGTTATTTTCAAAATGGTTTTTACCCTATTAAGGCTTTCCACTATAAATACTCACACATGTGTTATTTATTTCATGTAAGTATTTCTTTATTTACTTATGTTATGATGTAATCTTTGTTTAAATATTTATTGTAACATTATGTAATACTTAAGTTGATTAAATCCATATTTATTAGAATCCCCAAATTCTAACACGGTATCAGAGCGAGGTAAATTAAATAAATTAAGATCAAATGTTGTGTATTTTATTTATTTAATTTGTACGGGTTTTTTCAACCAACCCGAAAGGGTATTTAAAAGTATCTCGGTCCCTTTTTTCCCCAATTTATTTTAGCATTACATTTGTGCAATTAAACTCTCAGTAAAATTTTTAGGGTTTTTCAATTTTAAATCCCTAATTTTTGGGGAAGATGTAATATAATATGATTCTTACTTTCATTTATATTTTGTAAATTATATGGAATTAATATTTTTGGAGATTGATATGTGCACAGGTGAAAGGGACTTCAAATATTTACCTGCCTGAAAATCACATACAAAAAAAGAAAAGATTTATTACTATATGAAATAATTTTCATGTTTTCTATAATTTCAAATGTTTGCAAGTTAAATATTTCAGAAGGTAAATTCATACCCATGTTCTTTGGTCTCCTATAAAAGGATTCAATTTGAAAAACTATAGTTTATAGTTAATCTATAACTATATCCTATATAATTTGAAAACTATATTATTATTTTTAAATAAAAATATATAGAATATAGAATAAGGTTTATATAATAATTTATATAAACATCCTATTAAAATTGATATAGTTTTGAAAAAAAAACAATATATTAAAAGTCTTAAACTATATTAAAACTATATGGGGTTGGGGCGAATGCAGACCATATTCTAAGCTTAAGTTTAAATCATATTTAAACTTAACTTATAAATTTAGGCATATATAATTTAAAAGAAAAAAACTTAAGTTTGAATCATATTTTATATATATAGTTAGTTTAAACGAAATTAAAATATAAATTTTACTAGATTTGGTCTATATATATTTTTATAAAAAAACCTAAGTGCTTCCTTTTTTAGTAAGGGGGCTCGTGTTTATTGCTTGGCCATGAAGGGATTATTTTTAAAATATTAATACTTATTAAATAAATCCTAACATGTGTCCCTAACCATTTATATTATCCATGTGAGGGCAGCCCCGTTCATTTATATCTTATAATTTATAAAAACTATATAAATAAACCTATTTAAAGGTTTTATTTTATATAAGAGTGGGAGTGGAGAATAAAATGAGATAATATCCCAGGTATAAATGTGGAATTCTCAAATATAAATGAATAATTAAAAAATCTGGCGCACATGAAGTGTGGTAAATATTTATTAAAATATTTGTAGTTATAGCCACATAAAAGTTTTAAAGTTTTTAGCTTGTAAGAATTATATAAAATATTTTACAATATTTTCATAGTTTTAAATGTGTGCAGGTAAAATTAAGAGTAAATGAAGGGAGAAGACAAGGTTCATGAAAATAGGGATTTGAATTTATTTCATTGGTCGGGTGAAATTACTTGTCCCCTCTATAAAATATGCAGGTTAATCTATACTCTCATAAATCTACTTGCACTGGTAAAATTATTTTAACCTGGTCTATGTCCTTTAAACCCCTTTAATAAGGGTTATGTGTTTTTATATAAAAAATATACTATAGTTTATAATTTTTATGAACTATATGTTGTTTTTTATTTACATTCTATAAACTATATACTTTTTTTTAAAAAAATGTATATATTTTTACATTATAAATTATAATAGGTTATTATGTGTTAAAATATAACCTCCCTAATATTATATAAAAAGAAATTCTAGAATTTCACATTCGAAATACACAAAAGTTCAAATGACCATCACGGTAGACCAAACATAAGACAATATGATGGTCATTTAGATGTCAAATTTAAGCTCGTAGGTTCTAGGAAACTTTCATTGTGTTAAAATTGACGGTCAAATGATCGTCATGACAAACCAAAAAAAAAGCCATTATGACAGTCATTTAGACGTCAAATTTAAGTTGGTCATATTTTTGTTTACATTAATTTTTTCAGAGATTTGAAGTTTCTATGCATTCTTAGGGGTCTCTTCTTCACTTTTATATGGTCAGAACTTTTTTTTATATAGATCTAGGATATAATGCAGAGCCCTTTGTATTACGAGGTTATTATTTTGATAATTGGAGGTTAATTAGTATGTATTATAATGACATAATTAGTTATAATCAAAGAATTTCCTTAGATCTATAAAATTTAGATTTGATTCTATTAAAAGTGTTGTTTTTATTATTGATAAATGTGTGTCTAACTCTATAGTACATTGTATATTATAATGGGGTGTGTTTTACAAGTTTAGGAAAACAATGGCATCCAACTATTTATGTCTTGACAAAACTCAAATCTGAATGAAACCAACTACAACATTTGGGTCAAAACAAAATTTATGGTGAAAAAACTCTAGACGATTGTTTTTGGATCTGAAGTTGCTCCCACCGGTTGTCAAACAATTGTAGATAATATGAATACATTCTTACAACGAATGCAGGAGACTCTTTCTATGATTCTACGCAATGTGAACAATGAGTACCTTCTACACATTGGTAATATCAAACATTCGAAAGAGGTATGGACACAACTAGAATCCATGCATGAAAGATACTTGGTATATCAAGGATAGTAAAGAGAGTAAAATAGTTGAAGGAATTCAAATTAAAAAATTATATTTTTTTATGATTTCTCTTCTGCATCTTGTTTTATATCTCAAAGTTTGAATAATTCAAAACTATGGCATGAAAGGTTATGACATGTTAATTATCGAAGCTTATATGAAATGTCTAGATATAATCTAGTGAAAATTTTACATGTGTTGTCTTCTTCTCTTGAAGTTACTTCATTAAATGCTTCTAAATGATGGTTTTAATTCTAATTTAGTAAATGGTCATGATGATGTTTTGATGCTATATATGTTTCGAAACTTTTATCTTCATAGATAAGAAATTAAATTGGGCTCAATCTATATTAGAAAGTTCAAATCCTATTAACCTTAGGAAAATGACCAGAAGCCATCATATGTACCATGCATTAATTACCTTGTATGAACTTGAGCCGTGAAGTATTATAGGGTCTAGGTGGATATACAAAGTAAAATATAATGTTGATGGTAGTATTAACAAACATAAAGCTAGACTTGTTCTTTAGAGGTTTCACTCAGAAACCTAGTATTAATTATGTTGAGATATTTTTGTAGCTAAAATGAGTATTGTTAGGGCCTTATTTGCAATTGTTGCTCAATTTGGGTGGAAAATCCACCAAATGGATAAGAAAAATACTTTTTGAATTGTGATTTAAAAGAAAAACTTTACATGTTTCAACCTAAAGGATTTGAAGAAACTGGTAAAGAAAACTATGATTGTAAGTTGAGAAATCCTTGTATGGTTTAAAACAAGCTCTTAGAGCTTGGTATGTGAAAATTGTTTCCTTCTTTAAGCTATTAGGTTTTGTTAATTGTTCTTCTAACAATGATATATTCATTAAGCAATAAGGCTTGCATATTATCATTATATATATATATATATATATATATATATATATATATATTGATTTGCTTATGTTTGGTGACAATTATGATTTAATTCATAGGATTAAAGAGAAATTGAAGCAGTACTTTGAAATGAATGAGTTAGGTCTCTCACATCATGTTATTTGTATGACTATATTTCATTCTATTGTTATTTTTCAAAACACAATATGCAACCATTGTATTGAAAAAATTTCTTATGATTGATTGTAAACTATTTTCTACTTTAATGGAAGTTGGAATAAATATTGATCCTAAATCTGCATATGAAAAAGGTTGATCCTATTTTATATACGATGTTAGTTGATAGTTTGATTTATCTAACTATAACTAGATCAAGATATTTCCTATACAATAGGAATTACTTCAAGGTTTATGCAGGAACCTTTTTAGAGATCATTGGAATCTTACAAAAAATTTTAGATATTTGAAAGGAACAATCAATTATGGGTTGCATTATAATAAGAATGAAAATTCTATCTTATATAGATTTTGTGATTCTAACCATACCGATGTTGTGTTATAAAATATACTGGATATGTGTTCAATTTTTTTGGTATAGGAACCATTACTTGGAACAACAAATACAATCAACAATCTCTATTTTTTCTATTGAGGCAGAGAAGTACAATGGAAGAAGTAAAAAAGCTATGTGGTTGCAATGGATGTTGGTAGAGATACACATGTAAGCTAAATGAAGTATTTCTCTTGTATGTGGTGGTCAGAGTTGTATTATTCTTGATTAAGAAACTAGTTCAACATCAGAGGACGAAGAACATCAAGATGCATATACGCTTCACTCGTGAGAAGGTGGAAAGTGATGAGATAAATCTCAAGTTCATTATGATTAAAGAGCAAGTTCATGACATCTTCACAAAGTCACCGAGTCTTTGTAAAGTTTTGTCACTTTCGTGAAAATCTTGGATTGTCAAAGTTGTTATTGAGGGGAAGTGTGCATGACAATATCACCTCCTAATGGAACTTGGTTTTTGTAAAAATACCTTCGAGACATATGTAAAAGACCTTCGGGAAAGTGTAAAAAAGGACCTTCGGGCAAGTGTAAAAGACATTCGGGCATGTATACCTCCTCGCTTCTTTTTAGAAAGAAGTGTAGAAAAATTTTGAAGGCGATCTTCAGAAACTCTTTAGTGATATTGATTTTACTAGTAAAAATCTAATACAAGCATATTGTTAAGGAGGTCCTTGGTTGTAAAAGGCTCATATATGCTTTAGTTCAATAACCTTTTATGAGATCCCGTGAGAACATGTAAAACTCACTAATCATAATTAACCACCGATCATGAGATGATCTTTGGGATTCGAATCCTTTTGTACCAAAAGGTAATTTGAGTATGATGAAGGTGTTTTAATTATTTCAACCAATATATTAGCCTAAAATCTTTATGGTTTTAGGATTGTAAATCTGTAGTGTACCACTAGAAGGTAATCTATTTGCATATATTATGTTATCCCACTTAACATTAAGGAGGAGTGTTGGAACATAATGATTAAGTGGTCTGGCCAACCCTTAATGTATATGGGTCCATCACTAATATATAGGTTAATATTTAATAATATGAAACATTTATATTTCTATTATTAAATATGCTAACCTAGGTATATACTTTAGGTTAAATATTTAATATCATGAAATGATTGTATTTCTAATATTAAATATTATAAACCTAGGTGTGTGTCAACCATTTTAGGTTGAAAATGTGGTTCGGGAGACATACCCGATCACCTTATATAAAAAGGACTTTAGGTCCTCATTTGATATATTCGGGAAATATATCAAAGGTGTGCAAATCAAGTGATTTGGTTTTACCCTTGGTAAATAGGGTTTCAAAGGAGGATGTGATCTTACTAGATGTAAAATAAGTTCTCTGAAGTAAAAGGTTATTTTCAAAGTGTTTTTACCCTATTGGGATTTTCCACTATAAATATTGTGTCACCTGTGTTATTTATTTCCTATAAGTATTTCTTTATTTACTTATGTTATGATGTAATCTTTATTTAAATATTTATTATAACATTATGTAATATGTAAGTTGATTAAATCTGTATTTATTAGAATCCTCAAATTTTAACAGAAGTTAAAGAGAAATAGGAAGGAGAAGATGAGAAAGAAGGCAGACGAGACAAAAAAAAAAAATGTTTACATTCCCATAGAAAGCATTACTCAAGGGGATATTTCAAGAGAAAAAATCACTATAAGAATAGCCCCATTTTATCCATAGGTATCAACTAAGAAATATTCATCTATGTAGATCATTCCTACACCAACATCCTCTCCTCCACCCATTACCCTCAAAGTGAACATGTGTCAAGTTCATCGGTAGAAGATATCACCGTACTTATGCTTTCTCATGGGTTCAACCAATGGTTTAGAAAAAGAGAAAATATCAATCTAGAATATTTTTTCTTGATTATGAAATTATAGCTACTCTCCTTGGCACTCCTACTCCTTATAAATCTATAATAACTTCTTTCCTTGTGATTGATACCTCAAGACAAATTTTTATTGATATTACAGGCCAACAATTTATAAAAGTGAACATGATATCACTACAACAGATTATGAACTCACAAGAATATCACTTAGAGAATCTACTCCTGAAGGATATGTGTATAACTTAAGAGAAATAGTTTCTAAAGTTATTGAGAGGGTAGAGAAAGGGAAACAAACACAAGAATATTAATAAGAACAACTTCAAACCCTCTCATCATATATCAAAGAATTTATCTCTCCAGATCCCTGTCCTCTCGCATATCTCCAATCTTCCACCTTTGTTAGCGATGTTGATATCAAAACCATTTTAGAGGTCCACAAGCACACTCTATGAGGTAATGTCACTTAATCATGAGTGAAGAAACTATTGGTAAATGAATTGAAATTCATTAACAATGGATGTAAAATATATGAGAATCTCGTGATCGCCCGTAAGAAAATAATTTATGGAATTGAAGGCATTGAAAAGAAGCCAAATTGTGGGTTGATGTGAATCAGGATTTGAGGATCATAACTGTAATTGATGAAAAAAATTCTCCTAAGTGAAAAGATATTTAATTATTCAAAATATAATATCTCTAAAACTTGGATTTGTAGTGTATAATGGAGGCTCTATATTTTATAATAAGCTTCAACTGATCTATAGAATTTCATTCAAAAGGGTGAGTCTTTAAGGCCAATTTTTATTGATCTTAAATCCCTTCATTTTTCTCCTCTTTAAAGATAATTCATCTTACATGAATATAATGGATAAAACAAAATAACATTTCAATAAGTTGGTTAAAGAAGATTTGTTCAAAACAAATGACTTTAATCAAGAAAAAATCGATGAGCTTTTCGAATTGAACAATCGGTGGTTGAAGCCTCCATGATTTGCCTCAATTTAGTGGGATAAATAATAAAATGGAAAATGATTTGGGAAGATAGATGAATAAATTAGAAAACACCATGATCCCAAGAGAATAAAATATTGCTACTGTAGTAACGAATTTCAAGATGCACGTGCTCAAACTCAAAGTTCCATCTTCCTTCTTTCCTTCTTAAAGTCCTAGAAAAAATAATTGTTATATTTTTGTGTTGTACTTTTTGTTTCAAGTTGTTAAGAATGTAAAACTCACTTAAGTGACTTAATTAAGCAAAAGTGCAATTGTTAAATAATAATTAGTTATTTGAGGTAGTTATAGCTCATTTTATCCTATAAAAGGGTGTCTCCTCCTTTAAGAAGGGATTGGGTTGATTTTTGTAAAAAACAAAAAAATGAATACAAAAGAGAGTCCTTCCTTTCTTATCTTTCATTACTTTATATTTTTCTGTGTTAAAATTACGTATAATAGAATTTGAAACTTTGTGTTCACTCTTGTCCTTTATAAATCATTGAACTTTGTGTCAATATTTAGTTTCTAAGTAAAAACAATTTGTTATATAATATTTCGCATTCGTAAGCTACTCACATGCATGAATAAAGTAAGATTTGTTTTTATTTCTTGAAAATGTTGCTTCCCCTTCTCTTTCTTCCCAAAATTTGATTCCCAAATCTAGGTATCTTTGTTTTATGGGTTTTCCTTGGCATATATGTTCAAGAAACCAACACCCTAAGTAAAATATAGTTTTAGTGTGGATATTGTAAATATATATAGTTTATTTTTAAATAAGGAAACCTCCCCATCAAAGAGGAGGGAATTCTTATCCTGACACAGCTTGAAAATTTTCTTCAATGTAATTTTTCCAACCAACAATTGTCAAACCCTAGTTGTCAATCATTCAACAAGGCTATCTAAACATATTAAACATCATCTCAAACCCTAGTCATGAATGAAGAGTCTTACAAAACAAATGTTAGTTTGGCTTTGGGTACCCCCATGCACTTCCGACATCGGCGCTACTATTAATATTCCTCTCTGCACATTGTTCTCCACTTGGCATATGATATCTAGATAGCTCAAACAATTGGGCAACTTCTTTGACAATATTTTCTTTGACTTTGGCTCTTGCTAAAATACTTGGAGGAGGGATGTTTGAGTGCTTGTAAATGAGAGAGGATTTGGTCTTGACCTAGTAATAATATTTTGTCCCGATGTGGGTGTTAGACTAATGACCGTAGGTGTGTTATTGCAAGATTTAGGAGTTTTGCATTCCTTTTGTAAGTGTAGGAAGTAAGTGTATGAATGAATTTCCATATGATCTCTAGCTTATAAAATGAAGTATTGTTTACTTTTTATATAAGGATTTGTAGATGACTTTTCTAATACAAGACAAATCAAATAAATTATAATAACCAACATAATATATGAATTTTATGGTAGACTTGGAAGACGCGTCAATCCAAGACCATAAAAATCAGCCATGATTGGATATAAAATCCTAAAAAATGTACGGTCTTGCCCCAGGGGTAGAAAATATGGAAAACAAAGTTAATAACTTATTACTTGGTGTTTTACTATGGATTTTATGAATTATCCTCTTAGAATTGGTTGACATTCAGGTTTGTAAGGATAAATAAGCTAAACAATAGACCTCCTAAAGTCATAAGCAAAAATGGAGAGATGGTATTTATCATAACAATATTGCATTGTCAAATCAAGTGTTGTTAAAGTGTAAATACCAAATTTGAGTGTCTACATTTTCCCCCTTTTAAGTATTAAATGAAAATCACATGATTAAATATACTTGAGTGTGTAAACACACTTTTCCTTTTCTTAAATGTTTGTTTGAAGTTATCTCGTTGTGCTTGGTGTTGGCATGCTCCATAATAAAACCTACAACATAGAGTGTATTTAATGTCCATGATAAATAATTTAACTTTAACTCAAAAATAACTTGTAATGTGAAATCCGTCGATGGGGTATGGGTGGAGTGGTTAGGATGGATGATTGTATCCGGCTCTACCTAGGTTCAAATCCCACTTAGCTGCGATCCCCATTTAGGCTAGTAATGTCGAGGTGGCATGACTGGTAGGTATATTTAACGAGGTGGATTCTAGTTCGAAATTGTTTGCACTAGAAATGTGTTCAAGTGTGGTGGTTCTGGTTCACTAATTATTAATCTTAAATGTTATATCTTGGCTAAATGTACTCTGGTTTATAGCTCCATTCAAAAGCATTTATCTATCAAAAAACTTGTAATGTGAAAGATTTTCATTTGTATAAAATTAAAATGAAAGGATGTAAACAAGTAAGTAATACACACGATTGTTTTGTAGAAGGAGAGAATATTGTGCTTTGTTTGTGCTTAGATATTTGTATTGCTAAACTTGTCAAAGGATTGGGGGTGATCGAGTGCATAATTTGTGATGTGGAGAAACCAAAGTGTTAGGTGTATGCAACACAACATGGAATGTTGAGGAGAGAAGAAGTGGAATGAATTTTCAAAACACCCCACTAAGGAAGAACATCGGTATCAAAGTTATTCAACAACTATGATATCTAACTCTTTGATTGCAAAAGGAGAGTAAATTCTTCCTACAAAGAACTTATCCACTTTAAGACCTTCCATAACCCCATGGACCACACTCTGCAGAGATAAATCTAGGCATAATTTTGTGAATTAAGACACACAAAGAGTAAAAAGAGAATGAATGTTCCCACACCCTTCCTATGTGCTTCACAACTAAATGGAAACCGAAATGTGCAAAATCAATTATGGAGAAAGGAGAATCATGCCCCCAAGATCTCTTAAACTGTAGTAAAAACTAAATGTCACAACAAATGAGTGAAGTACTTCATGCCCCCATATTGATCTAAATTGAGTGAACTAAGCTTAAAATTGTGTCAAAACTTGATAATATAGCTGAAAACCTACGGATGTTGATAAAACTGATGTTTCTACCCCTAATTAAAAAAATTATGGGAAGTTTAGGACTGTAATGTATGGTTTCGACTAATCTATATGGTTCTCGAACATGTGATTTTTCTGAATTTTTGTGTTTTTAAGTTTCTAAGTACCTATACCCCGTTTGTATTTGTATTATATCCCAAAATTTGCCTATGTTTGTTCTAAATATAGAAATGAACCCATGGATTCCCCCTCTTTTGAGGCATATGCAAAAATCATGTTTATCATGTGTCTCAAAAGAAATAGATGTGTGCTAATGAAGGATATGTTTAATAAGTTGTAGCAGTGTGTAGAGTCTTGAAAAGGTGACCACCTAGAAAAAATTGTACCTACAAAAAGGGAAGGACTTTGCGTATGATATAAACCATGACATGCGATAGAAGTTAGAATAAAAATAGATAGATTCCATATAGCTGATAATAAGAGTAGTCTAAATACATGTAAATACGACAATAGTGAAGTTAGAAGCAAGAAATATGCAAACAAATCCACACACAAGGTGTAAAGCCACAGGCATGGGACACCCATGGTGTCACAAGACAATTAAGGCTTGTAAGCCTATAAACAAGATCAAGCAATAACAAACAAGATAGGTATGATGCCACAAACATGAGACACCCATGGTGTCATAATACAATCAAGACACATAGGCCACAAGTAATGAAACACACAAGTAGTAATATATACCCACAAGTAAGTATGCATGAAACAAGAGTTTCAAAATGTGATAACATGATATAGTAGTCAATATAGGTGAAATATGTGAAACAAGAGATGTCAACACTTGCACAAAACATGTGTTAGTCATGTTAGTATGTAAAATAGCAAGTACATAATGTATGTAATTGAGCATAAATGAGGAAGTATAAATGAACTATAATTAAAAATAACACCTATAGGAGATGGAGGAATTTTCTCAAGAGAAGAGTATTAGGAGAAATGAGTGCTCCTATAAGTGTGTATCAATATATGTTCCCTGCATCCAACTCAATATACCAAGTGAATGCATATGTGTAAATAATAATACATGATGTTTATCAAACCAAAGTGATACACAACATGTATAATTTAAGGTAATAAAAATCGAGATAAAATGCAAAAGTCATGGTTGTGTATTTTTACAAATATTTGAATATTTTTATATTATTAGACTACAAAGCTATGTAAAAACAAGATGGAGAGCATGAAAACTATCAATGAGAACCTCCTCAAGAGGTTGAGTAGTTATCGAGGAAATGGATTTTAGGCCTCAATCGTGATCCAAATGTCAACAAAGATCCGTAGTAGTAATATGTGCCCAAAAAGTCCTAAGATATCAAGAAAGCACAAAAGTAGCATTTGAACAATGGTGCTGATGTAGTGGACTAAAATAAAAAGTTTGTCAAGTACTAGGATGTAGTTGAGAAGTTGTGTAGGTATTATGTGTACTAGAGGACCAATGTAGGATCCTAGAGGAGTGAGGATGGTGAGAAGTAATGAGTTGGGTTACAAGCCTATGAGGATACCTAGAGTCATGAGAGGTAGTGTGTTCAACCAAATGCCTATTAGGATACCTAGGAGAACTAGAGTGACCAAACACAAGATGAAGGAGTACGATCTTAGGAAGGATCCTATGAGTGTTAGAGTCATGAGAGGTGATGTGTGAACCAAATACCTATCTGTAGATGTACTTAGACTAGGAAATCTAGGAAGGGTATCCTCAAGGGAAACGCCTCTAATTGTGATAACATGTTGATTATGAATGAACTTGACACATTGGTGGAGTATCAAGGAATATCCCTAACAACTAGTAGCCAAGGGAGACCTAACCACAAGGCACCGAGAAATAAGAGTAGAAGCAACCAAGAATGAATCTAATTTAGTGATAGGTATCTCACCAATAATTTGTGTACGTATTAGCAAAATAGATCAGCTAAAGGTGAGGAGGAATACATGAATTGAAGGTGAAAGGTAGAATGTGCATGTTGTTGACATTATCCAAGATGAATGTAGAGAGATTCATTTTGTTTGGGAAGGACTACTTGTAAATGCAAAGAAAGACCACAAAAAGAGTATTAAATAGCATAAGACAATGGACTACCTAGTGTATGTTAGATCCAAGAAGTGTGGTGCTTCCTAGAAAGGCTATCAATCCATTGTTTGATAAAAATTTAATGTAAATATATAACTAAAATAAATAGGTCATATTATGATGAAGTGATTTAGGTTTCTCATACACCTAATAAAATTAGATTATATGTTATATATCGAATATTACACTAAATCTAATTAGAATTGGTGTTTATTTAGGTTAGGCATGTCTCGGAGAGGTCCAGTAAGGGTCTGAGGTTGGTGGGTTGAGGTCTAGGCTGAGTTTGGGTGAATGGGAGGCTCATTTGGTTTGAGAATGTTATTAGACATAGAGACTAGGTATCGGTCGGTGACCGATGTTGGTATAGGAGAGGAATCGACGGCGATTAGGTAACCGACATTGGTAGGGGAAATAGGTGATAAACTATTAAAAATGGGTTTTTAGCCTCTTTGTGATTACACAGAGAGTGAGGGTGGTATGGATAGGGTCGTAATATGGCTAAGAAGACTTGGGAATGCTAACAAAGAGGTTAAGAAGGGTGAAAGGGCTTGGGATGGTTAAATAGTGAGTTGGTGAGAAGAAGGTGATATGCGAGTAATGGAAGAAATGAAATATAGAAAGAAGCAAGAGATCTACACTTGAATAAGCACAAATGATGAATATCACAATACTTACTTGGTATTTTGCAGATCATGTGAATGGAGATGGTTGGTGGTTGATCGGAGAAGAGATGGCTAAGTTCAGTGTCATGATAGTGCAACCTGTGTGCTCCCGTGAGTATTCCAATGCTCGAAAGGAGAACTGTTTCTTGTCTTACACTTTGTGGTTGTGTGTGTTCATTGTCTAGATGTAGGAGGACTTGAAGATTTGAGCTTGAATGTAATAAGGCTCCAATAACTGAATGACCAACCTGGGTGAAGAGTTTTGAAAGTGTATATAAAGTGACCGATGATGGTTAGGTAACCGGCATCGGTTAGGATGAAATAGTCCTTTTTACCAAAAATAAGCATATCTTCCTAGATTTGGAATGTTTTCCAAGTTAAACCCACTTAGGAGAGTAGATTTCTCGTTAGAAAAAGTAGGAAGATCATAGAAAAAGTCCAGTTAGGTTTAGTTAGATTTTGCATTAGAAAAAGTAAGAAGTCTCATTTAGTTAGGACAAGTGGTGAGTCAAGATCTTGGGAGTGATGACTTGGTCATTGTGAGTTAAATTCCCTGGAAAGGGTCCAGGGGTGAGGTGGTGGGGTATAGGTAATGGTGCATGCGTATAAAATGCAATAAGATACTAGGTTGAAGAGCACACAAGTTGTACATCGTCAAAGGTCGATAAGTTTATCCAAACAAGGTTGATGTGGTTTAGGTATCCAAGGTATAGGATATGGTCCTAAAACACAACTAGGCTAGGTGTAAGAATGGGCATTAGGTGTGTTCCAAAACACCAAAAGGTTTGGTCAAGATAAACGACATGGCATTAGGCAAGGCAAGGTCAATAAGCTAAACAACACGAGTAGCGTCATCACAAGGTATAACGAGTAAACAAATTCAAGTGTCAAATAGGCGTAGGTAGGTTGGGTAAGAGGTAAGGTCATAGGCAAGGCCTTGGTAGAGGCAACAACATGCCCCAAATGACTAGGTGGTTGGGTGATAGGTAATTAGACAATTAGGTTGAGTGATAAGGCTAGGTGTAGACTTGGGTAAGATGAAAATGGTTTTGGGAAATCAATTATGGTGATAAGTGGTGTAGGAGGCTCAAACAGGCTAACTGACATGGTAAAGGGAAACTAATTCTAGTCAAGATAAACGAATCATGGTACACTAGGTCACATGACCGATACCGTTCAAGATAAATTGATGCCGGTTAAGTCACATTTTGGTAAAAAAGGTAAAATCCACCTTTTACGGATTCATTTGTTCATTTCTACTTTGGAAAATGACATAGAGGGAAGTTTGAATGGGAGACAAGACAACGATAGTTGCAGCAAGGATGAGTTAGAGGTAGGCCGGGTGGTTGGAGGAGTTGGGTGGACATGTCCATTAGATATTTTTGGGTGATTTGATTGGTTGGAGGACTTAGAGTTGGATTCAGGCATGGTTGAGGCAGGAGAAGGCGTTGGAGGACCACCATTTCGAGAGACAAGGGTTCCACCAGGGAGGTGGTGCCGTGTTAAGGTAGGATTATATTATTTATGGTTATTTTTAAGGAAACTTAAATAGAACATGAAGAAAATGGGGTTTGGAATTTGAAGTTGAAATTTGATTTAAAATGAATGAATTTGGGTAAGGGGAGGGTGGAATGTAGGCTAAATAGGTAGGAAAATGAATGGGGGTGGGGTTTAGGTGGGTTTTGGGTAGATTATAGGGTGTTTTGTCAATATTTTCAAATTTGGGGCATGGAGGTTTTGCTTTGGGGCTAAACTAGAGATCCAACGTCGGTCAAGTATTGGCCGACGCGTCGGTTGATATGTTAGAATCAATGGGTAAAATAGGTGACCAAGATCTGGTCGTGGTGACCATTTCAGTCACTTTGTGAAAAGTGGTCGTCTTAAAAAGACTAGTTTTAGAAGGATAAAATGGGGGAAAATGAAATGGGAGGGTAAAGAGTTAAGTAATGGGGTAAACATAGATAAATGAGGGATTGTGAAAGATAGAATTAGGTGGGTTGGGGGTAAAAATAGGTAGGTAATAGATGAAAGTTAGGTCAAATAATGAAGGAAAGAAAGTGATGAAATATAACACATGGATTTGTTTAGGCTAGATAAAATGGATGAGAGGTTAGTGAAATAGTGCGGAAATGCAGAGAGGTAGGTATAGAAATGTGGGTATGGGATGGGAATAGGTAGGGGTAAAGAAATGAAGAAAATAGGTGAGTACTTGACATTGTTGATTGATATGGATACGGACACGTCACTAGTTGACAATGTGTGAGAGGGTACCACCATTATTGGTCCATATGTGACCCATCATCATAGAGGATGAGTGGACTCATATACAAGACGTTGGACTAGTCAAAGATCAGGTGATATAGGTGTATTAGGAGAGATCAGTAGTCTCATGGCCACTCATTATATATGGAATCCAATGACCAATACCTTCCATTTACCCACCGCCAAATGACTATCACAATGGAGAATGTGTATAATATTCTACAGCTACCAATTTTGGGGGAGCCTATTTACCATATATCGTCGAGACGAGGCATTTGAGTCCATGATTACAATATTTAGGGAGTTGGAAAGTGACTTAACTAAGCACAATCTTATCCTTGTGTATGGAGCTATGTATGTTGCGCATCCACAAGAGACTCGGTTGGTAGTACTGATGATGGTAGCGGTGGGATGCTATGCACTCCCAGACTTAGAGGGTGGACGATTTCCTTGGGATTGATGGGGTTTATGGGATATGATAGAGGATCGGGTCTATTTTTCATGGGTTCCCATAACTAGTGCATTTTACGGGATATTTGGGCCTATTAAAGGATGTGGTGATGTGGCATCTGTTGTACATGCCTACTGCATTGTTGGGCGTATGAGCACATAGTGATTGTGTGCCCATAGGGACTTCGATAGTAGATTGGAATCGCGGGGATTTTGAGTAGGATACAGGAGTGGGTAGCGGTGGGAGGATCCATGAGTGGAGGAGGTAGCACATGACATAGACTATTACAGACGGAAGCTAGAGGGTCTATACGTGATGGATATAGTATGAAGACCCTATGTTGGTTTTCCTGCCTATATAGGGATGGCATAGGATTTACATGGCCTACAATTACTTAGGTGGATACATGGGAGATGTGTTGGTGAGCACGAGATGATTCTAGTGGATAGATTTTGACGTCGGTTTCGAGACTATAACAGATGTGCCTCCACCATTCCCTCAGTACCTCGAGACATGATGTTGAGATATCATATCTCCACCCCATCCTACAGAGAGCCAAGGTGGGAGGACCAAGCATTGGATAGGAGGATAGATGATGTCGGTGTGTGAAGGATGGTTATAGATGCTAATGGATAGCCTAGTTACAATAATTACCACCATGGCTAGGTCATCCAAAATCAGCTACCATTATATTTCAAAGGATGCATTACGGGGATAGATGACTACTTTAGGGGTACAGTTGATAGCAGTCAAAGAATAGGTGGCCACTTTGATAGGGCAGGTGACTGCATTACAGGTCATCACCTAGCACAGAGTAGGCTCAAGCTCTTGTATAGGCTCTTGTAAGGGATGGAGCATAGGTAGTAACATTATAGGCATAGGTTACAAGTGTACAAGGTTAGTAGCGGCAGAAGATAGAGACACAAGTTGTAACATTATAGGCACACATAATTGCATAGGCACCAATACAAGTACTCACCGAGATAGGATCTTGTGATACGAGGCAAGAGGACATGGGCCACTGGTACAATGGTAGAGGCCATTACTATTAGCTCATGGTTCACAGGTTGGAGCAAGGGTAATGGAGCTACCCGCAGATAGTATCCATGGCTAGATTCCAGGATGTGTTGAATGAGGCCCGATATTATCAGGATCATTTAACCATAGTTGGTATTGAGGTTCCATCATATGCTGAGCATAGGGCCTAACAAGCAGCCAGTCAGAGGACCCACAACACTAGCACTATAGGTAGTCATCGGTCTCATAGACATGGTGAGAGGGAGGTGACGAGTGCATGAGCATCTAGACCAGATGAGGGTACATGAGAGATGATGGTTGGGTGGAGGACAAGGTGAGAGGAGGATACGAGATGAGAGCAAAGCAGGGTCCTATATGATGCAGATGATAGGTGATAAAAAAATTATTTTTGATATATATATCGGCCTATGTGACAAAGATACAAGATTGTACATGATATTTTTTTAGATTATTTGTATGTATATGTATTGATACACATACATTCCCTTTATATAGTTGATGATGATATTAGACTGATGATGTGTACTTGGTTTTATTTCCATGGTTATTGTTATTATAGAAACTAGGTGGGTTAGGCATGGTTGAGTAGGCATAATTGAGTTAAGGTTGTTTAGGCATGATTGAGTCATAGTTAGGCATGGTTGAGTCAGGTATAGGAATGGTAGAGTCAGGTATAGGAATGATGGATTCTAGGTCGATGAGGCATGGTTGAGTCAAAAATTTTCAAGTTACTATTTTTATGGAAATTATGTGTTGTAGATATGGTTTGGTTAAATTTCTGAGTAATTGATATCATGGAAATGTTAGATGATTCAGGTATAATGAAATGATGTATGTTTTGTGATATGTCAATTTCCAAGTTATTGTGTAGATGGAAACTAACTAGGTTATGACGTGTGTTAAAGGGAGGAATGGTTAGGGGAAAGAGTGGCCAAGCTAACCTCTAAGGGTCCCATGCCCTCGAGTGCTTCCTACATAGCCCGGTGAAAAAGGGGCCTCAAGCTGATGTAGTTCTCCCATAGGATAGGGAAGAATATGATGAGGTAGATGGGTAGGTTAGTCGGTTTAGGCATGATTGAGTCTAGGTCATTTAGGTATGGTTAAGTCTAGGTTGTTTAGGCATGGTGAAGTCTAGGTTGTTTAGGCATGGTGGAGTCTAAGTTGTTTAGGAAAGGTGGAATGTTTAAAGTGAGTTGATGAAAATAGATGAGGAAAGTTGAGGTAGGTGAAAGGAGAAGAAATCCCAAAGTAAGTGTCGAAGGTCTAGTATCTGTATAGAGAATGTATAAGTAAGAAAAAAGAAGAAGTGAACAAAGAAAAGAGGAAAACTATTACGAGTTGGCAAAGACCATAATGAGCATACCAAGGATGGGTTTATGAACTTAAACCCCTAAAGGTAGTGCATGATTGACTATTCTAAGGGTGAAAGAAGTTACATGATCACAAAATGTCACATTTTTGTACATCCCTTGAGTAGGTAGAAGAAGAGAAAGGAAGGAAGGTGAGGTGGAGTGGGTTGTTTAGCGTAACCTCATTTGTGAGACAACATGCCCCTTCTGCAAGATACCCAAAACTAAAATAGGCAAGTCCATGATGAAAAAGTTGTATTTTTCTTGATTTTTTGTATTTTCTTTTTTTTTTTTTTAATTTTGCTTGTATAGACCGATTGATGCAGAATTCTATCTAGGATGAATAGAATGAATCCTTGAGGTCTTCATGAAGATGATCGATGCGGGAAGCTTCATAATATTTTTATTTTATTTTTGTAAAAATAGTCTTCTTTTGGATAGACTATGTACAATAGGGATAACTTTTTATAGTTGTCCTTCGAGGGAGTAGTCTATTTATAGTAAGCAAGATAGAAAGATAGATGTCCTTTTGAGGGATTCATCTATTTACAAGAATTTTGACTCAAGGAGTTGAATTTTAATATCCCATATATTACTTTTGAATTTTTTTAGACTTTTAGGTCATGGACAAGACTATAAAGGAGTATAGGATTCTTTTATGAAGGAAAATCTATAGCAAGAAAAAGTTTAACTATGAAAGAGAGGTTTTAAGTGATGAAAAACCATGGGATTCCATCCTGAAAAGAACGAAAAGTATCCATGAGAATCATGTCATGAGTAGAGTCGTGGTACTCATATTTAAGATAAGGCTAAAAGGTGACAAATAATCACATGATTCTTGTTTAGTCATTGATCCTTAAAAGAGGTAGATGAAAGGAATGGTTACTCAAGGGATGAGTGTGTAATAGACAAAAGGTGATATAGTACTTGATTCAACAATAGAATGGTCGAAGATGCAAGGCATTGAGGGGCTCAAGTTTGGGTTTACCTTTGAGGAAGATAAATGATAAGCACCTGATCCATAGGTATGAGTAACGATATAGGGTCCAAGCCAATTAGGAGCAAACTTGCCCCATTTACTTTTCTCCAGTTTTGGTTACATGTTGATTTTCCTTCAGACAAGATCACCAAACTTGAAGGTTTGTTCATGGACACATTTTTCATAGGCACGTTTGATATGTTTTGATAGATTTGAAGGTGATCAAGAACATTTAAATGGTGTTCTTATAGAATCTCTAGTTGGGCCAAATTGTCTTGGTGAAAGTTGTTATCATTTAACATGCCTTTAAGTGAGATACGAAGTGATGGAATTTGGAATTCAAGAGGTGAGACAACCTTTTACCGTAGACCAAATAGAAATGTGTTGCAGCAAAGGAGGTGTGAATACTAGTGTGATAAGCCCATAAGGTAAAAGGAATGTGCGTGTGCTAATCCTTACCATTATCATCGACTAATTTCATAAGAATTTTGTTAAGATTTTTGTTGATTTGTCTTGACCATTTGTTTGAGGATAATAAGGTGAAGAAAAAGTTGAATGCCAAAGGTGTCACAAAGTTTGTGTAGGGTTTTGTTTTTGAATTGTTTTTTGTTATCAGTGATGAGGCGGTGAGGAACACCAAAGTGAAAAATGATGTGATGGTTGATGAATTCACAAATTTTCTTAGATTTTGTAGAAATGAGAGGTACGGATTCCACCCATTTAGTGTAATATTTGGTTGTGGTGATGATCCATTGATGACATTGAGAAGAATGAGGGTTAATCTCTTCGACGAGATCCAAACCCCATTGGGAGAAAGGCCAAAGGTCTCTAGCAACCTGTAAGGCATGACTAGGGGTGTGGTGAAGATTAGCATGTTGTTGACATTTCACACAACATTTGACATAGTCACAATAGTCTTGGTTTAAGGTTGGCCATAGTAGTAGCTGAGGTGAAGGATGTGTTTAGCAACAATGTAGAGGCCACTAAAATGACCACCGCAAATCCCATCGTGAACTTCCTTAATGGTGTATGGGATTTCAGAACTTGTAAGGCATCGTAGGAGGATACCATCAAAGCCACATTTGTAGAGAAGAACCCCCATGATAACATAGTGAGAGACACTTTTGAGGAAGGCTCATTGTCCATTGCATGAGTGAGTTCCAGGAGGCATAATTGAGAGGGAAAGGTAATCGATGAACTACTTATACCAAATGTCACGTGGATCGGTTTCAATTCTTCCTAAAAATTTAACGTCTTAGAATAAATAAGAGGGTGATTGCAACCTTTGTATTGTGACAAATATTTTTGATTCGGAAGGAGTAGGTATTTGAGAAGCAAGGTAGGCCATGGTATCTGTGAATTTTTAGTGGAGTGCGGAGTGGTTTGAAGCTCATAATGATCAAAGGCAATCAAAAGTATGTCAATGTGATGTTTATACTTTTGAAGTACCTCATTACGACACTGGTATAAACCATTAACTTAGTTCACAACTAATTGGGAGTTGCTAAAGATATTAATGGATTTGACGTCTAATGTTATGGCGGTTTGAAGACCTAACATGAGTTCTTTGTACTCAGAAATGTTATTAGTATAGTCAAAATCTAGTTTGAAAGATAAAGGCATAGGCTCACCATCAAGAGGAATAAGGATGACCCTACACCACCCCATGCTTGACATTTAGAACCATCGAAAAATAAGGTCATCTGATAAATGGTGTTGTCAAGGGAGAGGGTAGCAATGGATTCATCAGGAAAATGAAGTTAGAAGATTGATTTCCGAAAAGAGGTGTGGTTATCAATTGGTCATAAATGGTTTTCCTATAGCAAAATTTTGATGGATAAATTCAAGATCTAGGTCTACAAGAAGCATGAGCCAACGTGAAGCACGTTGGTGTTGATAAGGCTTAGCATACATGTAATGTAGGGGTTGGGTGTTTTTCATAATGAAATTTTTGTGGTTGAGTAAGTAGTGGAAAATTTTAGTGTTTGATTAAAGACTAAGGATAAGAAAATCTTATCGACGTGAGTATATCGAGTCTCATAATCTAAAAGTGTACACTTATGTAATAAACCACTTTCTCCTTGTGTTTCTCATCGCAATGAGCGAGCATGGCACCCAAGGAATGGTCATTGGTATAAATGTAGAGGTAAAATGGTTGGTTGTCCTTAGGTGGAATGAGCACAACTAGTTCGAGGAGGTATTTTTAAGGCGTCGAAGCCTTTGCGGTATTCATCATCCCATTTGAAGGAGACATCCTTTTTTAGAAGATGATGAAATGGATGGTAGTGGTCTAAAATCTGAGAAATAAAGTGACGAATAGATTGCAAATTTCCTTGTAAACTACGAATTTGACTAAGCTTAGTAGGTGGAAGAATCTCAAGAATATCCTTGATTTTAGTAGGATCAACTTGAATGTCATGCAAAGAAATGATGAAACCAAGGAGCTTTCGAGAGAAAATCAAAGACACACTTCTTAGGTTGAAGGCGAGCACAGGTATTTGATGAGACGGTCAAAGACAACTTTAAGGATTGTAAGGTGTTTGGCCCAATGTTTGGATTTGGAAAGAAGATCATCGACATAATCTTCCAATATGTTATGCATGATGTCATGAAAGATATAAGTCATAGCCTGTTGATATGTGGCACTAGCATTTTTAAGACCAAAGGGCATGACACGATAGTGCGAAAGGTCCCGAGGAGTGATGAAGGTGGTTTTGTGTTGATCTTCTAGGGAAAGTAATATTTGGTTATAACTTGAGAAACCATCCATGAATGATAGAATCTCATGGCCGGTGGTGAGATCAACTAGTTGGTCAATACTAGGTAGAGGAAAGTTTTTTTGGGGTAAGCCGGTTAAGGTCATGGAAATCCATGCAAATGTGAAGTCCCCCTATTTCTTTGGTGACAGGTATGATGTTAGAGATCCATTAGGGATAATCAATGGGTAAAATTAAAGAAACAAAAAGGAGGCATTGTAATTCTTCTTTCACAAGAAGGGCAATGTAAGGATGCATTTTTCATAGCTTTTGTTTCATGGGTTTGGCTTCAAGAATGGTTATGATATTATGGACCACAATATTTGGGTCAATACAGGGCATATCAGCGTAACACCAAGAAAAAGCGTTGTTATGATCTCGAGGAAAGAAGTGAAAGCTTCTGAGTCAAAGCAGATCTAAATATTGGCCTATCTTTAGAATGTGTGGGTCGTCCTGAGTGTGAATGTTGACTTCTAAAGTCGATTCATTCAACATGGTTTACATCTCAGAAGGTAACAAATGGTGAATATAAGAATCTTCCACACCAAGGTAGGTGAGAATAGACTCGTCGTCCTCATATTGAACAACATTGATAGAAGGTGTGTCATCATCGATCATGTTAGGATACATGAAGGAAGAGAAGAGGGAGCATCACCATTGCATTGATAAGTTAGAGGTCCTAGGAAATGGTGTTCACAAAAAAAATTTAGGAGGAATGGATTCTAGATCCATGGAGACTCAGAGGTGGAGTGAGGTAGGTGAATGGGGTGGATGAGTTTTATCATCCTCAATGACTTTGACTCGAGCCTTCTTGAAAGGTTGTTTGGAAAATCTGATACCACTACGGTCTTTATGCTTACATGTGGTGCAAGGAATGATAGTATGGTGACCTTGTTCATGAAACCAAATCCAAAGCCTTTCCAAGTGTAGCGATGAAGGAAGGTGTGGGAAAAGTGGTGGTTGGTGAGAGATTGGAGATCGGATGAAAATGGTCGAGTTTGGGAAGGTGGCTCATGTGAGTAGGTAGAAATATCAAGTCCCCCATATGTTAGGTTGGTGCAAGGTGGGGAGGACTGTAGGGGAAAACTTTACCTACTCGGTGATTATAGTGTGGGTGTTGATGAAGGTTACCATACTCTTGAGGAGTAAGGAATGTGTCAATGTTATAAAGGTGGTACTCCCCCAAAGTGAGGCATTAAAAAAATTCTAAGGGATCGGTGGTTGGTATATGGGTACTTGGAATAACTAAATATTTAGATGGCTAGGAAGAAGAGGAATCAGATGTTTGAGAAGTAGATGGGTTGGTGATGATGCATTACAGTTGCGAAGTTGTGGCAGCATGGGGAATAGAGGAGTTGGTTGTGGAAGATGTAGTGGTAGAAGTGGTGGATGAAGCGGCAATAAAGAAGAAGCGGTAGGGGTGGTAGATGATTTCTTGGTATAAGCACATCATTGGGTTGATAAAACATGTTATAGGTAAAGAATGGTGAAGGGTTGGCTAGAATGGTATAGTTGTTCCCTTTATGTTCAAAATTTAAATAGCGGTGTAAGGTTGAAGGAACACAACCCATGGTGCAAATCTAGGGTTGGCCAAGTAGCAGATTGTATTGGAATTCCCCCTCTAAGATAGAATAATTCAGGAATGGCATGGGGGCCCACATGAATGTGGAGAATGATGGTGTCAAGGGTGGAAGTCATGGCATCATTAAATTAATACAACATAACTAGGTTATTATACATGTAATTGGTAGGGATGCACATTTTTTTGTATGCATGGGAGGAAATGATGTTGATATTGGCACCTCCATCGATCATAACACGTTGAATGTGTATATTATCAACATAGATGGAAATGAATAGGGCGGGGTCAAGATCATCTGATTAGAGAGGGACAATATCTTCGTCAAAGAAACTAAGAGTGGAGACTTGATGAATGGTAGTGGGAGCAGAAGATGGAGGTAAAGTGGTGAGTGGCCACATGATGAGGAGTGATAATGGCGGTGACAGGTGTGGGGTCATTAGGTAGAACCTCAATAGATTACAGGACCTCGATGAGGGCCTGATGATGAGACTCAGAGGTTTGGACGAGGTCATACAAAGACATTTTGAGAGGAGACTGTACAATTGTTTGATCATTATACGATGGGAAACCCCGTCAGAAATGGGGTATCTAGGTCCATGGATGGTGACCTTGGGGTAGGTTCTTATGAAATGTGAGGTAAAGATGTAGCGGATGAGCTGGTTGTTTTCTCCTTTCCTTTTTCCTTCTGAGCTCGAGTGGAAACTTGAACCATATTGATCTGAGGTGAAGAAGAAGGTGTGTCGTGAAAGGTGTAGTGGCAGGATGGGAAAAAAAGGTGAAGGAAAAGAGTCTTGTGAAATGTGTTGAGCAAACAATGTATATGAAACTAAGGATAGGGAACATAGTATATTTATGCACAGGAATAAGGTGCATTTGAAGGTACAAGGAGGATAAGGAAGGAAACACACGCCGAGACAAGCTGATTTGGGACTTAGTCATGTTTCATGGTTATGGGATATTTTGGAGATAGCGTGCGAGAGAACACACACAGCAAGATGGAGACTTATGTGACACACAAATGTTATTTTAAGGATGAGCATCTACTAAGTGCCATGCATGAGTTCAGGATAATAATAAGATTACTACCGCCAGCTTAATCGTAGGAGATCTATTATTAGTGCACTTGCATGTGTGCATATTATCAGTAAAGGCACATGGCTAGTTCCAATATGTGACCTATTTTGGGAGGTTTGTAATTGGTGAAGGAAATTCCCCACCCCTATAAGTATGTATTAGTCATGTAGTTATAGAGAGACACTTTGTGTATGAGTTATTGTGGAGTTATGCTACCAAACCTGATGTGTGCATAAACTTATGGTAATTTTATATGATGTAAGAAGATTTTGTATTTATTGTGTTTAATATAATGGAGTGTATTGGCTAGATAAAGGTGTTAAACATGAATGTAATTGGTTCTTGCATGGTTGATTTCATTATGATTATCATTTAATTCATGATTCTTTAAGATCTAGATCTAGAATATGCTCTGTGGAATGTTTATGGTTAGTTAGGGTTTTGGATGTATGTTTTATCTTCAACACATTGACATCCTACACAAGCAACTCTAAAGAGGGGTCCTGTACCTTTGCATGCTTTGGGTGAGCACTCATCTCAAGCTGAGTGATGTGTCAGCGTGCACTGGGTTATTCGTGGTGGATTCTAGGCTGCATCATTGGTTCCATTGCCGGGACCTCTTTTTCAATTATTTTTAGGATGGTTCGAATGTAGGATGGTTCACAATGAAGATGTACTAGTTGACCTAGGAAGTGTTGACAAGTGGATAAAGATCTTGAAGAATAGTGTGCATGGAGGTTCAGCACTAGATCTAACTTTGGCGCACGTGCGTGGAAGGAAAAGAATTTGTATGACTATTTTTATGAGAGCTTATTTGTTATTTTCCTAGTAGAGCATGTGTCAAGTGGTCGGGTTACTTATGTGTCTAAAATAAATTAGAGGTATCGCACACTTTTCTAGACATAAAAAGAATTACAGCCATGTATGATGTTAGTCTTATTTGGAAACCCACTTTGTGAATACTTGGTTTAGTGGTTTTTTGAATGTTATATTATGGAGTACTCAATTTACACTTATTCTTTCCCAGGGTAATGAGTTCTAATTTTTATGTTATCCTGTGGAAATTACTTGCAAATCATTCCACTCGGCAATCAAGATCTTAATGGTGACCCTGAACTTGGAAGAAAACCCCATGGCTAGCTAAACCCCACCATGTGTAGGGCGAGCGGAGTTTAGTGAAAGATGGCACACCTAGTGGCGGAAAGGTAGAGAGAAGAAAGGAAGATTAAGTACAATGAGGCATGTGAAATGGAGATGGAAAAGTAACAAGATATTACAGAGTGGATGGCATTGAGGAGAGAGATGGCTCGTGAAGGATTTTGAGCTCACGTAGATGGCGTGGAGGCAAAGAATCTGGAACTCCCCATTTGGGCAAGCATGAAAAAGAATCCTCCTTAGCCTCACACGTGAGTGCACCAAAGAGAGATGACCTGGACGCAGAATGCATTTGAATCTACCTAGAACCCTAGCCCTTGCACTTGGTTTTTGAGTACATAATACATCCAATAGTCAAGTAAGCTAATTTGGGTAGTAGGGAAGCATAGGTAAGTCGCATGCAAGTGCATCTATAGGTAGGGCAAACATTGTTTTTGTTGTTTGGAGTTACCTTTTCGGGCACATCATCGACATAATTCGAGCGTGTAGAATTTTAGACTCACTTCTGGGAGTAGTACCACCACACAGACTGTAGGAGTTCAGTTCAATACTACTATTGGGACACATGGAAGTACATCTTTTGGTCTATTTCTGCTACAAGTGGAGGATTAGGGGTATAGGTGGCTCTAGTTCTAGTGGATTTGGTGGTTTTGGAGGAAGAGGTAACACAGGAGGTTCTGGATCAGGTGGGTAGGGTCCGCACCAACCCTAGAATATTTACATGGAGATGTATCTCTGTCTTCTAGAGTATAGGGGCATAGAATATGCTACTAAACATGTGCACATGTGTGAGATACTATGGCATGAAAAAGGGATCACAACTTATGAGTGCAAGGAAAGTCAATTTGCAACTACATTATAGGGACACGCACACAGTTAGTACAGGAAGTTTGACCCAGATCAAACTTGTGTAGATTATGCAAAGATTAAAATATGTTTTCCTTAAAGAGTTCTATATCCCTAAATTTGAGCAGAAGAGTATAAGACACTCAAGGATATTAAGTAGGGCACTACTGAGAGTGTTTGAGAGTATGATGCCTATTTCAAAACACTTTTATCTAAGATTTCTTATGATATTCATGTAAGCTAGCATGCACAATGGTTCATTGGAGGACTGATCACACCTTTTAGAAGGGTGTTGTCACATAAGACATACATTGATCCATGCAAAGCACTTGAGGCAACTTTGTGCATTGAGGAAGTTGGAAGTATGATAATCGGATTCAGCCCATTCTTGGAAGCACATATTGCAGCTATGACAAAGTAGTTGGAGAAACTATCGGTGAATTTGGCACATGAGACGTGCAATAGGGATTTGGTGTACAAACTGTGAAGTGGAAGGGCACACCAAAGGATATTTGTCCCCAGAGTTAGTGCGTTCATTATTTTTATACTTGAGAGATATGTCATCCGAACCATGACTCTGCCACTGCCATTATTACAATGCACGATAAGGAATAATGTATCCTTCTATTGTAAAATTTTCCGGTCCACGACTCATGATACATAAAGACTGCGGTTGATTGGTTAGATCCATGATGTTATAGATATTGGTGTGTGATAGACAGAGTATCAGATAACTCTAAGGGTAAAGGTGAGCACCATGATTGGGATCAAAATCGATCACGTTATGATCAAAATGAGGGGCACTATGAAGGAGGATGTGGTAAAGGTCAAGGATATTGTGGTGGATTTGGGGGTCAAGGCCATGGTGGTGGACAAGACAAGTTTCCTCACTTTAACATGCTTTACATGCAGATGTCTTAACCACTACAGTGTGAATGTCCTCGAGAATATTACTTGTTCTATTTGTGGCAAGAGTCATAGCTATGAGGAATTCCCAGACCTATATGAGCATCTTAGAAAGTAGTATAAATAGGAAAACAAGGGCGCATGGATGGTTAGGATACAAAGTGCACTCTAGAAAATCAAAGTGGATGTCAAAGTTAGCACCAAAACCTAAGGTATTACCTATGAAGATTACTACACCTATTGAAGTTGTGTGCGCGATACAATTATAGCAGAAGCCTACCATCACTAAGGAGGACATTTTGTATGCAAGGTATCTAGATATTGTGCACTAGAAGGAGGTTTATCAGAGACATTGGAGGTACTCATAACCCTTTAGGGAAATATATTATTTAAAGTAGAAATCATGTAAAATGGAACAGAGAAGAAGGCAACGAGACTCCATCCAACTGATATTGATGACTTGAAGGAGGTACGTAAAATGCTACACCAAGAAAATATCATTCCATTACTAGGGAGTTGGCTAAAGGGAAACACTCCACATGTGAATATTAAGGATGGACATCAAATCTTGCATGCAAATATTCCCCCTCAAGCTTAGATTAAAACAAGGAGATCCCTTTGAATTTTTTTGTGGATGGATGGCTCTTAATTAATGTATTGATTGACATAAGTGTGGAGGTAAATGTGCTTACTTTAGATGCATGGGTACATATTGGGAGACATCATTGAACCATATTCTAATGTATTGTTTATGGCTAATGAACTAAGGCCACTCCCATTGTATTTTTAAAAGATGCATCCATTACTATAGAAGGGCCAAGTTCATTGGGGATTTTGAGGTTTTAGCACTTGCAGTAGATGGTTTCCCATATGTGCTTGGGTACCCTTAGTTCTATGCAAATAATGTTGATCTTGGTTCAACAAAGGGTATATATGTTTTGAGAACAAGGAGGAAAGAGTAATTATTCCTTTAACTGGATGGGAAATCTGCACCTTATATTGAGCCTTTAAGTGAAGAAGATTTAAATAGGATCTATGTATGCATGATTCAAGACCTAGAAGTACTCAAGCTATCTAAGGAAGAAATCCTCCAAAGGGGAATATGCATAGTATCTTAGTGATACCAAACGTATTACTTTTTATAATTTGTCTCATGGCACTTATGAGATGGATGCGTACAAAGTAAGGAGTGCATTTGTGTGAAAAATCAAACATTGTTACATTAGGAGAATAGGCAAATGACTTTGTACCTTGTTACACTTTGGAGAAGGAGACCGACGGTATTCCCGAATGCCATGCAGGAATAGTGTACAAACCAATTTTAAAGAAGAAATATGTTAGCATATACCCTACATGGGACAGCCGCACGCTGGTGGGTGGTTCACAGGATAATCTTCTTAAATGGAATGAGGTCGATTGCTCTAACAACTCGGTTTTCAGGAGCAATGGACCTACTCAAATCTACACATATCATGGTAATAAACCTATTCACCACATTCAATAGTGTGAGAGGATCTAGATAGAGGGAAGGAAGCTTTACCACCTTTGCTATGGGTGCACAAATTTTATTCCACTTTACAAGATTGTGTACGCACTGGTATGTATATGTAGAGCTACACAAAGAGAATGGAAATTGGTAGGATTTGATTACGGGGAATGGTCCAAGCCTTTGACTACTCCTCTACTAACCTCCAAAGGAAAAGGAATTAAGTGTTATAAAGCACTTAACTATAGGAGATAGTGCAAAGGTAGAAGAACTCATTCAGTTTTATTTGGTGACATAGACTTAGGGCGCACTTTTATATAGAAGAAGAAATGGATTTTGCGCTACTTAAGAAGACTTTCTTGGAGAAAGAAAAAGGAAAGATGCTCTACATAGTGGATGATGAGGAAGTAGAAGATCTGGATATAGATCATTCAACAGGTATGTGCAAGGTGTTAGAAAGTGCAGATAAAAATGTGTGTACCTATCATAAACCCATGAAGACAAAAATAATATTGAGTACGACGCTAAATCTAAAGAGGTAATAATTGGGGATTATTGGTCCAAATCTAAAGTGGCAAAAATCATTGAGTTACTACATGATTTTCAGAGTTATTTCCTAGGAGCTACCATGAATTAAAAGGAGTGCATGAATCATTAGGAGATATGAAGATTAAGCTTAAGGAAGGTGCATGCCCAATCAGGAAAATACCTTACAGAATGAACCCTAACCTCATGCATAAAGGTTAAGGAAGAAATTGACAAGATGTTGAAATCTAGCATCATCAAGCCCTAGAAGAATCAAAGTGGGTTAGCCCCATGGTCATCAGTATAAAGAAAGATGGTCAGATTAGGATTTGTGTGGATTACAGAGAACTGAATGTTACATGTGTGATTGATCCCTTTCCTACACCTTTCATAGAGGAGATATTAGAAGGCATTGCAGGGTGAAAAATCTATTATTTTACGTATGTATTCTTTCGTTATCATCAAGTCAAGATTGCACAGAGGATCAACGAAAACTCCTTTCACCACTGAATGGGGAAGTTTTACATATACTTTGATGCCCTTTGGTCTAAAAAATTCCCACTGTTGTGTTTTTGCACATAGTTGTTCAAGCATTCCAAGATTTTATTCACATTTTCTTACAAGTTTGTTTGGATGATTAGATGATGTATGGACTTGTTAAGGATCACTTGTGAAAATTTGCACTTGATGTTTGAAAGATGTAGATAATTAATCATCTCTTTAAACATCAAGAAATGTGTGTTTTCTACTCCTTTTGGCACTTTGTTAGGGCACATCATCTGCAAGGAAGGTTTGTTAGTGGATCCAACTAAGGTTGCAATCATTTTAGGCCCGGAAGAGCCTACCAGGTTAGAGTGAGGTGCGTGGATTCTTGGGTCACATTGGATATTTGAAAAAAATTATCAAAATATATGCTAAGGTTTCCCTCACCATTAGAAGAGTTACTAAAGGGAAAGGGGACATTCTATTAGGGATAACCACAACAACACGCATGTGAGGCATTGAAGGAGAGACTTACTATAGCGTTTATTTTGTGTTTTCCCCATGGAACCAACTATTTCATGTACATGTGGACACCTTTGGCATGGCCATTGGTGTGGTGTTAGCTCATCCTAGAGAAAGTATTATAGATCATCCTATATGTTTTGCTAGTAGAAAGTTGACATCCTACACAAGAAACTCTAAAGAGGGGCCTGGTACCTTTGCACGCTTTAGGTGAGCGTTCAGCTCAGGCTGAGTGATGTGCTAGCATGTATGGGTTTTTCTTGGTGGATTCTAAGTTTAATCATTAGTTCTATTGCTGAGATGAAAGCCTTAGAGAAGAAATAACTTGCAATTCATGGGCACATTTTATGTTGATCAATGGTGACCTATACAAGTTAGGCCGTAATGAAGTATCACGCAAAGGTGTGTATTAGAATACAAGTGCATGAATATCATGGAAGAGGCCCATGGTGGTATTGTAGGTGGGCATAATGCAGGTGATGCCACCGTGTGCAAGATTCTACTCACTGGATTATGGTGGGAGACCCTACAAAGATTTTAAAGCATATTATAAGGCATGTGATCACTATTAACATGTTGGTAAACTCAGGTAAAGAGATGAAATGCCCTTAAGACCAATTTCTCTTCACAGAGCCATTTGAGAAATGGGATATAGACTTTGTGGGTCCTATTTTACCAGCCATGTGCAGAACTAGATCATACTACATCATCACTTGCATAGATTATCTTACAAGGTGGGAAGAAACAACACCTACCAAGGATTATACAAATTACAAAGAGCCATGTTCTTATGGGAAAATGTTCTTACAAGGTATGGATGCCTACTAAGCTTGACAAGTGATAGGGGTACACATTTTTTGAATGAGATAATCAAGATACTATTGGATGAATTTATGATTGTGCACCATAAGACTACACCCTATCATCCTCAAGAAAATGGGACTACTAAGGCCTTCAATAAGATTTTGAGCCAGACATTGATAAAAATTTGTGATGTTGGAAGGAAAGATTGGGATGATAAAAAAATTTCCATGCTTTGGGCGTATAGAACAACATACAAGAGGTTGAAAAAGGCCACACCCTTTCAGTTGGTGTTTGGCGCATAAGCAGTTCTTCCTATGGAATTCATGTTACCTTCTTTACATATTGCATGCACTGGAGGTCTAGGCGATAAGAAAGCTTTGGAAGAAATAAATTATAAATTGATACATTTGGATGAGAGGTGCACCATGAAGCAAGTTGGAGTCGAGAAGAAGGAAAACCCAAGTAGAAGGTGTGACATGACAAGTACATCAAGGACAAAAATATTGAGATAGGAAAGATGGTGCTTATCTATGATTCTAAGTTTCTGTGTCATCCAGACAAGCTTAAAATTTATTGGTTGGGACCACATATTATCACTCATACTTGAAGTAGGTGCTTTCTAGTTAGAGGTGCTTGATGGAATATGGTTACCCTGGTTACTTCAACGGGAGTAGGTTGAAGCCCTACTATAAATAAGTCTTCTTGGTGTTTGTAATAAGGCAGTGTTTCCATTTAGAATAGGATTTTAGTTCTGTATTTCCTTTTTCGTCACTATGCTTTGTCAATTTAGTTTAGTGTTTTGTGTAATAAGAGTGTTTCAGCGTTGGAAGCTAATTACCATTTCAAATATTTTTATGCGCAGAGGACTACACATATCATTGGTGTGGGGTGGTTACTCATAAACCGGTACACATGAGAACAAAAATGTTACAAGTGTTAGTTAAGTGTGGAAAAGAGTTGTTAGAAAGGAGATTGCTCTAAAAAGATGACCATAGATGGATATAAATGAGGGAATAGTAAAACATGAGGTAAGCAAAGTGGCCATGGAGACTACCGAGAATGTGCAATGGTGTGGTACTTGGGTGCATGGAAGTGCCTCAAGAGAAGTCCAGAGCTGTAAGGCAGGTAGGAAGGTACACTAGAAGGTTATAGTTAAGGCAAAGATGTACCACGCGAATATTATGAAAATGGTCAATTAATGAGAGGATTATTAGTAGGTGAAGGATCAATAAATACACTAAATTTTTGACAATTTGTATAAGGACGTGGCACGGGTTCATTTTTACCTTTGCGATCACAAGTATTGGAGAAATCTAAGTGCGATCGAGTTGAGTGAATTGTGTTGAGGTGTGAGCGTTGTGAAACCATATATGGAGAGTAAACTATTACATGAAGAGGATTTTGTCCCCATTGGTGAAGGGTTTGAGTGAAGTAGAAGCATTAAGAAGGAGCTAGGGCACGCGGTTTCAAGCTAGGGCACACATAATTAAGATAGGGTTTGAGTTTGCTTATTATGAGCATGGATAAAAATGTGGTATTTTACGATGGCGCTAAAGAAAGCACCTATAGAATGCATGGAAGGAAAGAAGAAGGTAGAAGATGAAGTTGAAATTTCTCTTGAGAGTAATTTTGTAGAGATGCGACTGAAGGAGTAATAGTCGGAAAAGAGTGGGATTACCACATCTGCAGATGAAAGATAAGTGACTACAACCACCGTACCTCTAACAACAAGGAGAGTTGAATGCATTGTTGAATAAGAAAACCAACAAGCGCACGGTGGAGGATATGTCAATTTATGATTATCTTGGAGAAATTACTAAGCATATAGGATTTTATCATTTGTGTGAGCTCCCATATTTTGGAAAATATGAACCTTTATACCGATGGTGATGAGCAAAGTCCATGAGGACTTCTTTTATTTCACTAGACAAAGGGTTAGGATCACAACATCCCTGGTTTCTACACTAACATGATTGAAGGACACAGAGGTAGATGTTGTTAGTGATATGACTGATAAATTAGTAGTCATAGAAACAAGAAAGGAGTTAGGGTATACCAAGGGTCCGCGTGGAATGGACATTGATAAACTGAAGAAGTTTCTCAGGGGTGCGTGCACCATGCATTTGCTAACCAAGTTGAATGACCAAGAGAGATGGTTACAGGTAAATACCATGTGGCTTCACATTGCAAATAAAATGTCTCGGGAGTAGTATACAACCTAACAAGCTATATTATAGATACCATTGTTGAGGAAGCATGCACATGAGGAAAAATAATTTTTGTGCTATCCTCATTTATCTTGTGTTTTTAGAAATTAGAGTGGCCATGTTCCAAAGAACAAGATATAGGAGAACCCTTGGAAAATAAGTCTCTCGCGAAGAGGTTTGAAAAATATTTATGTGAAGGATCAAGGAGTGGTCCATTTAAGTAGAGTGCAGAGATGTGGTATGACTGACTTTGTGTGGCATTTGAGGAGGAGTAGCACATTCCCAAGGAGATACCTTCAGTAGTGGGAAAGGTAATATAGTTCACAGTGTACCAACACTTTTACATCACATGGTTTGCTATGAGGATGAGGACATAGAGCCCATGGTGTAAACTTCCCTATGCCTTCACAGTGCACTACTTCCAAGCCTCAGTTCACATATTTACGTATGTGTGTTATCCGAACTTTAACGCAGACAAGGTAGATCGTGACTACCACACCTCAGAAGAGATATGTGTATCTAATTCAGACTTCTTACATTAAGAGGCTTATCTCGGACATCATAAGTATGAAGCACGTAATCTTGGCTATTGGGGGACAAGTGGTTCCACGCTCGTATACCTTCATTTTAAGCCTAATTTAGAGAATAACAAATATGTGGAGAATGAGTTCATGTTCCTAGGGATGCCTAAGGAAAAGCATACGATGGAGAATGTTCCAACTCCAAAGCCTACATTGACTATAGAGGTAGATGAGGAGGAAGAAGAACATGAAAATAAAGGTGGCTTAGATCATAGAGACTAGAGGTAGCCCACAGATAGAGTGGAGATAAAGCGAAGGATACTCCACCTCGTGTGTAAGAAAGAGATGAGGACTTGGACATTGAATCAATCCATGAAGAGCACCATTTTAAGAGGGTATTCAAAAGAATAATAACCCAAGGTGTAGGAAATCCACAACCTATAAGAAGATCACCATGAATTTCCCTCGAAAGAGGCAACCGAGAAGAAGAGGATAAATCTAAAGCTTAATGAGGAGGCGAAGGAGTTTGTAGAGAGTGTGCTTGAACCCCAGTGTATCCAAAAGATATGGAGGAGTCCCAAAATGATGACATGAATGATGAAGAGGAAGGTTTGAAAGAGGCGAGAAGAATTATAGCATGAGTAGCCTCACACGCATGACACTACTCAAGACATCAAAGGGCTAACTCCAAACCTTGGCACTCAGGTTCCTAAGGGACCAATAACAAGGAGAACAAGTGAAGAATACGTTGTGCTGAGTATGGGCTATGCTGAGGACACAAGAAAATCTTCTTCACCTATTTTTAAAGCATAGTGGACCTGAAGGAGTTATATGGGTGGAGCTGATGGACCCAGACATGGCCACTACACACGCAAGGAAATAGTTTTCCTAGTCCATGCAAACTCACATGGATGAGCCATATTTTTATGTATGTGAGGAGTCTTGTGTGTCAAGAAGAGTGAAGAAGGCACCTCAAAGCAGGCACATGACTATAAATCCCACTCTCATGTCTAATGAGTAGGTGAGCAATGCCTTGGTTAAGGTATCTACAGAGGTGGCATGGAGGAACATCGATAAGGCTGCCACTATTAGAGCACTACTTGAAGATAATAAGGCAAAAAATGTAGAAATAATACATCTAAAAGGAGAGAAGGATCTAGAGAAGAAAAATAATGAGGCCTTCATCAATGTTACAGAAGAAATTGGTGACTATGTCCTAAAAGCAAGACCGCATCTAGAGTCTAAGATACTTGAAAAGTTTCCTTCTTATGCATTATGTGTGCAAGTTTGTATATTTGGTGCTTGAGGATGGACCAGTTTGATGTCGAGTGCTAAAGAATCTTGAAAAAGAAGTAGAGAGAGCCAAGGCCTCCATGGTTAGAAATATTTCATCTTATGAGGCATTACTCCAAACTTTACAAGATGAGATGAAGAAATTAGATCAAGCTTTGAACATATGTACGGCTCCAGAAGTAGTGATCAGGATCAGGACTATATTAGAAGATAATGAAGTTATGAAGGAAATGAAGGATGAGACTTTAGGGCACACAGAGAGATTGGCATTAGTAAAGAAAAAGTGCAAATCCCTTGCACTAGCACAAAACCTGCATAAGGAGAGGCTGGATGAGATTGGGAAGCTCATAACGCAAAATATGGATCTTCTGGAGGGAAGAATGTCTTTTATGGCCAATTTTGTCCTAGTACTACAAAATGAAAAGGGAGAGATAACCCAAGATGAGTTGGAAGTTATTGCCACAGATGTTCCAAAGAAAATGAGAAATGCATTGGATGACTGAAAACATTGGAGGCTGAGATTAAAATAGAATATCCATATTTGATCCTCCCAGTTGAAGCAGAGGGTGCTGTAGAATAGAATTTCATTCTTTGTATAGTAATTCTTTACATTCTTTCCATTCTTATTCTTTATTGTTTGGGAACATCATAAGGAAACCCCATTGTTGGGGTGGAAATGTAGTTTAGTGTGGGGTAATGTTGAGAAGACAGAGTATGACACTAAGGAGAGGGCACACAGAAGCTTTGCATGCAGGAAAAATGCACATTTGAAGGTGTGGAAGGATAGGGAAGGAAACATACACCAGAGACAAGTTGATTTGGGACTTAGCCATTTTTCATGGTTACAGGCTATTTTTGGAGATAGTGTGGAGCACACAATGGGATGGAGACTTACGCAACATGTAAATGCTATTTTGAGGATGAGCATCTACTAAGTGTCATGCATGAGTTTGGGATAATAATAGGATTACTACTACGAGTTAACTGTAAGAGATCTATTATGAGTGCACTTATATGTGTTCATATTATTGTAAAGGCACATGGCTATTTTCAACATGCGACCTATTTTGGGAGGTGCGTAAGAAGTGAAGGGAAAGTATCCACCCCTATAAGTATGTATTAGTTTGTGTAGTTAAAGAGAGACATTGTGTATGAGCTATTGTGGAGTTATGTTTATCGGACTTGATGCGCGCATAAACTTATGGTAATGTTATATGATGTAAGAAGCTTTTGTATTTACTGTGTTTAATATAATGGAGTGTATTGGCTAGATAAAGGTGTTAAACATAAATGTAACTAGTTATTTCATGGTTGATTTCATTATGATTATTGTTTAATTCATGATTCTTTAAGATCTAGATCTGTAATATGCTCTGTGGAATGTTTATGGTTAGTTAGGGTTTTAGATGTATGTTTTATCTTCAACACATTGACATCCTGCACAAGCAACTCTAAAGAGGGCTTGGTACCTTTACATGCTTTGGGTGAGTTCTCGGCTCAGGTTGAGTGATGTGTCAGTGTGCCTAGGTTGTTCATGGTGGATTCTAAGTCGCACTGCAAAAGGAGTATGGTGCACTGGTATTTTAGAGGAGTTTTGGCTAGTTCTCTAATGCGGACCATGTTGATCTCAAATGTTGGAGGAGGGTAAAAGGGTTGTGGAGGTGGAGATGGAGGTCATTGAATAGGTATGGGGTGAGGCTATGTGGTGATAGGTGAAGGTGGAATGGGGTCCTCATCTGAAGATTGTCATCATAAAAGTTCTCTTGAAACGATATAGTTGAGAAGAATAGTCTTAAGATCCTTACAGTTTTCTACATCATGCCCTGACACATGATGGTAAGCATAAATTTTGGTATCATCAAACCCTTCTAGTTTAGATTTGAGTGGGTCATAAGTTCTAAGTGGTGACAATGTGATGACAGAGGTTTCTAAAAGGTTAGATAAAATGTTGGCATAAGTCCCCGAAATTGATCACAATGTGAAGTGAGTGTGGGTCTGGATGGAATTTTGGGTGACTTCGGTGGGAGAGGCATCACTAGAGGTGGAATTGGAGGTTGAGTAAGTTTGAATACCTATTTGGTAGATAGTATGGTTTTGGGTTTGGGTTGCACCTTCTTAGGTAAAGGTGTAGCTAGTGAGCTAGTTATTGGAGGCAATGTAGGTTTAACTACCTCTTTGGAAGGTAGTGGGGCTTTGGGTTTGGGTTGCACCTTCTTGGGTAAACCCGTGAGAAGGTGTGTGTGATGTAGAATGGAAGGTTGATGGTAGAAGGGGACGGTTAACCAAGGTGATAATTGAAGTGCGGTGAAGACATTGGTAGGAGACAATGTTCAAAGGAGGAGACAATGTGGAAAGGACTAGTTGAGGAGAAAGGAATGTCATCGGTAATGATGAGGATACAGAAGTGGTGTAGGTATGGGAGGTAGAAAGGATATAGGTAATGACAAAAGCGTAGGTTATTTAGGTAATTTTGGTGGAACAAAATATCATGACGAGGAGGTGGGCTACCGTGTTTTTTTGTTTACCTTGCATATAGGTTTTTACCAAGTTTAATGGGTGTGAACCTAAGATAGATGGAAGCGATAAAGGTGATAGAGGGGCAGTGGCGAAAGCTAGTGTATGTGGCTTAAGAGGTTAGGTCTTCCTCTTAGGTGGGGAATAGTCTTTGTGATGGCTTGTGAGGATGTGGCTAAATCCATTTTGACAGGAGGATGGACTAGGCTTGATGTCGCATGACTCCCAATGTGGTAATGGGTTTGAATGTGGGTGAAGGTATGGGTATAGGTAGGGTTTTAGGCATAGGAGAAATTTTGGTTGATGGTAATGGTTTAGGTGTGGGTGAGGGTGATGAAGAAGAGGAAACTACTATGGGCATGGTGGGTTTGGTTGTCTTAAACACCTTTGGATAGATCATGGAAGTGTCGGAGACAATATTTGCATTTGAGTTGAGATAGGAAGCTGAAGGTGTCCCAAAGCATGGAATTGTCAACATAATCCAAGTGGTTGGCCAAATGTGAGAATGGAATAGAAGTGGAGGGGGTTTTGATTTTGTAGTAACCTCAGTAAAGAACATATGTGAGATAGGGAAATGGTTGGATTCAGACTCTATGGGTAGAAGAGATGATAGTAAATCGACAGGGTCTTTAAAAGCCAATGGGGAATTATCACCAATAGGAAGAGATGCCACTAGTGGGTCCTCTGTGGGTAGAGGAGGAGGCAAGTTTGATTTTATAGGCTCTTCCTTTGGTAAAGAAGAGAGTACACTGGGCTCTTCCATAGGTAGAAGAATGGGTAATGCGGGTTGCTCGACAGGTGGTGAGATGAGTGGGATAGATGCATCTAAAGATAAGGCATAATCCTCTGTGGGTAAAGAAGAAGGTAAGGTAGACTCCTCCATGGGTAGAGAAGAAGATGAAATAGGTTCCTCCATGGGTGGAGGAGCTCATGCAATAATTTCCTCAATAGATGGATGGGAGGAAACTGAGTGGAAGAAGTCGGATGATATCAAAAACGTCATGAACCTCTCAAACATTGATATCATTAGTTGAGTTTTTGCTTTGCTCGGTTGGATGATGGGGTGTGATTTGGAAATGGTTTCTTAAAGATGTGGAGGTTTTGGTTAGCTTCTCCGTAGACACTAAAATTAGGTCACACTCCCTTTGGTCCTCGACAAATAAACACCCTTCATTACATTAAACTAGCCATGGCCCCCTTTACCCCACTAATATTAATTTAATTAATCTAATTAAATTAATCCATTATCCTCACCATATTTATTATTTAAATATCTTAATTCAAATAATATCCACACATACACCTCATCTATCCAACTCATCCTAAGACCTATTCTATGTAAGTTGCCATGACTAACTAAGACTTACCCAAACCCTAAAAACAATGCCTACATTCTCTCTAACCACATTCCCACATGCTTACAAGAGGCTTCCAATCTAATCTGTGGGTTAATGACACGAGATTCAAAAACATCAAGAGGATCTCCTAGTTTAGTAAACCTAGGAAATCCCACCTTGACCAACGTCTCTGCTACCCCCTAACCATCACCAAAGGTTAGGCTAGAACCACCATTGATTACCCTTTTAACCCTCAAAACAACCTTATTTTGAAGGTTAGAAAAGATTGGGAAAATTTTGGTGAACATTAACACATTCCACAAAGATATTGTATCTTCCAGAGTGAATTTCAGTAAGAACACACATGCAAGGAAGGATATAAAGAATTTTCTCTTGCACAACCACCCCATCAATGATCTAACCTAACAAAGCAAAAGGGGTTCCACATGCAGCCCATGTATAAGCTCTTCATGATTGGTGATCACAGGCATCCAGGACTAGAGTCCAAGTAAGTAAAACATTATACCTCTCTCGGTTCATTTCATTTCACCATTATATTATCACATATTGTTTACCTAGCCACCCATTGACCTCCTCCAACACTCACCCTCCATATACCCATTAAAACCTCACCAAATCCTACCCAACCCACCCCATACCTCATCCCAACTAACCAAATTCCTTTGTGCAACCACAAAGGAGACCCAAAACTCATTCCGTGGTATTCTCGGTTTTCCATAGTAGAATCGGAACCGGTTACACTAACTTCCATCGGTCACCCTTAACCGACATCGGTCTCTCGTATTTACCAATACAATCCATAATAGTGACCTATCTCGCCTAATTCCACAACACCCTCATTCACCCGTGACCCACCTAAGACCCTATAAGACCTACAGAGACCCAAAATGGTTACTTGACCTTCGGATCCTATTCTAACCTAGCCTCGTTAGATCAGATCTTTCTTATTGTGTTTTAAATGAGATACCCAAATAATTTTAATTACAATAGGATTTACTTCATTACCTACATTAAATTGTTTTAAACAAAGGATGACATTCTTCAGGAAGTATCACACTTCCCGGATCTAGCATATGCTAGGTAGTTCACTGCATATATTGTTTAACTCTTTCTGGTGGTCTTGTTTTCCATTACATGTAGTTCCTCCTAGCCAAAAGGAAGTTCTCATGATCAGTTGTGGATTTAGAAGTCATACGCACGCAACAACCCATCAACCAACATTTCAACAGTATTCCTCCTACACCTATCACCCTATCTGTTTAATCAATACTTCAAAGAAACATGTAAGAATCAGTGAAACATTTTGGCACGACTTATGGGACCCATTCAAGGTTCCTTACATTTTATTCATTCCTAGGGAAAAGTTGTGTGTTTGTTTCCTTCTCCGAAAAGCATACACATTAATCTTTTCCTTAAGTAACCTTCTTTTTTCTTTCTATTTTCTCTAAAGGAAACCTTTCTTTTGGTATATTTAAAAAGAACCATTCTTTCTTGCTTTCTACATTCTAGTGAAAGAACATCCCTCTTTCTTCATCTATTTGTGTCATTGAATTCCATATTTCGATTTGGGCTTAAAACTCATTGCGTTTCATTCTGATTTGTTGCATTAGCTCACATTAATTGATGGCAACCTATACGCTAGAAGTCATTCCCAACCGATGGTTGACAAAAATCATAGAAAGCACATCTCTCTTTCTCCGAGTCTTACCAAACCTCACAAAAATTCAATATTTTAAACAACATCTTTCTTAGGAATGCTCACAACGATCATACTCGATCTAAGGATTGGCGGTACTCCTCACCACTCGCTCTATCAAGTCATACTTGAGCGAAGCCCGCCCCCACCATAACAAACCTGAAACCTCACCCTATAGATCTCCTTTGTCGTAGGGAAGCCATCCTCACCAAAAAAACTCTATTTCATAGTTCATGTGTTCTGTCCCTTAAATAGCATAAGCTAAACAAACATAATAGAAAAGGCACTCCTAGGATCACATTTTTCTTAGTGTTTCGCTTGGCTTGCATTTTAAGGTGAGAGATCATGTTCTTCATTTTGTTTTTGTTCATCCTTACACGCTCCTCATTACGGTTGGTGTATTCCGACTTCTTCCGAGTGTGCCCGGACCATATTTTCATCATCCTCAAAATTATGGGTTTGATTCCCCATCGATTTTAATTCACAACCACTATTCTTTCATCACTGTTTCAATTTCACAGTGACCGGTGTCGGTCAAAGACCGCCATCAGCTTACCCTCTCGTCGTCATCGATTATACCCAATCGGCACTCCATGTCCTTTTGGTTAACCTACCCAAAGGGATATTTATTCATCTTCTTCCACTTTTCACAGTCCCTGTCATTGCTATCATTCCCATTGACATTATAAAATTCATCAAATTTGGCATACCTCAAATTTGACCTTATACCTTGTTTTTCACTCACTGTCCATTTCCACATATGGATCGGCAAAGGTGGTTACCCTAACCGCGTCGGTTTGTTCTAACCAAGATCGCTTACCTCAGTGTCACTTTCCAAACGCCAATATCTGGTACTTAATCCACTTCTTATCACATGTTTCACCTATCCCTACTATTTTTCTATGTCATTTTACAGAGAAGTGGCCCAACCCGATCAGTACCTATTCACATGGTGCTAACCTGAAGACAAGCCAACGCAATTGTATTTCATGCTAGTTGTCAACCACTCCCACCTAGCCCTTCACCGCCTTCCATTTTATCACCATCTATCGATCCTACCCAATCCATCACTATCACTATCTGGAGATGAAGAGTTTGCACGAGTCCTCACCAAAACCCTATCGCCTCAAGTGCGCTTTACCTATCCCACTTGTCCACTTGAGATGCCTCAGTCACCGATATATGGCATGCCCGTATCTATCCCCCGGCATCTTGTTCCCCTGCTCGGCCCTCATCTCGGTTCCATGATACTGCCTCCACCTTACCCCCTAAGCTTGTTTCATAGCTAGGTCCTATACCCGTTATGACTACCACGTCTCGCTACCCTTGTTGACCCGCCACATCCACCATACCTTTGAAAACCACCCAAAATGTAACCTCATCCACCCCTAATGTCTCGCATATACCCATAACTACACTAAGCACTCCAATGTCGATGACACCTACCCCTTTTCAAAACATGGTCCTTTCCATTCCACAATCGTTAGCCCCATTGCCACTAGGGTTACCACGACCCTTCCACCTCCATATACATACTATCAGCAGCCTCCCGTTTCATCTATTATTCACTTTGGGTATGTACCCCCTATTTCACTACCTTCTTCTCAATCAACCTACACGGCAGGCCATATACCTGAATGTCACCACCATTATATGCCCAAACCGACCTCTCATGCTACAAGAGGCACCCAATCATCACAACCTACCAACGACCTAATTAAATTAATGTTGGACAAGATGTAGACATTGGAGGCATCGGTTTCCAGCTCTCGCAACACTCTCACCTATGACAAGATTTACAACGAGCCCATCCACCCATCCATTTCTATTCGTCCCTACCCCATACATTGGGAGATGCCTAAATTCAATCATTTCAATAGCAAGGAATACCTGCAACAACATTTGTGGGCGTTCAGACACAGTGCTACTCTAGTCGCTCACGATGATGCTTTGCTCCCGAGAACTTTTCCCATGTCTCTAACTTGACATGCATTAGATTGGTATAGAAGGTTACCTAAACACTCTATATTCTCATTCAATCAGTAGCCCAAGCCTTCTTGATCATTTCTCCATCAATATCATCAAGAAGGTCACCATGATGACCTATACTCCACGCATCGCATGAGGATGAATCTATCACATATTTTGTCGCTTCATCGCGTAGCCTCGATCAATCAACTCACCTTCCAACTACCACAAATAGAACTCATCAAAATCTTTATGCGAGCTTGTGCTAGACATATCTCACCTACCTTGCATGTTCAAACCTTCCAAGCATTCAACGAAGCATTCACCATGGCAATGAAAGCGGATATTCGGACCATTGAAGAGAATAAAATCCAATTACGCAATAAGAATTCGAATTCAAGTCTAATGATACCTCTTCTTCTTCCAAACCACAAAACAATTATTCAAAAGCTAAGGGAACTACTAACATAGTGGTATTAAAAGTTAGCCCACCTCATCCATCAAATCATGCTACCCCCTCATCTAATCTCTAATCCGACCAAACTTATCAATTTAGACGAGAATAATGGAAATTCACCCCAATTGGGAGCCTTACTCTTTTGTCTTAGAAAAGCTTATCAAAGCTATGGCCATCACCCTTCCGCCTATAAAACCACACCGGGTTTTGACCCTTCTCGCCCATGCCCACATGGTATAAAGAACATGATTTCTCAGTAACTATCATCGAGTAAAGGGTCATAGTGACGCAATTACATCACTTTCAAAAATATTGTCCAAGAAATGCTCGAGAAAGGTGAGTTAACTTTGGATAATCCCAATGCACATGCCAATCAAAACTTACACATCTTCAAGAAACCGTTTCCCAATCATGCCCCTTCGTCTGATCAAACCAATGAGACCGCAACTCATGATACCCATACCTGCGAGGTTCACACTATTTTTAGTGACACACCTGTTGCTTCCCAATTTCCCCATATTCCTTCCATAGAGGAGATTCTAGCCCAAAATCCTCCTTCCACATCAGAACCAACTTCCCATGTTCCTTCACCCATAGAGGAACACCTTTCACCTCCTTCCTCACCTATGGAGGATTCTTCTACTAACATCAAGACCTTTTCACCTTTGGCTTCTCCACCTAGGGAACCGATACCCACAGTACTTCTTCAGTCAACGGAAGATACTTATTTACCTCTTCCACCCATAAGTGGAGCTCTCATCATCTTGCCCACCTATCACGAACCCAAATTGAAATACCTTTACCTCTTGGTGAGCATTCTCCATTAGCTACTCAAGATCCTCGTAGACCTACTTTTGGCTCTCTTACCCACATGTCGAAGCCAGCCAATTCCCTGCTTCTAAATCACATTTTATGGGAATTTCCATTAGGTCTTCATCAATTCCACCTATAGATGTGTCATTCTCAAGTTTGGTCGATCGCTTAGATTATGTGGATAGGACCTTACTATGGGGATGCCTTTTGCTTCCTATCTCAACACAGATGTAGATGCAACTTGCTGATACCTCCACTATCTACCCAAAAATATTTCAACCAATCGAAATGAACACAACCACCTCTATCACAACTTCTTCCATGACACCCATCATAACTCAACACACACCCTTACCCATAACCCAACATACATCAAAATCCAAACCCACACCAACATCATCTTACTCGCCTAAACCTATAACTACCTTAGGGGTCACCCCAACCACCAGCCTTACTCATCTACCTATCAAACTAGATTTAGCTACATCCTCCAAATTCAACACCAAACCCACTTCGGCACCCAAACAGAAAACCAAACCCATAGAACTCATACCCTAGCTACACCAATCACACTCGCACCTATCTCGCCTGTCTTAGGTCTCATCTCCCGACGCAGTTAAGAAGCCTCTACCCGTCAATAAACAAAAACACAATAGCCCATATCTCCTTGTAAATCTCTAACCTACCCAAGCACTCGACATGGCTTACACCCATACTTACAAAAGCATCTTTACCACCCATACCTTTGATACCCTCCACAACTTCTTCACTACCCACTACACTTCAGTCTTTGTCCCTCACACCCCTTGCACGACCCACGTCATCTACCTTCACAGCACCTCCATTATCCCCCTAGGTAACTCTCCCTCTCCCCCATCCACTTTTCTTTCTAGATTCTATGCACCCATACCACCTTATCCAAGAAGGTGCAACCCAAAGACAAAACCCCGCTACCTCCCAATAAGGTAGTCAAAACAACCATACACCCTTCTGCCAGTTCATCTAACATACCCCTACCTAGACAAACATGACCGACACCCAAGACCATGCCAGCACCTAAAACCATAGCTCGACCTACTCCCTCCCTAAGGATTGTTCCTCAACAATCAACCACACCTACACCCAAACCCACGTTCACTTCCCATCATGCGACCCTCAGCAGGTCCCGTGCCAAAATCCTAGCCAACCTCCTTGAGACCTCTTTCATCACATTACCACCGCTCAGACCTTATGATCCTCTCAAACCCAAGCCAAAAGGGTTTGATGACACTAAAATTTGTGCCTACCATTGTGTGTCGTGGCACGATGTGGAGAATTTCAAGGCCTTGAAAACTATCCTTATCCAGCTTGTGTTCTCTGAAGCCAACTTTGATGACGATGACCTTCTCGATGAGGACCCTGCTACACCAACACCCATTCCCATACACGCCTCAAAAACCATGACCTTCACCCCCACACTCCTAGAGCCACCTCCAAGATTTGAAATTAACATGGTTCACATCAGAGAACTTGCCAAACCGCCACCCAAATGTCGATGTGCCCAGCTCATCTCACAAGGTTCTTTTCCACCACTTGGCTTTTGCCCCTCATGCCATTATACCTTTCATGGCTCACCTACTTCACCTAACTCCTTACCTCAGATCAACATGATCCACATTGCTACCCGTGCTCAAAAAGAAAAGGGAAGGAAAAGGCAACCGACCAATCAACCAATCCTATACCCAACATACCATCCGCACCTACACCTAAAATCACTATCCGCGGTCCCACATATCCTGTTTCTAATGGGGTCACACACCACTCGATGCTCAAACAATTACACCAATCTCCTCAAAATGTCCCTATATGACCTCATCCAAACCTCAGAATCCCATCGTCAAGCTCTCATGGAGGTTCTTCAATCTATTGAGGTTTTACCTAATGACCCTACTCCCGTAGCCTCCATTATCACACCCCATCATGTAGCCTCTCTCACCAAATTGCCACCTTTATCCACACCTCACCCTACTCACCAAGTAGCCTCCCTTAGCTTCTTAGAGGAAGAGATCGCACCACACCAAACCGACGACCCACTCCAACTCTCTTTATCTCTGTCCACATAGATGATATACGTGTACGATGTGTAATGATCGATGGGGCTAAGCATTAACATCATTTCACCCCACGCATTCGCTCAAATGTGCATACCCAAAAATTACATGCATAAACATCTCACGTCATGTTGTGTTAATTCAATGACGCTATCACCTCTACACTAGGCACTTTCATCTTACATGTTTGTGTGGGCCCCCTACACCTGTCCCTAGAATTGTTTTACATTTTGGAGGGGGAATTTCAATATAACTTGTTTCTTGCGCACTGGATTCATGTCATGGGTTGCGTTCCTTCCACTTTGCATCGTTGTGTAAAGTTTGAACATAAAGGACATACCTATACTATTCCAGCCTATCCATCACCTTTTAAAACATGCAACATGCTTTACCGACTAAATGATGTGCTCATACCTATTAAGCCATCTAGCTTCACGACCGCTACCACTTCACTTACACCTCGACTTACCAAGAAAGCGAGCTATGACTTACATCTTCCATGACATCATGCATTGCATATTGAAGATTACGTGGATGATCTCTTAGCCAAATCTAAACGCCATTCGAGCACCTTTCCGTCCTTAAAACCATTTTTGACCACCTCATTAAATATTGTGTTCACCTTTAGCCTAAGAATTACGTCTTCACAGCTTCTCTCAGAAAACTTCTAGGATTTATCATTTGGTATAGAAGTTGAACCTATTAAAGTGAAAGACAACTGGAAATGCCTCGCCTTGCTAACCTTCGACAACTCTATAGCCTAAAAGGTAAGTTGCAGTCCATTCTCCGTTTCATTTCACAATTATCGGATCGATGCCAACCATTTCATCATCTCGCTCAAAAGGATGTCCCCTTTAAGTGGGATGATGATTACCACAGAGATTTTGAGGCCCTCAAACAATACCTTCTCCAACCACCCATACTCATTCCACCTAAATATGATCAACCTTTCTACCTATATATCTCAAATACCGATCACTCCTTGGGAGCCATGCTCGCTCATTACGATGAACAACATAAGGAGCAGGCAGTTTATTACATAAATAGAACTCTTTTCGGACTATGAAACCTGATACACCCATCTCGAAAAACTTTGCTTAGCCTTATTTTTGTTGCCACCAAACTCTGTCACTACCTACTCAACCACAAAACCTATGTCGTAACCTACACCGACTCCTCCTTTGCACTTCATGTATGCCAAACCTTATCAAAATCAGCGTGTTGCACGTTGGCTTATGCTTTTAGCTGATCTTGACCTCGAACTCATTCATCAAAATTCCATCAAGGGCAAAGCTATCGCCACCAATTAGCCAATGCACCTCTTTCTCGGGGATCAACCCTCTAATTTTGACTTTCCGTATGAGTCAATTCACCCTTTTTTGGATGAACCCACCTACCAAATGACACTTTTCTTCGATGGTTCCAAGTGTTAGCGTGAGGGTGGGGCTGGTATTATCCTCATTCCACTTGATGGTGAGCCCATGCCTCTGTCTTTCAAACTTAATTTTGAATGTACAAACAATATCGCCAAATACGAAGCACTCGTATTAGGTATCCAAGCCACCTATGCCCTAGATGTCAAATCAATCAACATCTTTGGTGATTCCCAATTGGTCATAAACCAAGTTAATGGTATATACCAATGTTGTAATGAGATACTTCAAAAGTATAAACATCATGTAGACATACTTTTGACCTCCTTTGACCATTACACCCTTCAAACCATCACACATTCAACCAACAAATTTGTAGACACCATGGCCTCGCTTAGCTTCCTGCATACCTTGTCGCCGTTGATTCTAAAATATTTGTTACCGTATAATGACTCCAATAACCTTCTTATCTACCTCATGATGTTTACTCCATCGGAACTATCACCCCTAACCCGAGTGACCTTTGGTACAAACAATACTCCAACTACCTTTTTCTCTCCATCTTACCTCCTAACCTCACGTAATGGACAACGTGCCTTCCTTAAAAGGTCTCTCGTTGTGTCATCTTGGGGTACTTCTCTATAAGCATGGCTTTGATGGTATTCTCTTACAATGCCTCATGAGTTATGAAGTTCCTTATACCATTAAAGAGGTTCATGATGGCATATGTGGAGGTCACTTGATGGGCTCACTATTTCTAAGCGTATTCTTCGCCTAGGCTATTACACGGTCGACCCTTAATAATGATTGGTGTGACTATGTCAAGCGTTGTGTAAAATACCAAAGAACATTCCAATCTTCATCATATACCCAAATCAATGCGTTACAGGTCACCCGTGACCTTTGGCCCTTCTCTCAATAGGATTTGGATCTTGTCGTAGAAATTAATCCCCATTCTTCCCAACGCCATCAATGGATCATCACTACTACCGAATACTCTACAAAATGGGTGGAAGCCATACCACTCATCTCCACGAAAGCTGAAAAAATATGTGAGTTTATTAACCACCACATCATTTGTCACTTTGGTGTACCTCATCGCCTCATCACTCGAAAATGGAAAACAATTCAAAAATAAAATTTTGGAAAAACTTTGACGCCTTCGGCATTCAGCTTAGTTTCTCATCACCTTATTACCCATAAACCAACGGCAAGTCAAATTCACTAACAAAACCTTAAACAAAATTCTTATGAAAGTGGTTGACACTCATGGGAAGGATTGGCATATGCACATTCATTTTTCCCTGTGGGCATACCGCACTAGTATTCGCACTTCCACTACTACCACACCATTTTATCTAGTCTACGATATGGACACAGCTTCTACCTCTCAAAGTTTAGATTCCCTCACTCCGCATTTCTCTCCATGACATGCTCAAGGATGATGATTTTCATTAGGACCGTTTAGCACATCTAGATTTATTAGATGAACATCATCTTAACGCTCTTGATCACCTTCAAAATTACCAAAAATGTATCAAACGTGCCTACGACAAACATGTCCATGAATGAACCTTCCAAGTTAGTGAGCTTGTCTGAAAGAAACTAAACATGTAACCAAAGCAGAAAAAATTAAACATGGCAAATTTACTCCTAATTGGCTTGGACCATACATCGTAACTCATACCTATGGATCGTGTGCTTATCGCTTATCTTCACTCGATGGTAAACCCGAACTGAGCCCTTAACGCCTTGCATATTCGACCATTCTATTGTTGACTTGTAGTCCTACCTCACCATTTGTCTCTTTTCATGCCAATCCTTGAGCACTATTCACTTCATACACCTCACCGACAATTAAATAAGAATCATGTGTGTACCTATCACTTGTTATCTTCTCTTGAATATGTGTACCACGGCACTGCACATAGCATGATTCTCATGGATAATTTTCATCTACCTTTCGATGAGATCCCATGGTTGTTTCACCTTGCCTTTTGAACAAGAGTCCTATTCTCCACCTGTGTCTTGTCCATGATTTCAAAGGCCTTACATGGGATATATCTCCTTGATTCAAACTTCCACTCAAAAGATGACTCCCTCAAAAGGACATCTTCCTCTCGACAATTGCTGCTATAAATAGACTTCTCCCTCGAAGGAAAGCTATGTAAGGCTCTTTCCAAAAAAACAAGAGCAACCGAAGCTTCCCGCATCGATCAACTTCACAAAGACCTCAAGGAGTTCAAATTTTATTCATCCCATATAGACTTCCCACATCGATCACTCTATCTCAGCTATAAGTCAAAACAACAAACTTTTTAGTCATGGACTTGCCCATTATGACCTCTCGATTTCTTTCTGAAGCGCATGTTACCTCATACCGTATAAAAATTAACTACCTTTCACCCTTCTTACCATTCCATTCCCATTTCCTATTGCCTCAAGGGACTTCTTGAAACTTAGACATTTGCTTGATCATGTGACTAATTTTCACCGTAGAATAATCAATCATGCAATGTCTTTAGGGTCTTACGTTCATCACCTCCTCCTAGGTATGATCTACTCAGTATGATCCTACCTAATTAGGTGGATTTATTGCCCCCTCTTATCTTTTAACCATCTTATTTACATTTTGATTACCTTATACAGACACGCTTACTTTTGGGGTAATCTCCTTCTTCTTTCTTCATGATTGACATCACCTACATCACTTTACCTATAATTTTCCACCCTTAACAGATCTAAAACCAACACCATGCCTAAAACTTACTAACTCATATTCTTCCCTAGCTCATGGGAGAACTACATCAGCCCTCGAGGTCCCTTTTGTTGGGACTATGTAGGCAACACTCCGAGGGCATGGGGCCCTTGGAGTTTAGCTCGACCACTATCTAACCTAACCAAGTCATCTCTTATTGTCATCACATTGCATCATACCCCACATCGTTTCCATTTTATACCCAAAATTGGAAATTAAACCACATACATAACCAGGTTATTGCTTCATATTTTACTCCTCATTACAACCTACATTTCTTACGCCTACCATTTCCCTATCATCATTATGCATCGATTATACCACATCTCACATATGACCCATATTATCATTCATTACACAAAATAATAAATCACAACTTCACCTACTTTAAACTCAACCATGCCTAAGACCTAACTCAATCCATGCCTAAAACCTAACTCAACCATGCCTAAGACCTAACTCAACCATGCCTAAAACAAACCTAACTCGATCCATGCCTAAACCAACCTGACTCCATCATGCCTAACTCACCTAATTTCCATCCATATCAAAATAACAAATCAATATCTCATCAACACATCAACAAATCAAATAATAGCATGTATCTCATCATATAAATAAATGTGTATCTCAAATATACATGGCTATCTCATCATGTCCATCATCTCAAAATCATCGGCACGCAGGCCAATACATAATACAAAATTTCATCGACACGCAGGTCAGTCTCATATATACAATAAAATAATGAATCAATACAAAATCTCTTCGGCGCAAGGCAGCCAGTATATGCTCGAAATATACAAACCAACTCATACATCCTCACTCACTATCTTCAAGACGCAGCTGGTATGTGATCAAAATAACAACTGTCTCTCGACGCAGTGGGGTATATATCACAAAAATGACTATAATACATCACAAATCAAAACCATATATCGGCATCTTGGTGGATATACTCCATATTTGTATCTCCCCGTACTCTCTGCCTTCCCGCCACTATCTCGCGACGTTAACATCACCCCACCCATCAAGGGTGGTGGTTGGGTCCCTCGCCGGCACCTCCCCTAGAGCCGGGTCTCCGTGTCTTGTGGTAGCCTCTCCTGTGCTCTCCACATTGTGAGTGCGGGATCTCGTCCTCTCACTCGATTCTGTTGTGCCTAAGATTCTTAGTAGGATAGAAGTCTATCCCGGCTGTCATCATCTGGTCTTGGTAGTATCTAGCCTCACCAAGGGCATCTTGTAACCTGGCTATAGGCATGGTCTGTGGTGGTCCCATAGGTCTTAGACCTTGTACCTTTCCCGGGACCCGCTTTAGCTTTGCCCGTGAATCGGACCGATCCCATTGCCTATGGTTGTGCCCCGCCCTCGTGCTATATCTAGGCCTATAGGGCCCTAATTTGTGCCTCGAGCTATGGCCAACTAGCCTCGTAAACCTACCGCTTGAGCCTATAAGGCTGCCACCGTACGTACCCAAAATTGTAAGGTACTTGTACTACTGCAACAATGTGACACGTGCCCCAATGATGATACAGTCTCCTCGCAAGGTGTGTTCGTGATCCGGAAAAGCTCTCCCGAGTGTGTGTTAACACCCCGCATGCCCCGCTTAGCCCCCGCGTGCTTTATTTTTTCCTTTTCCCCTCTTTTCATAGCCTTTTTCTCTTTAGTGATTTAAACCGCCGCCCGAACAGGCGGTGGTCTCAGAATCGCCACCCCGCTCGGGCGGCGGTCCTTTATGCATTTTCTAGAAAGCTCTTTTAACATGACTCATGTAAATTCAACATTTTACCAACTTTCTTTCACCACCATAAGCTTGCATTTATGATTCTGGTTCCCTGGAATAGTGTTTTTCCATTGTTTATAGTTTAAGAGTTCTATTTGGTTTTTACCTTGGGTAAATGCAAATGCTATAAATAGATGGCTTGTGCTCAAGCAAATGGCCCCTCAAATTTTCCTCTGATTTCTCTTTGCAATAGATTTAGTTTTCCTTTTGCTTAGAATGCTTAGTTTCTTTCATTGCATGCTTAGTTAGCATTGTTTTACTAGTTAGTAAGCCACATATCCATCTTGTGCAAGTACTACTGTTATTTCATCCAATCCATTGAGTAGAATAGCTTAGGAAGCCATTAAAGTTGTAGGTTTTTCTCCTCAAACAGGATAGTTTCAGGTTCTAGACGCTTTATGTTGCATGACTCGTAATAGATCCCGCTAGGAATTGCATAAGCCAAGCTCTGTACTCTTGTGCTATCCCTCTCCTACTCGCATTGTATTCAATCAATGTTCCGAGCTGCCTTTATCCCAATATCTACTTGATGTTAGCATTACATGCTTTTCTGGATCCACGTGAACATGAAGGAACAAGGAGATCACACTGAGGGGACAAGATCACACACATCATCAGATTCGCCACTGTTCTGCGGAATCCAAGTTCTAGCTTTCAAAGTTCTAGTTAGAATCATATCAAATAGAGTAGTTAATTACTTTATTTCAGTTAATTCTACTCTCAATATTGCCAGGGAAGCTGTGGGGATTGATAGTTTCTGAGAAACTATGATTCACTCCTCACTTCTGAGGTAGGATCTAGAGTCTTGCAAATAGATTAGATAAGCTATTTTATTGTTTAGAATAGATCTACAAATTGCACAGATAGATAGCTACACTCGGTTATTTTGTTTGTTTTAAAATTATTATATTAGTTGTCATTTCTAGATATTTTAAATAGCTGCTTTATTAAATTCGTAAAGCTCGTCGAAAACACAAAAAAATAAAGAAGTCATATATACTATAGATATACTTTATTTTATTGTAGCTCGCTTTACTTTGTTGCTTTTGTATGACAATCACGGGACCTAGAGAGCCCAGGGAATATGTATTCGAGCCAATCGTGCCTCAGCCCAATCTCATTACAGCGATAAGCTCGATATAGATAAAAATCTTAGGACTCAAGTCTTCCGAATAATGGTAAGCTTGCAACAAATCAATTCCCAAATGAACGGAATAAACATAGAAGACGACCAAGCACACACGTTTTGGTCGAATCAACTGAACTACAAATTACCCTAGGTAACATTCATATGACTGTAGAAGGGTTCGAAAGAGAACAAACCTTTGGTTGTGATCCTTTGGTCCCACAAATGCGAGAGACACTCTTCTAGATATAGATACCGGCCTAAGAATCCAGTTACACGAACGCCGTAGGGTATTCTCGAGAAAATCACACAATTATTGATCCTAAATATAGAAGCCGAAAGCATATGATTACTCGGATATTAGGGATTAGGACTTGATTCCACACATGACCATAACAGTCCGCAACAACTAAGAATCTACGGTTGTGATCCACAAATCCCACAACCCAACGAATCGTAAGTCAATCGAGATATAGACACGGCCTACACACATTAGTATTTAGATCTACCCCACTTCCACCTACCATCATCGAGCAGCTTATCCTTACTAGATACAAAGAGCAACAAAGCTAGAGAGTTCTAGACTAGGCCAGAGAATCGTCCATAGAGTCAACTATTTTCACTATCCACCATATGACCCTGTCCAGAGAAATACACAAAACTATCCCGGGTCATTTTCCACGTATTCCACAACCTATAGATCAAATCACGCCGAGCTCGATATTGGTTGGAGCCTTCGAGCAGTCATCCTTGCTGACCGATCTATCACACCAGTTCAAGTTAGGAGGGCCTTCTTTGCCTTAGACTCACAAATTCCGCTAGTGCGTATTGAAGACATTAGATTGCCTAACTAGTTTGTCTGCATCTCACATATATTCCATACCCACCGGCTGTCTCGGCACGACCTCGGGAGGTCAGGTGCGAGGAAGAGTTACTTGTAGATTCCCACGCTCGCATGTCACTTTTCCGTCGTACAAAATTGGTGAACTGACGTGAAAAAACAACTGTTTCACCTTCTGTACCTCATTAGCCTTCACATCAGCTTCACCACCAAAATTGGTGAACCCGACGTGAACAAACAACTGTTTCACCTTCTGTACCTCATTAGCCTTCACATCAGCTTCACCACCAAAATTGGTGAACCCGACGTGAAACTTCCTACTTTCTAGTTCGAGTCATATTATTACGTGTTCTTCCAAGATTAGTATACTTTTCATCTTTTCCGCCTCATTAGCTTTCACCATCACCTTCGCTCCTTCCCATTATTCTGCGGGTATTCATATACCCCCCGAATATGTCGGGATTCGATGCATATGGCAGACCCCTCTTGGGTCTTGAGGCATATTACGCCCAACAAAATAGACAATCATCACCCTCACTCTCAGTATGGGGTGACAACTATTCAGATAACCAATTATCAACACAAACTCCAAGGATCAGATATAGCTCATCCTTCCAAACAGAGGAGTTAGATCAGCTCGCTCAAACGCAACAAACGGAGCCTTCAGGCTCGAACAATATGACGTTCACCGGAGAATCCGATTCATCTCCTCAGGTACTACTTAGACCAAAAATTAGTAGGCAATCAGACCCATACAAAATTTTAGACGATAAACATTCGGTATATTATGCCAGAATGAACAATGCTCTCAAGTATGTACCCACCCATAGGGCGCCTGCGCAAACACAACTCGAGGTGTCTTTTCAAGAAAACACTTCCATCCCATTACATATAGGAAATGCCCTCGGAGAAACTTGGCAGGGCAGTGATCAGTTCATAGCAGGGTATCATAGACCTATACAACACCATGATATACAACAAACGCCACCAAGGTAGAATATCGTGACTTCACCAAATGAAGTCATTTCAACGTTGGTAGAAAAGGTTAGAGGGTTAGAACTTGCCCAAGCAAGCCAAAATTCACAATTTATGCAGGCAGGAAGTTCCAATCCTCCACATCATCCTAGCCAAGTAGATCTCCTCACAGGAATAGGCACGTTAGGCATGACTCCTTAGTATTCACAACAAACGCCAACTAGACCCACCATCTCTAACATTGTTCCTCCCGGTCTAGTACAAAACAATCCATTCCTGGACAATACCCCATCATACTTAAACATGTACTCCAAATCACCACAAGGGGATATGTTCTCCTCTCCCGATGTTTGCCCAAACACAGGGCTTCCTTATACCCTAACCCAGCTAACGCATGCTGCGCCATACCAACAACACATTCCACCGCTCCCCGAACATGCACCATCTATGGTCGAAACATATGCGATAGGGACTTACTCGAATATTTGAAAGAGCCCTTGGATTTCACCATACAAAGCATCATGCTTCCAAGACCTCTCCCGATTTGCCCAAATACAAAGGCGAGGGAGATCCAAACGCACATATCAAAGCTTACGCTTCACGACCATTCGAGAACTACTCCCATGGGATGGGGTTGTTGCTAAAAATATTCCCAAAACCTTGGAAGGCATCGCTCTTGATTGGTATTATAGAATACACGAGAAGCTTCCATACGTTCATTCAAACAACTCGTGTCAAAGTTCATCAAGGCCTTCGACATGAAAAATTATTAAGAACAGAATCGTGGATTTCTTACACATCAAACAAGAACACAATAACTCATGTCGCCCATTTCATCCAAAGGTGGCGTACAGTTCTTTATTCTTTGGCAAGTGCTCCAAACATGGATCAAATGGAACTATGTGATTTATTCCTTCATTTGCTTAGCAGATAAGTGAAGGAAGAAGTCCAAGTTCCCATTAAGAACTTACGATGAAGTACTTGAGAGCGCTCTTCGAATAGATCAAGCGGTAATTGACAATGGTCGCAAAACATATGGAACAAACGGGAGGTTAATCGCCTCCAACCAGAACACCACAACTTATCCTACTACCACGAACGTCAATCAAGGACCTAAAATCCTTAATAAAAATTGGGGTGTAACAAATGATGGAGTAATCGACCAGCCTAAAAAGGTAAATGTTGTTAATACTCCATTACAAATAAACAACCAATGAAACAACAACTTTACCCCAACAATCAATACAGTGTATTTTAACCATCCACAACAACAACAACAATGGCAAAATCCTCTACAGGGTCCAAGACAAATTCAACTAGGTACCAAAACTAGAATTCAAACCAAAAACAACAAACGCAAAATTTTAATAGACAACGGTTTGATCAAAATTTTGGGCCACAATACACATCAAACCAACAAACTAGGAATTACAATCCTAATTTGTACTATGGTTTCCACAAAATTCGGGGCCATGATACTAGAACATGTCGTGACTACAATAAATTCATGCAACGCTTTCCAGATGAACAAAAACAACTTTTCATGGATATGTTCTTGGCAGATCCTACGTCACCAACGTCAAATACCTTTTGGCGCTTCCTCAAAACGCACCCCTAAAGATCTTTAATGATCCACTCCCAAATCATGATAACAACAGGATAAATCTAACTGGGACGAACAAGGGTGTAATGACAGAAACAACGATCATGAAGCCTCGACCTCACTAAATCCATTAGTTGCGCCACAATTAGGAAGTCAGCCATGACCTAAGGTAGTTGGTTTAGTGGAGTTAGATGCTGAGCTACCCATCAAAGCTATAACAAGGACGCGAGAGTATTTCTCTCAGCCAAGTCCAAGCCACCTGCCAGAGGCGGATGACATCCAACAAATCGTAGCAAAACTTGTGGGTGCCTATGATTTAATTAATGACCTAACAAAAACCTTCTCGCACATTTCATTCTTAGACTTACTAAATAAATCTCCCCATGTGGGCTACTCTTTTAGAAGCATTAGGTTTAGGTCATCTAATTAACATCACTCCACTACCGAAACACAGTAAATCACGTGGACTTTGATGTTCATCCTCCAGGGCAGAGACAGAGATAGGGATGTCGAATTCATATTCGAGATTAAAAAATGCCAACAGAATGCCGAGATCACACGCCGAGGTGATCCAGACTTACATTTGCAAGTATGGGTTTATAACAACTATGTAAAGCGTGTAATGGTTGACGATGGGGCGGCAGTTAACATAGTCCCCTTCTCTTTCCTCCAAAAGCTAGGGTATGGAGAAACCAATTGTTCCACAACTCGAAATACACTAAGGGGCTATGATAGTCTTAAAGCCACCTCGGTTGGAACTATAATATTACCAGTCACCTTAGGACCCAAAACCATCTTGACTGAGTTTTATATTATAGATCGGGAAACTAACTATAATATGATCCTCGGCCAACCATGGATACACCGCATGAAGGAAATCCCTTCTACACTATTTCAAGAAGTAAGGTTTTTACATTTAGGAAAGGTATTCGTGGCCAAAGGTGATCCAAAACCATTTGATGTACACCTAGCTGACTTAAAGAAAAGACCAGGCGTACACTCGGAGTTTGAACTCCCAACAAACCAACTTAATAAGCCTACCGACGCAAAAACAAAAGAAAAGTTGGTACCTACGACAAATCTTGAAACTATGAGCCTAGCCAAAGCAACAACCCAACCCCAAAGACGAGGCTAAAATTGTAGAAGCAAAGATATCATTAGGAACTACTACAAAATCGTTGAATTGCTAGAAAATGATCTACCAATATTCTTACCATTCGATTCAGTAGGCATAGGGTATTCCCTAGGCATTGGCTCTCTTCCAGCAGAGGATCTCTATATGGTGGAAGTGGAATATGCAAACACAATGCAGATTTCCCAGGCGTCCATATTCCCAAATAAATATTGGACACTCCATTATGATGGAGCTAGATGTCGTTACCCATTGACCTCCTCTAACACTCACCCCTCCATATACCCATCAAAACCTCACCAAATCCTACCAAACCCACCCCATACCTCATCCGACCAACCAAAGTCCTTTGTGTAACCACAAAGGAGACCCAAAACTCATTCTATGGTATTCCCGGTTTTCCATAAGAATCGGCACCGGTTACACCTAACCATCGTTGGTCACCATTAACCGCATCGGTCTCTGTATTTACCAATACAACCTGCAGCATGACCTATCCACCTAATTCCACATCACCCTCATTCACTTGTGACCCACTTGAGACCCCCGTCGACTGCAAAGACCCAAAACCGGTTACTTGACCTTCGGATCCTATTCTAACCTAGCCGGTTAGATCGGATATTTCTTATTGTGTTTTGAATGAGATACCCAAATCATTTTAATTACAATAGGATTTACATCATTACCTACATTAAAAAAATTTAAACAAAGGTGGGTGACAGTGACCATATCTAGGAAGTATCACACTTCCCAAATCTAGCATACGCTAGGTAGTTCCTTTGCATATATTGTTTAACTCTTTCTCGGTGGTCTTTCTTTCCATTACAGGTAGTTCCTCCTAGCCAAAAGGAAGTTCTCACGATCGGTTGTGGATTCGAAAGTCATACGCACACAACAACCCATCAACCAAGATTTCAACGGATGTCTCGTTTCATCAATACTTCAAAGGAACGTCCTAAGAATCAGTGAAAGCAGTACATTGGGGTTATCAAAGATGAAATCTCCATTATCTAACAATTCTTGGATGATGTTTTTAAAAGTTATACAATTACCATCATTATGACCTCTAACATGGTGATAATTGTAGTAATCGTTCTCCTTGTACCATGCAAGTACAGGACAAGAAGGGTCAAAACCAATATGTGTTTTGATGGGTGGAAGGGTGATTGCTCCATATTTTAGAAGTTTTTCCAAAACAAAAGAATAAGGTTCTTCAATGGGAGTATATTTCATTGTTCCTACTTGAACTGGAAAGTTTGAATAGGGGAAAGATTAGAAGAAAGTTTTGATTGGTTGGATGGATGAGAAGGGCCAGCTTTTAAAACCACTATGTTGGCATATCCTTTTGCTTTAGAATAATTATTTTTTGGTTTGGACGAAGAAGAAGAATCATTGGTTTTGAAGGGAGCATTTTTGTTACGCAATTGCAACTTCTTCTCCTCAATAGCATAGATTTCAAGTTTCCAGGCCATTGTGAATGCCTCGTCGAATGTGTGGAAAGTTTGGACTTAGAGAGTTGGTGAGATGTTTCTAGCACAATCTCGAGTAAAAACTCTATTAACTCAGTTTAAGGCAGTTGGAATGTGAGTTGATTAATCAGGTCGTGCAAATGAGTGACAAAGTATGCATAGACTTTTCATCGTATCTATGCAATGTTTGTACAAGTCAATCATTATGACCTTTTTACAATGTTGATAGAAAAGTGGTCTAGAAAATATTGAGCTTCTGATTAAATGAAAAGATGGAGTGCCTAGGTAGATCACTATACCAATCTAAAGTGGGTCTCATCAGGACATTGGGAATGTTCACAGGAGTAAAGCATCATCGTGAGAGATGAGATAACACACATGTTTAAAAGACTGCAAATGTTGTTGTGGGTATTCTTTTCTATTAAATCGGTTGAATTTTGGCATTTCCCAATGTGTAGGGTATAGATGAATTAGAATGGAATGGTGAATGGGCTCATTGCAAATCTTGTCATATGTCAGAGAGTTATGCGAGCTGGAGACAAATGCTTCTAATGTTTGCATCTTGTCCATCATCATTTTGATAAGATCATTTATGGGTTGTGATGATGGAGCACCCCTTGTAGTATAAGGGGAAATAATATGGGTATGATGTGGATGGCACTCCAGTATGTGGTGGTGTTAAGTATGAAAATTGTGATGAGGGAATATAGGATGGGATGGATGTCGCGGGAAAATACCCAAAATAAGCGGTAGATGAAATAGGTGGTTGTTGATGATAGGTGTAGGTAGGTGGGATGGATGTAAAGACTCTCGTGGCGATCGGTGGAAGAGATTGCGGGATGGAGAGGAAAAGGTTTTGGAAGGGAGTGTGGGTTGCCTTGACACCAAAGGTGGTTGGGATGCAAAAGGTACATGGGAAGTGGATGATGTAGGTATGCCTACACTAAGGGCAAGTGGATGATGATATGATATACATCATAGGGGTGATGGACATCGAGGGCACGGTAGTTGTCATAGGTGTAACAAATACGATAATGTGGGGTCAAGATGAGAAACCACAGGTGATGAGGCAGAAGTGGGTAATGATGTACTAGTAGTGGCTGATGTGGAAGTGGGGGCAACATGGGGAGGAACAAATATAGGCATGTCATATATAAGTTATCCAGATGAGTCATGGGTGGATGAGTGAGAGAGGTAATACTACAGTGCAACAGGGTTTTGATCAAGGAGTCTTATGAACTCCTCGTCACCGGTATGTATGGTAATAGGTTGGTTGGGGTCCATAGGTGATGAAATGGAAGGTGGCAATGGGATAGGTGGGAGTGGCTGGCGCTAGCATGAAACACGAGAGTGTTGGCTTGTCTACGAGTCAAAACCATGTGACTAATAGTAGAACTGGTAATATGAGCTCTATTGATGATATAGAAACACATAAAGATGGAACATAATGGATCTAGAAGGTGGAAATTGGTCATTGTTTTGATTGGAAAATTAAAACACAAAGACCGATGTTGGTATAAGAGGGTAACCAATGCCATTCTAAGGACAAATGTTGAATTCTGATAGAAAATGAAAGACTCAAAAATCTGGTGGTAGAAGGTGAAAATAAAGTGAAACTGGACTCTGAAGATGATATCAAAGACCTAGAAATGTAATGAAGTGACAGAGGAAGTCACAAAAAGTGATGGATGTGAATAAAACATTGTTTTGGGAAAATGACCAAAACAATGAATGAACGGAGTCAAATGTCAAGAAACCGATGGTGGTATGGTGATATAACCGATGGTAGTTCTTGGACCGATACAGCTACTATGAAATCTAGGAAGAGAAGAAAAATTATTTTTGGTGATTTAGATCAAATAAAAAGGCCAACCTAGAGGTTGAGTGTGGTTTGAGGATTCCTAACATGCCTGAGATAAACCGAAATGCACCACAGTTGTGAATGTGGGCATAAAGGATGAGAAAAATAAAGAAATGAACCTCACACCTCAAAACACAATCAGTCAAAAATATAGCAAACACAAAATCCTATGTTGTAGATTTTATGTTGTGGCTTATGCCATTTAGGACTAACTGTAAGTAGAATAGAATTTTTGGTCAACGAAGGTGCCCTATAGAAACTAACAACTATGGCTGGTTTTAGGTAAATTTTGGCATGGTGTCCCTAATATATACTTTGCAAAGATGCGCAAGGCCCTAATATGATATGATGTTTGTCCATAACACTAGCCGGCTCCACCGCTAATCCGATTATTATTCATTAATGAAAATACTAGGAAATAAGATGTTTAAGCAATGTGTAATTTATTTCAATGATTTGGTTTAGGGTGTATGTGCATAAAGTAAACTACACTTCATTCTGCCAACCTTCATGTGCTCATGACCTCTAGCATATAGGTTGCAAATAAATTTAGATGAGCTACAATGCAACGATACAAGGATGAAATGCAACAAATTTTATAACCCAAATCAACAATTAGATTTGATGTAGAAAATGATGAATAGGTCAAGAACGTGCTCTTTCACTACTATGTAAATGTAAGAAGAAATAAATGATTCATTTTAAGCACCAAATCACAAATGTCCTTTAGATCAATTAGAAGAAGAGAATGTTACTAGGGAGAAGATTAAATGTGTATTTTTCAGAAAGAAAGAGACACACACAATATTTCCCTATATGAAGAAAATGCAATGAACCCAAGAGAGGGTCCCACTGGCATGCCAAAATGTTTCACCAATAAGTTTCGTACGTATGAGAAAAACATATAAGGTAAAGGTGAGGAGGAATACATGTGAAGTGAAGGTGGAAGGTAGAATGCACACGTTGTTGATGTTATCCAAGATGAATGTAGAGAGATCCTTTTTGTCTAGGGAAGGACTACCTGTAAATGCAAAGCAAGACCACAAAAAGAGTATTAAATAGCACAGGACAATGGACTACCTAGCGTATGCTAGATCCAGAAGTGTGGTGCTTCCTAGAAAGGTTATCAATCCACTATTTAATAACAATTTAATGTAAATATGAAACTAAAATAAATAGGTCCTATTGTAATGTAGTGATTTAGGTTTCTCATACACACAATAAAATTAGATTCTATGTTAGATATCGAATATAACACTAAATCTAATTAGAACCGGGGTTTGTTCGAGTCGATAGGTGCATCGGAGGTCCTGCAAGTAAGTGCGAGGTTGGTGGGTTGAGGTCTGGGCTGAGTTTGGGTGAATGGGAGGCTCACTGTCCGAGAATGTTATTAGACACAGAGACCAATATCGGTCGGGTGACCGATGCCGGTATAGGAGAGGAACCAATGGTGGTTAGGTAATCGATGTCGGTAGGGGCAATAGGTGATAAACTATTAACAATGGGTTTTTAGCCTCTCTGTGATTACAGAGAGTGAGGGTGGTGTGGATAGGGTCGTAATATGGCTAAGAAGACTCAAGGAATGCTAACAAAGAGGTTAAGAAGGGTGAAAAGGCTTGGGATGGTTGAATAGTGAGTTGGTGAGAAGAAGGTGATATGCGGGTAATGGAAGAAATGAAATACATAAAGAAGCAAGAGATCTACACTTGAATAAGCACAAATGATGAATATCACAATACTTACTTGGTATTTTACAGATCCTATGAATGGATATGGTTTGTGGTTGATTAGAGAAGATATGGCTAAGTCGGTGTCACGCAGCGAAGTGCAACCTATGTGCTCATGTGAGTATTTCAATGCTCTGGAAGGAGAACCAGGTTGTTTGTCTTGATCTTGTGGTTGTGTGTGTTTGTTTTCGGATACAAGAGGACTTGAAGATTTGGTCTTGAATGAAATAAGGCTTCAATAAATGAATTAACAATGTGGGTGAAGAGTATTGAAATTTTATATAAAGTGACCGATAGTGGTTAGGTAACCTCAGGCATCGGTCGAGGATAAACCGGCATCGGTTAGGATGAAATAGCCATTTTTACCAAAAATAGGTAGATCTTCCCATATTTTTGTGTTTTCTGAGTTGAACTCACTTAGGAGAGTGGATTTCTTGTTAGAAAAATTAGGAAGATCAAATAAGAGGTCCAGTTAGGTTTAGGAAGAAGTCTCATTTAGTTAGGTCAAGTGGTGACTCAACACTGGGAGTGATGACTTAGTCATTGTGAGTTAAATGCCCCTGGAATGGGTCTAGGGTGAGGTGGATGTGTGAGGATTAAATTAACTTAATTAAATAATTAAATTAATTAATAACGTGAGGATGAATATTAATTCAATTGTAAGTGATTAAATTAATATTAATGTGGGGTAAGGGTCATGACTAGGTGCATGTGTTACGTTGATTAATTAAAGGGACCAAGGAGAGTGTGACCCAAATTTGGTGTCTAAAATAGCACCAACATTGATAGGTAAAGTGATGCACTAGTAGCAGTGATTAATATCAAGTATAATATTATGTGTGGAAATTCTAAGAGATTGAAGTAGCGTGAGAGAGCATACATTATCCTTGTTATGTGGATCAACTAAAACACCATGTATATTCACTTAATTAATAGATATGGTAATGGATAAAGTGTGTGAAACAAATGTGACATCTATATCAGATTCATCAAAAGTAATAAGTGGTGTAGAAGATGATGTGTGAGTGATAACACCAATCATTAATCGAAGGTTGGTCATAAAGAGGCAATGTAGGTACCACCGATAATTTTTGTTCACTTTAGAAGTAGATTTGTTAGTTTCATGCTTAGGAAGTGGATCATGGAATCTTTTAACTTAGCATTATCATTTATTGTCTTAGAGGATTCATTGGGCTTGTCCCATTCAATAACTTTAGTATTTATAAGATCTTGGATAATGTGACAAAACTTTAGATAGTTATCAATGGGGTGACTAGTACATTGATGATAATCAAAGTAGGCATTAGCATTGAAAAAATTAATTTAAGGCTTACTCGTATAAAACTCAAATGGTGGAAGGAGATATGTGATATTTCATTCAAGAATTTTTTTCAATACAATGTGAGGAGGGTTTGGTAAATGAGTAAACCGGTGTCATGTAGGATGAAGTTACAACTTTAGAGGTTGAGAAACAACATTGAAGGTATCCTTAGAAGTAATTTTAACATCATTATTCTTGTCTTTGAATGTTGGTTTTCTTGAAAACTTAGAATTATATGTGAGGGAACGTTAGCAATGTACTTGAGTTTTTTCATATGTAACAAATTATCTTCATACTCTTTGAAAGGGTGACATATATGGTTAAAAGTTTGAAAATTGTCAAAAATGATTGAGCCTTACAAAGGAGAAAGAAAACTTTATGTACATGTCTTGTGACTCACTATGAGCTAAAACATTGTTCATTTTGGTGAGAATAGTCTTTTAGTATAACACATGATCATTGATAGGTTCATTGGACCTTTCTTTTATCCAATTTTGTCCCCAATATTGATAGAAAATTTTGCCAAAAATAGATTTTCCAAATTAGTAAATGAGTGTACATAATGAGTAGGGAGAGCATAGAACCATTACAATGTGAATTCTTGAAGGATTCGAGGAAAATCTTTGTGACCAAGATGTCATCATAAGCATATTCAAAACAATACACATGGAATGAGCAAAACTTCTCGGTGGGATCCCATTTTCCATCATAGATAGGAAGCTTAGGAGAAATGAAACTAATAGGAAATTATAACAAACCACTTCAGGTGTGAATGGATTGTGAAGCAACTATATAGAATCCATGGTGTGAGAAGAAGTGGATACACCTTGTTGTAATTGTAATATTTATGCTTATAAAGTATGAACAAGGGTTTCAAGGGATTGTGTGCTAGAAGATGATACATGTGAACCATGAGGAGTAGATGTGGGGTGCAAAGTGACCACTATAGTTGAATGGATAGGCATAAATTCATTTGGTATTGATAGATGAGGTTCCCCCAAAGAGGTAGGGACCACAAATGTAGGAACAATAGATGTCTCCGTATGTGATAAAAAAATGTTTAAGATGGTCTCGGGTAGTATATAGAAAAAGTTCAATTTTAGAATGGTTATCATGCAAGAATTGATCAGGGTGAGAATTAGAACCTTCACCTTAGACATGGTCAGTGTGAAGAGTGAAAACAATGTTGGAGAGGACATCAACAATAATAATAGATGGAGGAGTGGGAGCCATACTAATGATAGGTTGGGTGAGGGTGCAATAGGAGGATCAATGAGATTGGGATTAGTTATTGGGAGGAAAAATTGAAGATATGCAAGGGATGGATTAGTATTAACATGAAAAATGGAAATGAAAGAAGCTTCACATTCAGGTGATGTCAAGATATTCATGAAAGGATATGGGTTCGTCATGAGGAGAATCCATTATGAAAATCAATAGGAGAAGATCATATCAACAAGCCTAATACACAAGGACCTAAGGAGATCCTAGATTAGGTAAAGGGTTCAATCAAAAGAGGATAAACCAAAAATTTTACACCCTTTTTAGATTAAGACAATGTTAATCTAATATATTTAGTGAATTAAATTTATAATAAGTGGATGCGGGGTTAGATAAAAATGGTTACTCTAATTAATTAACTTCTAACATTATTTATACAATATCAAAATAATGTTCTAAATACTTGTATCACAAGATATGAACTTGAAAATACAAGAGGATGATCATACTTATAAATTTGTAAATCGTTCTAGGAATTTTTGGTAATGTGTGATGCTAGAACAAGGAGATATAAATATAAATAAACTTCAAAAATGGAATGATATCTGTAAATTTTCTTGAGCAAGATAGTACCAATCTACAAGGGTCATACCATATGGTCTTGACCCTTCTATATGGTCTTATACCTGCTTTTTTATGACTTTAAAAAAATTGTAGGTCATCTTCCCCTGGATTTGTTTGTCATTGTTCAAACCTTAGTTATCGATCATGCAAAGAATTTCTTCAACAAACTGAACATCATCTCAAACCCTATCCATAAATGAATATTCCCATGAAACAAATTTTATTTGGATTGTGGTCACCCTCATGCACCATTTATGTTGGCACTACTTCTGAAAGAGGCCTCAAACTACATGTTATTATCCACCTAGAATGTGATATCTAGATATCTCAAATAGATTTGGAAACTTCTTTGGAAATATTTTCTTAGACTTTGGCTCTTGATAAAATAATTAAGAGGAGAGATTTTGAGTGCTTGTAAATGAAAAAATATGTTTTGTTATCCTAGTAAAAATATTCAAACTTGATGTGGGTGTTTCCCTAATGATTTTAGACATGTTATTGCAATATTTAGGGAGATGTTAATGTCTTTTTCAAGCGTAGGAAATGGGTGTATAAATGTGTTGCCATATGATCTCTAGGTTAGCAAATGAGGTAGTGTTTACTTTCTTATATAGGGCTCCATAGATGATTTATCTAATATAAGATGACCCGAGAGAAATTAGAAGACCTAAAAAATATATGAATTTGAAAGAAAATATGGAAGACATATCATTCTAAGACTATACATATTGGTGAAGACAGGATATAAAATCCTAACCAAATGGTATGAACTTTCCTAGGGTAGAAAATATGCCAAATAAACTTTGGAACTTTTGTTTAGTGTCTTACTATGGAATGTATGGATTTTTCTCTAATAATTTGTCAACATGTCAGTGCGCAAGGATAAACATGAAAAACAAGAGAACTCATAAAGTGTTAAGGTGGAATTGAGAGATGGTATTTATTATAACAAATGTACATTTTCAAATCAAGTGTTGTTAAATGATGCAGGAGCATCATGAGGCTTAGGTGTCTAAGTGTGTTAGTTAGTCTAGGCACGGTTGTCAAAGTGTTTTCCTCCATGTTGGAGGCATTCAAATTCAAAAATGTATGTAACTAGGTTTGTGAGAGTGAAAATGTTTGGTGAATTTACTTAGATAAGGTGTATGCATGCCAAATAAGGCCATGTAGGCCATAAAAAGATGTAAGGTTTGTTCTCATTTGTACTCATAGGTTGGTTGAGGTGATTTTTAGTCATGTTCTAAATCTAGTTTCTTGTTGAGTCAAAGATAGTGGGTTGTTGCTTCATTTTAGGAAGGTGGTTTCATAATGCCATAGTAAGAAGCACTCAAAAGAGAGAGATTTTCACATGTGTAAGGTATGGACATGATGTAATAGAATCGAACAATGGTGAATAAAGGATGATGATTGAAGTTTGCAGGATTTTTGAAGCTTTAGTGCATATGTTGTTTTTTTTTTTTTAGTATATTGTATATTGACTTGATTACAGGTAGCGAGGACAAAGATTAACAGATTAGCCATATAAGGCATTTCTAGATCTATGAAGAATGGAGAAGGTGGACAGAGGTCCAGGGAGCCTTGCCAAATTTTTGTAGCTCATGAAACTCTCCCAGATTCCCTGTAGCTCCACTTATTTACTCTCGGGCCCTAACTAGGGCATCAAACCATTTGAAATGTACCTGTCTAATTTTCATGAAATTTTGAGGGAATATCTACCTGGCTACATTCTAGAGGTTTACAAAGTTTGAAGCTCCATATCACATGTGTGAAGAAGTTGTAGGTATTTTTACAGGCCTGACTGTAATTGGGTGATACAGTAAGAAGAATTCAGGTGCATGCATGAGTGAATGATTGAATCAAGCTCTAAATTTCATCATGGAGCATATTGGAAGTGTTAGAAGGGTGTTTCTATCATTCCCCAGGTAATATTAGGCCTAGAAGCCTCACTATTACACTTGCAGGGTAAGAAAAGACCTAATTAGGCCTAATTTTCCCCTAGGACAGCTGGAAAAGTCATTGACCGTACAAAGGAGTCAACCTTGAGTTTCACATATAAGAATGAGCTCCATAAAGGGTGTTGAGACCATTAATTAGTTTGGAAATACCTTCAGTGCATGTTTAGGTTCATGAGCATTTGTCCTTTAGGAGGGCTAGTAGCTTGAGGAGCCTAGTTCTAAGATCCATGTTAATTGGTTGAGTATTAAAGGAACAGAGGGTTTGATCATCTTGGGAATGGTGGAGTAGGAGGTCTAAGACCAATTTGGCATGATAATAAGCATGAGAAGAGGTTTGGCATGATGGAGCTATGGAGAGCCTCTATAGGCTATGAAGATGAAGCATATGCATGAGGGAGTGAAGTATGAAGATGAAGTGTGTGTGAGTGGAGTGCGGTGAAAGAGGTACAGGTAGATGGAATTGGAAGTGATAAACAGGTGTGAAGCCATAGGGCAGGTAAGGAACATGGTGGTCTCATGTTGAACTCACAAGCACATTAGGTTTGCTTTGAGTGGAGGCCATTGAAGAAGCATAGTTGGGAGTGGAGTAGCTCTTTTGATAAGGTAAACAGGTGTGATATTCATAGAGAGGAGAGTGATCTCAGTATATGTTGACTGTGCCAAAAGTAAGGGAGGTTGATCAAATCAGGTTAAGGTATGAATTCCATGTTCTTTTTACATAAGCTTGAATAAATCTACATAGTGAATTGTGCATACAATATGTCCTTTGTGAATATGTTACTTATGAAGTCAATGATCAAACCAAGTAGACATACAAGTAGATCCTCAGAGCAAGGGGTGATTGGGTGGTGTCATGCATGCTTAAGGAAATTGTGACCTACATATATAACAAGGTGTTACTGAGTAGACCCCTTGCACCAAAGTATAAATTTCCAAATTTGAGTGTCACAAATCTCAAAATCTCCTGAGGGACATACCATGAAGATATAGAAGTGATTTCTTTAGAGGAAGAATATTATACTAAGGATACCCTCCTAGAGGGAGAAAATTTTGGAGAAGAGGAATATTCCTTAGGATTGAGGATAGAGTCGGATGTCGGGAAAAGATGAGGATTAGGTAAAACAATTTTGAAAAATTTTATATATAATTTGTTCATTCAATATTTAAAAATGGATAATTTATAATGCATGATTAAATTTATGAAAATATAGAAAATTAGGAAATATTTAGGGATTTTTATAAATATTGAAATTTAGGGTAAAAATAAAAATTTAGGAAAAGTTTAGAAAATGAAAGCCAAATTGGGAAATTTCAAAATGTACAAAAATTTATAACAAATCGGCTAATGCAAAATAATTTTTTGATAAATTTAGAGTGTGAGAAATGAAAAGAAGTGTCCCACAAGGTAAATTGGTGAAAAATTATTCTTCCCAAACCTCTAGGTGGTCTTCAAAATGTGATCTTCTTAAGTATCCAATATATTTTTTTGTATAAAATTTATTTTAGAGATGGATTACAAATCATCATTATTTTTGTTATTTTTGGGCTCATATCATCCAAGTTATATGTAATAGTTGATGATATATCAAATCATTATTCAAGATCTCTTAGGATGCAATATATAAGTGAACAATGATTAAGTAGACTAATAAGTATTAGCAGTACTAATAGGAAAAGCATGTAATGGAATGTAAATGAACATGTGTATATATAGTGTAAATATGTGTTTATGTATACGTGTTGGATGTGTAGGAAGAGATCTTCTCCACATTGGTAAGGTAAGTGGAAAAGTGTATGATGTGCATTCATATAAAACTCTACATAAAATTATAAATTGACAACAAATATGCAAACATGTATGACATGGCCCTTGTGTTTATGGTATATGTAGTCCAAAAGACACTCACATGCACTCACATACCATTCATGGGCTAACATAAAACTTATTCCCATAGATAATGTCTCTCAAATGTTCTAATGCCTATAATTTGAAGTGTTGGGATAGGTTTGAGTTTGAACTTCAAGCTTTCATTTTATCTAAGTACGTACGAAACTCAAAGTGATTATTGATATTTTTACAAGCTTTTATATTTCACAAGGTAAACATAAAAGTTTAAATTGTAAAATTTTATGTACACAAAAATTTAGAGTTTGCAAAAATCTAATAGATTGGTGTTATTTCTACAAGCTCAAATATATTTTAATGTGCGATTTGCAAAGTTCATGTCTAGGGTAATTCTATTCTACATAAATCCAATGTTTGTAAAAATACAAGAGATTGGTAAAATTTTGTAGGCTCGTAGATTTTGTAGTGCATTGTTTATAGAGTTCATGTCTATAAAATTCTTGTCTATGAAAATAAAAATATTTCAAAAATCCAAGAGATTGGTGATATTTATATAGAATCATAAATTTTTGCAACCCAGTCGAGTTTTAGGCATGCCAAAGAATTGGTCTACAAAGATCGGGTATGAAAAATTCGGAGTTTTGCAAATATCGAATCTACAAAATTATAAGACGTAAGTCTATGAATATTTGGAATACAAAGTTAAGCATTCCAACAATCAAAGATATTAGTATTATTTCTATAATCTCATAGATTCTATAATACACTAGCTATAAATTTTTAGACTTGTACATTTATGAAAAAGCCAAAATGATAGTTGAGCATCTAGAAAGGGATACAAAACAACCAATACTATTACAAAAATGTCTACAAATAAGATTCAATCAAAATTAGACAAGGTTATATGAGTGAGACAGATAAATTGTAAAAGGTGTTTAATAAAGTGGTTGTTGGAGGATTGATTCAATGAATTGAGGAATTATTTAAGTTGTAAACTACTAGAGAATATAGAGATTGTGAAAGTTGTAAAGACTACATAATATTAAAGATATTGCAAAAATATAAGTAGAATTGATGATCTTGAGAAGTATGAAGTAGGGGATTATTGGGATTAAACATTAAGGAGGAGTTCTAAAAGGTTGAAGACCAATTCTCGATATATATCTATGTTAACACATTTGTGTGAGAAGATTTGTTTCATGACATATGGTATCAAAACCAAGGCTACAATATTGAGGAGACTTATAGGATTGTATAATGTTAAATATTAGTATAAGGAATATTTTAATATTCTAGAATGACTCTTGGAATGGGCATGATATGTTTTCTTTGGACCCACATTTTTAACGTATTCTAGAGATATTTCGGGCTTCCAATTGTAATAATGTATCATATTTCTCACAACCCTCTTCTTCTCAGCTATTTTATTCTTTGCATATAATCCCATGGACAATTGACATTAAATTTAATCATATGATCATAAGCTTTAAATATAGTCATTTCTACGAAATAGGCATATTTTACGAGGCCAATGCGATGGCATTCAATGGGAAAAATTTTTTATGATATGTTGCACATCATAATAAGGTTAGTGTCATAATTCATTAAAAATATATGGAAACATTTCATCTATTCCTTATAATTATTTCTTGTGATGTATTGAAACAAAAGAAACTTTTAGCGGTAGATAATTAATAACAATTAACCTAGTAACAATTCATTCTTATTTTTAAAAACTTACCTTTTTGTCCTTGCTTGATTTGATATTGATAATCCAAATTCCTCAAAACATGGATAATGACATCATGCCTTTAATAAAGTATGTTTTATTAATAATTTCTCAACCATAATTGGTTTCCTCTTGGTGCCTTAATTTTCCATCATATTTTCCCTTCTTGGTGGTTTTGTTTTATCATACTTCTCATTCTATATAGGCTCTTTATGTACGTTTGGTTTATGTTGAAGCTCTATACATCAATATAATAATTATTATTTTTACTTGTGTAATCAAAAGAAATTGGTATTTTTTGAACATTAGCAACATTAAGTTGCACATTGGGTCATGTATTACATTCACCGTACATAATCTCTATGTGTTATTTTTTTCATGTTTGTGTAAATAAATGTATATAATAATTTATATAAAATTAATGTCAACAATTTATTAAATAAATGATTACGATGTCAAACTATCATAGATTAAATGCTTGTTGTAATTAATGTTCAACACACACAAGAAAAAAAGTTGATAAAAACACATAAAGTCACAATAATTTGCAAATAAAGGGGATCATAAAGACAAGATCCATAACCATACAAATATGAAACCAATAAAATTTCTCAAAACCATTCCAAAATAGAAGAGGATCTAGAGAAAACCAAAGGAGAAAGAAATCGGAATAACTAGGAAAGAACCAAGAACAAAGATTGATACGAGAGTAATAGAGTTTCAAAGTAAAAACACAATGTTAAGGGAATAACTTGGACTAATAGTCAATAAACACATAACCAAACTAACCCCATAGCAATTAATTACCCCATACATAAATTAAGTGTTTTAAAAAATGTATATTATAATTAATGTCATATACATTGGTGGGTGACTCTTGAGTCATCCTCTTTGGAGAATCTAGATTAACAAAGACACAATTATATAGTAGATAATGTTTGTTTCCTTTATTAAAATCATCCATTCATCGATACACTAGCTTTAGCCTATGTTAGCCAATAAAATATGTTGAGTTGGAAGCATAAAAATACGGTGGGACTACGAGAGACTTGGTATTTCTAACATGTCTTTGTAATCATCTATACATTTTTATGCTAGTACTAGAGGATTTTTTCTATGTGTTTATGATAATTAGATTGGAATTATAGTTTTGTGTTTACTAGTCAGGTACAAGTAAACATGCTCAATGGTAAAGACATAGAATATATTGTAAAAATTCAAGATAATCATGTGGGTAAACCCCAATACCAAGGTTATCATATCGCATGTGAATACCAATCACTCAATAACAATATTGAATCATGTCTCAATACAATGGAAAAATATGAATGTCATGATTTTACCATCAAGTGACACAGTGTAGTGTTAATTTCATTGTTCCTTGTGTGAGAGTGTTATACCAAGTCTCTCATAATCATGCTTTAGAAAAATTAATAATCAAATATGATATATATCCCATTGTCACCATTTATTATATAATTTCTTGTCAATGCATTAGAAACTTATTTCGGTATTGATATTCATTGAAAACATACACATACTAATATTTGAAAAAATGTACTAATAGTAGAAAAAACTAGTAATATGTGTGATACAAATCATGAAACAAAAAATTTAATGACACATAATATGGTTGAGAACATTTAAGTAGTAGCATAGTAAAAATATATATAATCTAGCACACAATATCATAGTGAATAAGACATAAGCAACAACATGATCAAGAAGCACACAAAAAAATGTGACATGAAAAATGACATGACAATTGACACAACTTATAAGAGGATCCTATAACACCATTGACACATGACTCAACACCAAAGAAAACACAGTGGAAAGCAATGTAAACACATTTAAGAATGGAATAATAAATGTAAACATGCATTAATAACAAGTATAGTAAGTGGTTTGTATTCAAAATAGATCCTAACTCCTCCAATGATCGTATTTATGACTATACCTTTGATGTTCCTTTTTCTCTTGAATCCTCCTTAGTTTTACTATATATGTGGTTAGGTTTGACCTCATCCTACTATCCTTATCATACCAAAAATTCAACTAAAATTAAAATTTTAGGTAATATTAGGAAAACTACAAAAAATTAGGGAAAACTCAAAAATCATGGCATTTAACAAAAGTTTGGACAATTTAAGAGAAATTTATTTATTTTTGTTAAATTTGTAACATTACAAAAAATTTGACAACTTTAGGAAAATAATGAAAATTTACATATTTTATTATATGTAATGTCATGATTTTAATTTTATTTTTAATTAATAACTTTTTTTTTTTTGCATCATTTGTAATTGTTTAATAAATTTCTTAGCTAAATTTAGGGAAATCCTTAAATGGATAAAAACATTATGGATGCACATGGAAATGCACATGGTATGCCTCCCTCATTTATCTATGTCACTTCCCTCTAGTCACAAAGTTAATTATTATGGATCCCTCTATTGACCCACTTACCACATCTTCCCTCTTTACACGATGACGTCGGCGTCAGAGTGCTACCCCTCATCCTACATGTACCACGGTAGATCCCTTCCTGCTCCCCAATATATGTTCCACAAAATGTTACGAATGATGAATGTCCTAACCCTTCTCCACCTCCTTCCCCACATTCTAATGCAAGACTAGATGTTACACCTCATGGGTTGATAAAAGAGAGGTATAAGAGGTCTTGTTCTAGCAATAAGAACAAGACCATATTCTTGGATACTTTTGGGGATATCTACCCCAAAATAATGGAAGGTATATTGATATGTTTTAAATGAAAATTATATTTTAAATTTATCTTTTAATGACAATTTTTTTAATTTATCTTTTACTATTGTTTACATTTACAAGCACTAAAAGATTAAAAAATGCTTATATGCGGACATTGTAAAAATAGTTAACATGTTAGCCAAGAATGCAATCAAGATTATGTTGATGTATTTTATGTGGATTTCTGTATATAAACACAAAATTTGGGTATTCAAAGAAATTTGAGAAAAGTATTGTCCATTATTGGGTGAGGGTAAGTTTTTTCTTAAATAAAATAATTTGAATGATCTCGTAATGTTATACTACATTAAATTTTATTTTCTAACTTTTTTACAATACGAGACCGGGTTCAAAGTTGCACCATTGACAACATGTCATGAGAGATAGATTATTTGAAAAGGAATATGAAGTTGTATTATAACCATGATGAGTGGAAAACAAGTGGGAGGTAAATTTTGATGTCTAAGTCATATTTTCTTTGATGTTTTTATAAATGTTGTTTATTTCATAATTAGTTTTACTTTCCTTCAAATGTTGTTCTAACCAATTTTGTACTTTTAAATTATTTGCGAGGCTTAAAATGTATAAATTTGAAACATGGTGCAAGATGAACAACTATTAGCATATAGTAGTGATTTAAGTCAATCAAGCTAGCAATAACTTGTGGTAAATGCCAAATTAGAATAGGGAAAAAGGACACAAATCCCACTTTGGTCCTATGGGATTCACTAGAACATGGGCTCAATTTTTAAGTATCATAGTTTAAATTAGTTTCTACTAATAAGTGTTCAAGTTTTAATTTTTATTTATAATGTAAATTAATTATATATTTGCATTGTCAACAGGAGGATGACTATGTGTAACCTATCTAGTCTTGACATAGGATCATATCCATACTTACGGTTATGTTTCATGCGAAAGGAAATGACCACCAATGGAGTCCAACCATTGCATGTACGTTGTTTAAATTCAATATAAAATAGATTTTTAAATTATTTTTGTGTTTTATTAAATTTTTATGAGATTTTTAACAGTTGTTTATTGTGCTTTTATGTAAGGGACACATAATATTGTCCATGAGAGAAAGCGAAAAATGCCTCGAGCTAATGAATGGGAGCCACATCAACTTTGTTATGGTTCTAATTCGGTGGATGATTTGGTAAGGTATGCTAAAGCTAGTGGGGATTTGGACGTTGGACATGGTTGTGTAGGTTTTAATAATACTATAGTTGAGGGTGATACTACTCGGGAGCCTTGCGGGGATCAAATATGGGGGAAATGATGGTGAGGACTCTAATTTCGTGGGGCTAACATTGAATATTATGACTTTGTTATGAGTATGTTGACCCTAATATTGTATGAGGTCAATCATTATATTATGATTTGTATAGTTATTTTATTACTTTGGATTTATTATTGCATGGTTTGATATCATGTTTAATTTATGATTTTTACTTAATTTTTAAAGTTTGTATTTAAATTTTATTTTTTTTAATATATGTTCCAATTCATTTTCTACTTAACATAATTTTCATTTTTTATGTATATCGTTAAAATTGACATTAACATCAAAATTTTATAACTAAAATTGTACAACATAATAACACAATTTTATAGCCACCCCCTACTTTCTACAAACTAAACTTTGACGGGGTTGTGAAAGGAAATCTTGGGTATTGGGGTGCGGTGTTTAATTAGAGATGAATTTGGTGGTTTGGTGATTGTTGGTTCTTTTCCGCTGAAGGAAGGGTCGTGTAATGAGGTAGAAGCTCATGCCTTGCTTGAAGGGGTCAAGCTAGCAGTGAACATAGGGTGTTCAGGTACTTTCCATCGAAGGAGACTCTCAGGTGATCATCAATGGGGTGCGGAGAGGTAACGCCTAGCTTGGAATTTGGAGTATTATATTCAAAACATATTATTTTGGCTTGGAAAAGTTCCAGTTTGGAGCATCTCCCATGTGTATCGGGAGGAAAATTCGGTGGTAAATTATTTAGTGAACCAAGGCATTAATAGACATGACAACGCCATCATCTCCAGGTGAGTCAAAGCATGGGAAGAGTTTGCCACTTTTCTTATAAATGACGGAGGATGCGTTTAATTGTCTACATTTTGCTTCATTATTTCTTCCATGTTTTCCTATTTGTGAGTCCTAAGGGGTAGGGCTCACATATACCCCATGGATTCTCCTCCACTTCCAAGCCTGTTTCTACACAGTGAGTGCAGGGAGATGGCCTTTGTCGGCGATATCTCTCGTGCCCATCTCAACTTAGTTTTCTGGGTGGATTGTGAAGTGGTGGGTGGCGCCATTCAAAGAATCATTGGCGAGGAGTATTTGGGAGAGTCGGTAAGGTCGAGGGTGAACAGTGAAGTGTCTTCTTGGTTTGTTACTCACTTGTTGGTTAGAGGTAATAAGGAGGAGACTCTGCTTATTGCTAAATGTTTCATTAAGCCACAATTTCGGTTAAGGTTGGAGGAGGCGATGGAAGGTGTGAACTTTGTTCCTCCTTTCCAGGAAGCTGGGGCAGATGGACTATCATTGGAGGAGGCTCGCAGGGTTATTACAACGCACTTTCCGTCAGGAATGCAGAGCTTATGAAATTTGTCTCAGAGGTGCATGGAGCATGTGTGGCGGGGTTTCGGCAGGGTTTAGCTTCAAAAATTGGATGTTCTGGCTTAATGGTCCCAGTCTTTGGTGGACACGGAGGTGATAAAAAAATTCGGAAGTAATTCAACTTCGCATATAATTACCTATTTTATCGGGCTAGGGAGGGTCGACGGATGGAGGGCTTTGGAGGTCACTCACTCTAGTTCCAGGCTCAGGGTCTCGGCCCCTCATGGGGCTCATTAGTTGTTTCTTACGGTATTTTTGCTATGTGTTGGTTCTCGATGGTCCCCTACTTGTATACGAGATGGATTTTGGTTCCCTGCTTACATGTAGTTTTTTTGGTTCCCTACTTGCATGCAGGTCGTGTGGTTTTGGCACCTTTTTGTCTTTTTGTTGTCGGTGGAAATTGAAAATATTTATGTTGTAAGGGTTCATAGCTCCCGGTAAAAGCGTTTAACGATAAAAAAACACATAATTTTATAATTAATAAAATTAAATAAATGAAGTGAATCATATACAATCGAGTTCGGGAAGGATGGAGCGGAGAGGTGAGCTAGGGTTTTGGATCGAGAAAGCCATGAAGGCTTACGGCATACATGGAGTCAGTAGTAGGAGTTAGAAAAGGAGTATAGTGAGGTGGTGCAGCTGGAGTTTCTTTGCCATTGTCTAGCCAAGCAATGCATGGAAGGGTTGTTGATTCACGCGGTCCGCTCGAGGATAGTCGGGAAAAAGGGTTTTCAAGGAAGCCCGTTGGCTTACTTAGGTACCTCCTCGGCCAAGATGTAAAAACTTTCATATCTCTCGATTGGTCCGGGTTACATCTCCTTTCTACTTTTTCCAGATCATGGATCTCGTGTCGACGTTTGTCACGTTTTATTCCTGTTATCATCAGTCCCGGGAAAATGTGCATGTGGAACCTCCTTCATAGAGGTTATGCTAGTTTTTGGATATCTTCCTAGGATGGAGGTTCCGGGTGGAGGCGAAATGTTTTTGGCCCATGTTCCATCGTTTAGTCGGGTTTTTTTGTTCTGTGATCAATGGAGGCCCATTTGGTCTTGTTGGTATTGATGTGTGTTGTGGCTCGGTTATGGTCGGAGTGTTCCCAAGGAGTGGTTGTCTTGGGGTCTTCTCCCCCTTATCTTGCCTCGTTCTCACATTCTCGGTGGAGGAAGGTGCCCGTAGGGGGGGTGAAGTGCGAGAGGATTTGTGGTTTTGTCTTTTGGGAACTTGTCCCATTTTCATTTTTCTTCTGACAGAGACCATCTAGCATGGGTCCCTAAGATCCATATCAGAATAAATCCTCACCCCTTTTACTTCCCCCTTGGATTGGTTCATCCTATGCTAGGGAATGTGCTCGATTTTGAGGTATTGTGGTTTTTTTGTGTTTTAGTTCCCCTGCTCGTTTATGTCGAGGTGTTTAGCTATGGTGGGAGGTTATTGGTGGTTGTTGGGTTGCTCACTTTTGTAGCGGTGGCTCCATGGCTTCTTGGTTTGTGTGGTTTGGGTTCACCTCTGGTGATTATGGGCCTACATGTGGTGTTGTTGGCCGTCGATGCTTGGGTTTTTTCCTGGTTTTATTGCTTTCATTGGCTTTGAGCATGTGGTTTCGTTCGGCTTTTTGGTGCCTTCTTTCCCAGGGTCTCTGGTGGCTTGCGGGTTTCAAGATATGCTTCCTTTGCCTCTTACACATGATCCTCATTCAGGGTGGCTTTGTGTGAGAGGTGTGGTGTTCTTTGCTATGGGTGTTTCCGTTCGGGGCTGCCTTTCGGTTGGGTGTTACGCTTCATTGTTGGAGTGTTGTTGGTTATTTTCATGTCACCGTTGTTGGCTCTTTTCCTTTGCCTTTTTGGGCCATTTCCTTGGGCCTTTCGTTGTTAGTTTATGTTTCTATTCTCTATTTGTTTTAGTGGGGTCCTAACCCTCTGGTTCATAGCTCCGGTCAAAAGCATTTAAAAATTAAAAAAAAAATTAAATAAATGAAATTCTTTTTTTTAAATAATTCTAATAATTAAGGTTACAAAACAAGCTATACTTAAGTCATAATTGAAGTCATATTAAAGTCGTAATTCAAGTCATACTTAAATTTCAAATGAAGTCACACTAAATCCGACATTCTTACACTTATATATGAAGTCACACTTTATATATAAATGTAATAAATTAGGCTTTAAGGTATGAGTTATGTTAATGTGTTTAACATCTTCATTTTCTAATTATTAAATAAAATGTAGTAGATTCAATTTAGATATGCTCTTAATTTTAGTGATAATATTTAATTATAAGGTATTACAAGGCTTTGTTTCATAAAATTCATTTAGGTTGTAACATTGTTTCACTAAATATAAGTTCAAAACATTGAACATGATATAAGAATCCACCAAAATATAATGAAAAGGTTTTTTTCCCAAAGTTAGTATATTAAAGTGTCCAAGTTTCATTAACCAAAGGTAACGATAGTAACATTATGATCGTGCGATAACAATATATTTTGACAAGCGGTTGTAGCACAATTCATTGAAACTTGTTGAACAATATGGAATCCTCAAAAGGCGGTAGTGGGGGATGAGAGAAACACCAATAATAATATGGTCTTAAAACATATTGGTGAAGCTAAAAATTTTCACTAAGTAATCCAACAATATGATGTTGGTTGGTAGTGTTTCTCAATTTAAAATAACAAGGCACATATTACTTATATCCATGTTGGTTTTGTGAAACAACAAAATATCCACTAGACTTTCTACGTGTAATAGAATTTGGTATTCAATATTTTTTAATCTAGCTACAATATATCATTTTAATGGTGTAGTTGAATATTGATTTTAATGTTAATCACATGCTTTATAAGTCGACCACACAAGCTTTTCTCTACCAAGCATTTTAGATATCAATTTGTATGGCCCTCAAGTGAGTTGTATAATAATAGAGTATATTGAGAAATACTTCCATGACCTTTATGTGCAACAATTATTTTATATCCATCCCTTTTTTAATAACTTTATGCCATCATAAATAGACAAACCTATAATATTATAAAAATCTAAAGATAAAGGGATTTAATGTGAATGGTGTAATTAGGTTACGGCTTGAAATACAATGCTTTTTTTTTAAATATTTGTGTTTAAGTTGTTGGATTGATAGTATATTTCTAAAAATAAAAGGTTTAGTGCATTTATAGTTAAGTGAGTGTTTTTAGTTTTTTGTTAGATGAAATTCCTTTTTTTTATTAGAAATGTTTAACCTTTTAGTTGTGAACATAGTTGAAGAAGAGCTCATATGGCACAAAAAAATTGGAACATTTCTACAACTCCATGAAAATTGGTGATACTGGTTTAAAAACAAGTTGAAACTAAATTCTATCTAATTTTTAATCTATATCTTTCTTTCTTTTACAATTTAATAGTGATAATAAAACTCCATTCTTTAAATAATGGTAAATCTAAAGTATGGACTTCAACTATAATCTATAATTTTGACATTCATTTTTTTATTTAATTTTTAGGTTTTATTTTCCACGTGATGAAAATTGTAAAAGGAGGCATTCTTATATGATTTGGGATTGTAAAGAGAAGAAAATTTGAAAGCGAACCACATGGTGTAATAAAGTTAAATAGTATGGAAGGATATGTGTGTCCTTCCTTAGTATATGAACCTTGTTATGCCAAAGGCATTACTTATAGTGGAATTTCATTTGCTTTGTCAGTTACATCAATGCATGTATTGCGGTCGTACTTATATAAGACCATCAAAGAAATATGATTATGACACTTGACATGCCTATATTAATTCCATGAATGGAGAATTTGATTTTGATCTTTGATTTAAAGAATGGGTAGATCATGTCCAAATAATACCTAAAAAACTAAAGTGTTTTTTGTTCATTTATAAACGGACATGTTTTAACCATTCTTTTCACAAGGATAAAGAGGAAACTATCAACTAAGAGTCTGGGAAATATTCCTCTCAACATAGACCGTCAAAGCATAAAGCTATCTTTGCCAAAAAAATATTCATAGAACCCAGGGGCTCAGAGGGAGATATCTTTCCTCTTTGGCTCGACCCCACTCCTTCAAAAGACTTGTTTATCGAAGACATCAAACCATCAACATCATTATAATGGTTACCCACAATGTGAAGCCTCCTTACCATATTTCTCATCCTTTTTTGGGAAAAGGAGCAGGGATCTTTCCATTGCTAGTCCAAAGAAAGTATCTTTCAATTCAAGCATAGAAATAACTCTATATCCATAGATAAACTGTCTCACTATATATTATTACAAGAATAAAATGTCATTCATATTTAACTAAAAACATGAGCATAAGTAAATGAATTTTCATTGGAATTTGTCTCCTCCCAATGGTACCCAACTCAACCAAAAGTGACTACTAAGACCCTACTATAATCCAAATCCATGTTGTTTCCTTTCTCTGATTCCTGGTTTTCTCCATCATCCCCACTAAGCAAAGTACCAAATCCACAATTCATTAGCTCAATCCTAGAAAAATTATTTAAAAAATAGAATCTCCACATAGTTTGTTTAGGAATGCACCTGTCGATACAAATAATCCCCGATTCATCATTAAGTATCCAAACTTATCATCAATTTTCCCCTCCATGCAATATGACTCCACTAACACATTGTTTCAAAAAAATTACTTCACGAAACTCAACTCTCTTATTTTGAATGCACATACTTCATTGAAATTTTTTTACATATAAATACAAAAACTAAAAAATATGAATGAATGAAAACCATAAAAAAACAACAATGAACAAAGACTATTGTGTTGGTGATGTGTGTGTACCTAATTCCAATGCAACTAAAAATTAACACAACAACATGCAAGGAAACGATAAAATTAATAATAAATATATAGTTGTGTTGAAATGTGTCCAAAATAATTGCAAACTTGTCATGGAATGCACACATTATGATATAATGTGTCTTGCCTTTGTTTTCCCATTTCCACCGCATAAAGGATGTTGGAATAAAAATATTTGAGAGGGGGTGAATCACTCCTTTAAAACATTCATTCAATCATCAATTCACAATTATAAACCTCTAACCATTAAGAACATGAAACAATGCATATACAATCAATCACATGAGTAATTCACACAATGAGACAAGATGTAAGTGGGAAACCCTCAAGGGGAAGAAAACCCACTAAAACTCTATATATATTACTCAATAAAAATATTTGTTTAGTGAAGCACCCACTTCACAAGGAGCACCAACCCCTACAAATTTAGTGAGGCACCAACCCCATAAGCAAATATTAACCCCTATTTAGTAGAGCACCCACTCTATAAGGAGGCTAAAACCCCTAAATATGAGCAATCACCCACTTAGCCACCTGATATGAAGATCAATTAATTTCTTTATTTCTCAACCAATTGATTGTGATCACTTTTTTAGCCCTCTTCACTCAAAACCCTCTCAAACTACTCTCTCTCCTTCTTCACTCATGCATGCACCAAAATGTGTTGATTAGGTCATATAAACTTGAATCTATATTCCTATGCTCTTCTCACCTTCTCATGCCTATTATTTTCTCTACTTTATAGCCCTCGACCTCTTCTCACATTTCCACTTGCTCGCTCAAACTCCATTCTCTTCACAAGCGCAAATGAGAAAATACACCTTACTTTTATACATGACTCATGTCACAAAACCATATATGTTGGAAAATACCATGATATGACCATGCAAGGTTAGTAATAAACAATATAAATACTCATTACATGACTTTACAAATTACATTTCAAGACCTATTAGGTCGCATAAGCCTTACAAAAACACAAACATGTTCAACTACGCTAAAACACTAGTGTGGATCTAGTTGTAAGAGGTTGAAATACCTCCAAAAATGTATAAACTATTTACAAAAAACTCAGAAGCTTCAAAATAGTTTTATTCTCATTCTGTAATCCACACTAATCTTTTACATCATTACAATCTTCCTTTTATTTCACATTATCTCTAAAAAACCCTAAAATGCCAAAAATCACCTACTAGTAAAACACCTCGGATGGGCCCCAAATTTTTCATACAAAATATTCCTTCATAAATGAAGGATCGCAAAAATTTTGGCTTATTATATAAATCATAACAAAAGTTATTAAAACTCTTAAGTTCTAGACAAAAAGCAAAAAAAAACGTTCGAGCCAATTTTAGACCACTAAATGAAGGAATCCGCCCCAAAAATATGTCAAAATAGAAACAACCTTTTGAAAATGTTGGTCACAACATATTACTAATCAATATCTACCACCCTAGAAAATTTCAAGATGATCCAATGGTCGGATCAAAAGTTATGGCCTTCACAAGTTATGCTCCCGCATCATTCTCCCTGGTTGAAAAGAATTTTACTCTTGTGAATTCAATTGATGGAATTCATCCAATTTTCCATTGTTAATATTCTTCAACTCCCACTCAAGAATCCAAGTATTTTCTTCCTTCTTGCAAAACCTTCCCACTATACCAAATATATGTTGTAGCTCCCATGTCTAGTAGTGACTATCTTTTTGGTCTAAGACACACATTACCCTTTCCTTTTTCTTCTTCGACATATGTTTCTCCCAGTTTATTTCTTCCTCCTCCATGACATTTTCCTCATGACCTAGAAAATTATATAAGTCAAAAACATTAAAAACTAGGTGAAATAGACAAAGTTGTCAGGTAGCTCCACCTTGTAGGCATTATCACTCATTTTCTTCAGAATCCTACATGGCCCAATCTTCTTATACTTTAGTTTATTATATGTCCCTTTTGGAAACCTCTCCTTTCTAAGATGAACCATCACCATATATCCTTCTTTAAATATATTTACTCTCCTACTTGGATATATGTACCTGTTTTATATTTTTGCATTACTAACTTTCATCTTTTCCCTCACTTCTTCCTACAATTGTAGCATGTGTTCTACAAATGCTTCTACATCATCATTAGTTTTATCTTCACCGTAGAAAAATCAGATCTAGGACTCCCTTAGGGTTCCTACCATAGATAATATGGAAAGGAGACCTCCTATTGACCTATTTACCAAGTTGTTATAAGCAAACTCAACTTGTGGTAAAGCCAAGTCCCATTGTTTTGGATTTTCTCCAACTATGCAATGTAGGATATTTCCCAAGCTTTTGTTCACTACTTTTTCTTCCCATCAATGGGGGTGATATGCACTACTAAACTATAGTTTTGTCCCCATTTTCCTCCACAGTCTTCCAAAAGTGACTCAAAAACTTTGTGTCCCGATCTAAAGTGATCATTCTTGGAACTCCATGCAACCTAACCACTTGTGAAAAAAAAATTTGCAACTCTAGAAGCATCATTAGTTGTCTTACAAGTAATGAAATGTGTCATCTTAGATAATCTATCAACCACAACAAAGATAGAATCATTTTCTCATTTGTGTGTTAGGAAGTCCTAACATGAAATCCATACTCAAATCAACCCATGGCCATGTAGGGATAAGTAATGGCATATACAACCCAATATTTTGTGCATGACCCTTAGCCATTTGCACACTCTACATCTTGATATGATCCTACTTATGTCCCTCTTTACCTTTGGCCAATAATACTTTTCTACCACAAGAGAGTTTTCTTACTTATACCAAAGTGTCCATCTAACCCCCATTATGAAATTCTCTTATAATATTTTCTCTCATTGAACTAACAGGATGCACAATTACTTTCCCCTGAATAAATAACCATCCTACATCAAATAATCACAAGAACCACTACCCACTATAGGTTCCTTACATTATCTCACAACATCACCAAAATATGGATCACCTTCATACAATTCCTTAACTACCTCAAACCCTACTACTTCATTTTCCATTGTTATCAAAAGTGCTACACACCTACTCAAGGCATCAACAACTTGATTATGCTTACCCGACTTATGCTTTAAGACAAAATTATATTCTTGCAAAAATGAAACCCACTTTGCATGCCTACTATTTAGTTTCTTCTATGTGTTTACATACCTCAATGCTTCATGGTCAATAAAGAGTACAAATTCCTTAGCTACTAAGTAATGTCTCTAATGCCTTAATGCTTGAAACAATAGCATAAAATTCCACATCATAAGTAGAATATTTCCTCCTGAACTTCATTTAGATTTTCACTGGAAGATTGTACACATGCCATCCTTCTTGACTCAATACATCCAATCCCGACATGTGAGGCATCACAATCAACCTCAAAGACCTTGTTAAAATATGGAAATACCAAAACAGTGCCTCTAACACTTTCTTCTTCAATAATTCAAAACTATTTTTTTTACCTTAGTCCATACAAACTCCTTTCCCTTCATACACTCTGTTATGGGTGTGGCAATGCTACTAAATTCCTAATGAACTTCCTATAAAAATTTCCAATCCATGAAAACTACGAACCTCTGTCACATTCCTTGAATAGGCCATTCCAAAATTGCCTTCACTTTTTCCTCATCCATCCTCACTCCATCCTCTGAGATGAAAAACCCCAAAAAAATATACTTTTCTAAAGAAATCTACACTTCTTTAAGTTTGCATACAAACTCTCTTTTTATAAAATTCTATAACACCAATTTCAGATGTAACAAGTGTTCTTCCACTTGTCTTACTGAATATCAAAATATCATCAAAATAGACAACCACAAACTTACCATTGTATTCTCACAAGTACTTTTTCAACCTCATGAATGTATTAGGTGCATTAGATAGCCCAAATGACATCACCATCCACTCATACAATCCATATTTTGTTTTGAAATTTATTTTCCATTCATCCCCTTCACGGATTCGATATGGTAGTACCCACTCCATAGGTCAATCTTACTAAAATATCGGGCTCCCACTAAGCACATCCATCATATCATCCAATCTTGGAATTGGGAACCGATACTTAATTGTGATTTTATTTATGCCCTATTGTCCACACACATTCTCCAATCTCCATCCTTTTTGGGAGTCAATAGTGTTGGAGTTACACATGGACTCATGATTTCTCTCACTAACCCTTTTTGTATTAGATCTGTCACTTGCCTATTCAACTCCTCACTTTGTGTCGACTCATCTTGTAGGCTGCCTAATTTGGAAGGGCCGATCTTGGGATCAAATCAATATGGTGTTGTATATCCCACTTCGGAGGTAACCCATCTAGTAGCTCATCTGTATGACATCCTTATATTCTTTTAGTACCTTTGTTGTCATGCATGGGTATATATCAAAGGCCTCTATTTCCACCTTCTTTGACATCATGCATAACAACAACCAACTTCTTCCATTTCTGCAACAAACTCTTTTATAGCCAACAAAACCCTCACTCTTCTCTTCTTCCTTGAAGGGTAACAAGACCACCTTTACACCATCCTTCCAAAAATATATTATTTTTCCTCCATCATGTGTAACCTTTCTATCATATTTCAAGGCCTCCCTAATAATATATGGCATGCATCCATCGGGATAACATCACACCACACCTCATCCTTGTAGGTATTCCTAATCAAAACTTTATAAGGCATATTTTATCTATGGTTACCTCATTCCCTTTCTTGAACCATGATATACGATAGGGATATGGGTGTTTCTCACATTTTAGATTGAGTTTATCAACCATCATAGTTGAGACCATATTTTCACAACTACCACCATCAATAATAATTTTACATACCTTTCCTCCAAAGGTGCATCTTGTTTGAAAGATATTTTTCCTAAAAGCCAAGAATCACCACCAACACCATCTTGTTCTTTCTCCTTCCTCGGGAGATCATCATCCTCCTTATCATGAGGGTTTCACCCAAGTCTCAAAACAACCTCCATTTCTTATTTCTCTTCAACTTCAACTAGGTTTACTCATGGTTGTTCTCCTTTCCATCTATCATGTGTAGGATAGTGTGGACACTCAAAATATTTGTGCCCTTCTTCACCACATCGATAACATGTATACTACCTTTGGGGGATATTCCAACCCCATCCTCCATTATAACCTCTTCCCTCTAAAACCCCTACCTCTTTGGTAGTTACCATAGCTTTGACCAATTCTTCTTCCCTTCTACATATTAGAGGATTCACCTTTTATAGAATCAAATCTACCTCTACCTCTCATTGGAGATGATGATGGCCCTCTCTTCACACCTCTTCTAAAATTACTCCTCTTTTTCTTTTCTTCTTCTTTTAATGTGAGTTGATAAGCATCATCCAAGCTATGGATCCGAGCATACTCAATTCATCTTGTATGGTATAACTCAACCCATTTACATACCTTGTAGCCTTTTTTTTTAGACTCTCCTTGTTCCACCCATATTGATAGCTTGTAAAATTCATTGGTATAATCTTCAATGATAAGATCCTTCTATCTTAGGTTTTGAAACCTTTGAAATAGTTTTTGGGCATAATCTACAGAAGAAACTTTTCTTTCAACTTCTTCACCATTTTATTCTAATTTTAGATCTTTTCCTTTCCTTTCCTTTGTCTTTCATTTTTCAAGTGATCCCACTAGATCAATGCATGTTTGGCCAACTTAGTGCATGAAAACTTAACCTTCTTCTCCTTTGAAATTTTTTCCACTCAAATAATTTTTCCATGTGATTCAACCAGTCAATCAACTCCTCTAGTCGTAACCTCCACCATAATCAAGTATTAATCTTGATGTCATTATTCTTTCCTCTAAATCTTGGATCAATCTCTCCTCAAATGGTCTCTCATTCAAGGTTTTCATTAATCTCTCATTTTCTTCTTCATTTTCTCCTTCATTCATTAATGAAGGTAATTCTTTAGTATCACTATTTGGGTCTACATCCCCATTTGCATGTCTCCTTCTAAGGCGGGTAACTTCTCATGTGAGCTCAACAACTTGTCTTTGTAGCTCCTAGCATATGCCTATTCATTTGGGCATAACCTCCTCTCTTTCTATCCATGCTTATATAAAATATAGGTAATAAATTACATTAAAAAATGTAATATATATTACCTTCACCATTCCCAAGATCCAAATCCTCGCTCTAATACCAATTGATGTGGATCCAAATACAAGAGGTTAAAATACCTCCAAAACACACACAAACTATTTACAAAAAACTATAAGCTTAAAATAGTTTTCTTCTCATTCTAGAATCCACACTAATCTTTTACATCATTATAATCTTCCTTTTATTTCACATTAGCTCTAAAAAACCTAAAATGCCAAAAAACACCTACTAATAAAACACCTCGGATGGGCCCCAAATTTTGCGTACAAAATATTCCTTCATAAATAAAGGCTTGTGCCAAATTTTGGCTTATTCTATAAAGCATAGCAAAATTTATTAAAACTCTAAGTTCTAGACAAAAGAAAAAAAAACATTTAGAGCCAATTTTAGACCACTAGATGAAAGGAATCCGCCCCAAAATATGTCAAAATGGCAACAACCTTTATCAAAAATATGGCCACATCATATTAATAATCAAGATTTACCACCCTATAAAATTTCAAGACGATCCAATGGTCGAATCAAAAGTTATGGCCTTCACAAGTTATGCTCTTCTCTAAAACTTTCTCAAACTTGATTTTAGGTCTTAAGAACAAGTTTACTACTCATCAAGTTATAACAGCTCCAGGAAACTTCCAAGCACTTCCATCACTTGGAACACTTCAATGACATCCTAACACTCCTCCTCAAGCACTCATATACATATGTCACATGAATAAATACATACTTGCATACCTGTTCCAACCACCTTCTTGGAAATCCTAATTGGGTTGATTAGGCCATTAGGACTTTAACATGAAAACACCTCATCTGATCAAACCATGATCTCAAACACATCATATGGGACCTCAAAAAATATCCATACTCATAATACACTACTACAACATGTAAAACATCACAAAGCTTTCAGACATCCATAAAATTTACATTAAAAACAACAAAACATAAAATTTAGTCTTCCGCGACTTGAACCATGCCGAAAAGTAAAACAGATGTCATAAAAATGGTACCATTACATAGGGAGACTATTATCTTTGTAGAAATACTGATTTTAAAGTGAATAGAATAGGATAAATATCATTTTATAATTTTTTACTAATAGTAGGTCTTTAAGACACTTTTTCCCATGAATGTTTATGTCTACGTTTAAGACTACAAATTTTGTTTCACTTATCAGAATGTGATAAAACTTATACCATCCCAACCGTGGCAAAATTATATACATGTTCAAAAAATAATAATTTGATTTCAATATTTTTTTATGAAGTTATGGCGGGCAAACGGAAAGTGCTCTATTTTCTTTATGTTTTCATACCACTTTCATGGAAAAAATCATAAAAAATAAAATATTGCTCAAAAAAGTACAAAATAAAATTCATCCCAAGGTAGATAGTGGCATCTAACTTCTCACCAAAGGAGAAAAATATATATCAATTTTTAGTCATCCAAATTGTGGGCAAACGGACTATAATCTTATAGGCGTTTTTAAAAAAAAATACCAAGTCATTGAATTTTGAGTGTTTAATATAGCTAATCTTGTCCATTTTTTAAAAATTAGTATTTTAGAAACTAGATTCTAGATGCTACGATTCATATTGATATAAGTTTTTCTAATTTTGAGTGTATGTATTGCTAATAATCCCTACAAGTTGATATTATGTTGTTATTTGCAATATGACGTCCACGTATGACCCCTTTTTGTCCCCCAACTTGCTGCACTTACCCTGGTTTTTGCCTCTTTAGGCCATTACCAATAAGCAGATTTAGAAGAAGGGTTTCACCAATTTCTTGTGCATAACTTATCCCAATATTATCATGGAAATTTAGAACACATCCCAAGCCTACTCCGTAACTAATCTTTCACTAGTGACACATGCATCTACATGCGAATCTTCATAAAATAGAGTTTTATTTTACTATCACACCTGGAGCATGTCACCACCACCAAAATTTGTTTCAATGAATTCTCTACATTCTTGAACCTTCATACTAGCCTTCCCAAGTCATTACATGGCCAAATCCTTCATATTTTTTCCATCGCTATAAGACTATGGTTTTGGAGGGTTTAAACCCACTTAGCTTCTTAACAATGGTTCATAAAATTCTGACGACCAAATGAACCCATTCCACTTGGAAAAGTTTCTTAGTTCCATGCCCTAACATAAAAAAAATCCTAGGTCCCCATGCAGAGTACACACATGTGGGTGAGTACTTAAAGTTGACCATCGAGCTGGGAATGATTGTTTTGAGAGCTCGGTAGAGCTCAAAACAAATTTTCATGCTTCCTCCTTTGAATTTTGACCTAAAATTTACACACACCTCTGGGATGACCTCCTCCATGATTTCCAATGCTCATTCATGCTTTCTTACCTTTGAAACTCACCATGCTACCTGGTTTTCCCATACCTTACTTGCCTTGTCTTCTAGATCTTGCTTCTAAGGACCTTGAACATGCATTATACACCTAAACCATGACCTTGTACACCTTCCACACATGTTATGCAATGTCACAATACTCCTCACATGCATAAATTATCCTAATCTTCCTCATACCTCAAGCAACCATACATACCATCTCCTTGCACTAGGTGCAGGACTAGGCTTTGGAATGACAAGCACCACCACATGTCTCATGTAAACTTACCCGGTCTCCATATTGAAGACTCACTAACACCTTTACCACCTCACTCTACATCTACTAGACCATATATCACCTTCATACAACCTATAGAGCACACACACAAGTCCATACAAGATGAACCATGCATCAAGAACATGCACACACTCCTAGACACCATGCCACTTCACCAATTCAACACTTAATGACACCAAAACAAGACTCTACTAATCAACCTTCATGCTTCTTGATGATTGACAACTCATATTGATTCTTATACCACCTAGAAACCCTTTGACATCAATGTAACTTGACATTAATGACAACACCAATGACACTATGTCCAACAATATCCCCATTTATCATTAATGGTAACCATGTTCAAAATCATTGATGATAACCACTCATCACAATCACCTTCATGCCTCATTCTTCTTTTTTATTGAGTACATTCTCCCCTTTGACATCTATAATAAATTCTCTTATAACAACTTGACATGCAACATCAACAATGCCTTAATCATAGTTACAAGCCCCCTTGGTTTGTCTTCACCTTTTTGTTTTCAAAAATTGTTATATATCTTGGACCTAATCTTCAAACATCCACAAGACTCCCCCTGAGAAAATACATACCTCATTTTAACACTATTTCTTACCATGGAACCGACCCCCTTAAATCATGCTCTCTATAACCTTGGAGACCTAATGGAGTAGATCTATTTCCTTCACTACACATATTTTCTCATCATGAGCCCAAAAGGTCATACACACTCACAAGAACAATTAAAAACTTAGTGGACAACATTTTCTGATATCTTCCATCCTCATACTATCTTAAAACTCTATTCATCAACCGAGACTCACCTTTTGATCATCATAGATATGTCGGTCTGTTGGTTGTCAAAAAGGAATTTATTGAAAGCAACAATCGGGACAAAAAGTCCCTCCGCTTTAATAGGAGAGGTTCCCTTATTGAAAGCAAAAAAATTATTTACAAATATAAAATGTTTGATTTTTAAAGAGGAACTCGATATCATGAAAGTGTTCGATATAATGATCTTCAATACAAAAGGATAGAAGAACTAAGGAATAGGAAAATGTAGAATAGCACTCTCGGAAATATAGATAACAAAATAATTCCTTACACATGCGAATGGAATGATACATAACATAATCATTTACTTTAAAACCACAAGATGTTATTTCACGTACACAAAGTTCCGTGAGATGACATCCACAAGAATACAAAGCTTCTTGAAGTAAAATAGATTAATGATTCAATGAATTTTAACAGATAGAATAGAAAGAACAGTAATGTATAGAAACAAAAATGAAAATATTCTTGTATTGAATGCTTTTTTACTCCTTAACACTTTAAAAATAAACAGATTTCTAGCCCCCAAAATGGTGTATAGAACCCATTATATAACTTACAAATTGGTTACACTCGATAACCATTTCATTTAACTAAAATATTAATTAATTTACAATGAGCTTAATTCTAGGAAAAGAAGGAGAAAAAGGAGAGACAAGGAGAGAGAATAGTCATTTATTGTTGAGGAGGGCCCACTGAGCCGAGAATCCGATGTCCGAATATTTTCAATGCCTCGCTTATCTCCACACCTTGTGGTATTGTTGTGTTGGCAGTGGCGTGAGACCAAGTACCAAGGCACTTCTCCATATCCTTATTAAACTCGATATGTTCCAAGTATTCTTTATGAGCCTCTTCAATGGTAGATTGAAGAGAACAAATATCCTTTATCTTCTCTTTGTAATCAGTTCTTCTTTGAACAGATCTTCTTTGACAAATGTTTTGAACTAAGTCTTGATCTCTTGAAGAGAGAAAGGAATACCAAGTCTCATCATGAAGATGACAATGAATATCCTTGAAGGCAGATGCAACACAAGTCTTGAAAGACTCTCCTTTCTCGCCAATTGTTTCTCGGCTTCCCCCAAATATTCCTCCAAGACTTTTATTTTCCATTCAACACTAAAAACCCATGTCTTTGACTAGTTGTCCTCTCGCATCATCAAAAACTTTCTGGCCAATAATATTTTCTCATCATCCCGTCCCATCAAGTGAAGATCTCGTGATGCAACTACTCCAAAGCTTCATCTCTTTATCAATAGTTCTAATTGAGGATGAGAGTTTTGTTGCAGGTTGGCCAATTTCTCATTAGTTTTGAAGGCCTCTCCAATGAAATTTAAACCTCGCAATGGGCATGTCATCAACCATGGCTTCCATATCCCTTCCATAAGTGGAATATCTATGTATATCCTTAATACTATGAACCTCAACCTGACCGAGAATCATAGGAGGTGGAAGGGTAGCCAGTGGAGCAGATCCAAAACCTTATCTTTAGCCAATAATGACTTGATGAAGTTGGAAAGAACTTGATTTTGTTCTTCCAACTGCTCTATTGTTTTCTTACCCTTCTCCACTCTCCTAATAACCTTGGTTATTGTTTCTTGGAGGTTATGCACCTCATCGGGAGTAGATTCTCCCATGGGAATCCTAGAGAGCTCCAGTCATAGGTTAATAGATCTTGCTCGCTTATCAACCTTAGGATTTGTAACCTCTAGGAATTGTTGGCCTTGAGCATCTGTTACTTATTCTTAAAGTTTTTTTCTCTCTTTGCTAGAGGAGGAGCAAGACTAACAAAGTTGCCACAAGATCAAAATTTGGGCCTCTCAAACGAGAAGAAGGTTTTCTCTTCCTACTATCAACCAAGGGTTGTACCCATGCAAAATTGGAAGAGGAAGAAGAAGGAACAAGGGGCCCAAGAGCAAGGGAACTCATTGCACTTAAAGTATTCACTATTGTCACCTCCAATAAAGAGGTGAGTGAGGCATCTAGAGCTTCTTGTGCAAAGGAATCTTTGGTACTAGCAGAGCTCATGCTGAGGCACTTCCTTCTCTTTCTCTATTGTAACCTCGAAGTTCCCGTAGCATTTTGTGTTTCACCATCATCACTTTCACCGAGAACAATGATGTTCTCTCGCCCTAAGGGCAATCTTGAATGTTCTAGAAGAGGTTCTTCCTCAATTGGATCTTGTTTAACTTCTTTTATCTTCTTCTCGTATATTTGAGTAGAAGAAGAGGGAGTGGATGATTCAGTTCTTTAGTTGAGGAAGGAGGAGGGGTTTGTGCAGTACCTCTCGTGACCGGTGTATGTGCCTCCTCCCTAGGTGTTGAAGTATCTCTAGAAGAAGATCCACTATGATTCTTCCTACGTTCTCAAACCTTTCTCACAAACCAAACTTTGGTTCTTACATGGACAAGGGCCATAATTTGAACCAAGTCATCCTTCTCCTTCTTATACCAAATCCAGATCTTCCAAAGGAGTATGCTTGATGGATGTCTCTTATTCAAAATACTACAATTCTTCATTATCATCTTGGAACCCTTTAGGAATTTGATAAATATTGAGCTCTTTAATCGATTCAAAGAGAGTATGCCATAGTGCCTTCACCTTGCTTCAAAATCATCTATAGAATCAGCCCAAAGTAGTCCTCAAAATTTGGCCCGTGATGATAATTTATCCTGAGGTTCTCGATCAATGAACTTCTTCAAATCAAAGCAAGTTCTTGTCCAAGAAGTGGACAGTGAGGGGAGCAATGGCCCTTTCTACATTCTAGGCATCTAAGGCTATTTTTCAAGTATAGTTTCCCAAAGAAATAGGGAAGTGTAGACAAGTGATTTTCTTGTCCCCGTAGGTTCTATGAAACTTATCCAATTGCTCGCACACTTCAACTAGATCCATCTTGTCATTACAAAACATAGGGAGCTTGAGAGGTGTGTTTTCATATATGTCCAACCTAATAGATGAAAATCTTCTGAATTGAATGAAGAAAGCTCCATACTTAGCTATTAGGTTCATGGCCTCATCAAAAATATTCTGCCAAGATAACCTTCCAAAAGCCCGACAATATACATAGTGAAGGCATCATTAACCCTTCATAAATTGTGGTTGCTAGTTTGGGTGAATAGGGGCGGTATGCATAAATGGGCTCATCCTTCGGCCCTCCATGTATGTGAATCCAAACCACCGTCGGGACGCTGCTAGGGAATACATGAGGTAAGAAGTCATATAGAACTTCTTATTCTATTGCACATTAAACAATTACTCAGTTAAATTCATGCAAATGATTTATCCCCAATTAATATTCTATTTGCCTTCACAGATGATGTTGATGAAAGGGCACATCCAGTAGTGAAACTCATTGGTAGAAGGCAATCCCATGACACGAGCTAGCAAAATGATGAAGTCGATAGTTCTTCATTGAAATCAGCACTAAATAATGCCTTAGAAATTCGGGATGCTCCTTATTAGGGTTCTTCAACCATGATTTATCTATCCTTGCCTTGTATTTATCACCGTCTTGTTTGAATGGGGTTTGTGCTTTAGCTTGGGTGAGAATAATGGAGTCTTCAATCTCTTGGATGTAGAGCAAGAGTAATGGCGTAAACATCTAGAATGGAAATCATCTCCCATGCACATTGGACAACTCTTTGGTGTCTCTGGTTAAAATGAGCTCCACAAGTGAGCACAAAGTGTCGGCACATTATACAAATATAGGGAAACCAGCCACATAAGCAAGTCCATTGTCATTGATCATTTATGCCATGGGGGAAGGATTAGGGCAAGTCAATCTGTTCCAAAAATCCCCAAAATCTAGGTGTCGAACCTCACTATCCCCGATATTGGGAACAGAGGACTCAAGAGGTGAAACATGTTCTTGGCCCTAGAATTTGATCTTCATAATTGCAATACACATAGGATAAACCTTCAAGAATCGAATTCGTAGTGAAAAATGCAAAGGGAATAGGAGCACGAGCAAATGACCTTAATTGTAGGGATTCAAGTGAGTGATAGCAAGTGAGCAATGTGCCAAATGCATAGAGAATAGTCCCATTAAATAGCCATTTAGGAGGGGGAGAAGGTCATTAAAAGTGCATTTAATTCATATGGCACCGACTCAAAAGATAAGCATCGTGAAAAGTATAAAAATCGCTGGCCGGATGGTCTTTGGTACATTTGGGACATGAGGGATGTGAAGAAACAGATTCGACGACGCCTAAAATGCGCGAAGCGGCCAAATGAGCACAGTGGTTCGAAACTTGAAAACGTGAGGGACGTGAGGGACATGAAGATGTGATTCGGTGATGCATGTGAAGTGAGGAAAGTGGGGACGGAAGGAACAGATGATGCTTTTGGGACGATGATGGGACAAAGGTATGTGAAGGACCCGATGTGGGTGATGTGGGTGATCGGGAACAGAGAGCCTGGGATGGACTTGGGACAAATGGGCCAAAAGTTTCGACATAACCGAAAGTTAAATAATTTTAGGGAATGCGGCTAATTGGGGAATAGAAGGCCCAGAGACTTGGGACATGAGGGACAAAAATGTCCGACAGACCCGTAAATCACCAAAATAACTCCAAAAACGTGAATTTTTACTATCTCCTCAACTTTTCACTTCACTAGAACATCACTAAAGGGTGTCAACTCAAAATTTTCAATTTTCTGACTTTCAAAAGAGGGGAAATTTTGAGAGGACAACATGGTCCTAAACATTCTTCACACTATCCTAAAAATGAATCTAAGACTTGAAACATAAGCTATAGAGCATACCTTTAATCATGAAAATCATGCAACATCCTTTCATGCATTTGATGGTCTCGATTAAGTCATTATACAAAAATAAAAAGACTCTTCTTTAGTTTTCCATTATGGTACTTTGGAGCAACACCACTACTACCCCTTAGAAGATGTATACATCTGACTTAATCTTGATCAACCAACTAACTAAAACCAATAGCTTGATAAGTGACATATTAGGGCTCATACCTTACTCAAGTAGACATACTCTTGTATTTGTGCCTTCTTATGACAACCCATTGTCTTAGGACAAGTTCGTGACTCAACTCAACTCCTCTTGGGATGGTGCACACATTAACAAATGCTTGAAACACATAGAAGATGATGTTTGGACTTCCTTTATGATCATCATACCTTTCTTATGCCTTATATCATTGAAATACCTCTTGTTTAATCACAAATTTACCAAGCCTTAACACTATCCTAAAAATGATGAGATGCCAACCTTATCTAAATTAGTCATTGTCATAACCTCATGCATAGGTACACAACAATCTCATAAAACTTTTCTCGACTTAGGATTTTATCAATAAAAACCATAGACATCCCAATATACCTTTTCCTAGATCACTCACACAAACTCTACATGGAGCAATGATATAAATGTTCAAGAACACAAAGCTACTACTCAAATTTCATAATTATGTAGGCCCAAGAGACTTGGGACATGAGGGACAAAAATGTCCTGACATACCCGTAAATCACCAAAATAACTCCAAAAACGTGAATTTTTACTATCTCCTCAACTTTTCTCTTCACTAGAACATCACTAAACGGTGTCAACTCACAATTTTCAATTTTCTAACTTTCAAAAGAGGGGAGATTTTGAGAGGACAACATGGTCCTAAACATTCTTCACACTATCCTAAAAATGAATCTAAGACTTGAAACATAAGCTATAGAGCATACCTTTAATCATGAAAATCATGCAACATCCTTTCATGCATTTGATGGTCTCGATTAAGTCATTATACAAAAATAAAAAGACTCTTCTTTAGTTTTCCATTATGGTACTTTGAGCAACACCACTACCCCTTAGAGATGTATACATCCGACTTAATCTTGATCAACCAACTAACTAAAACCAATAGCTTGATAAGTGACATATTAGGGCTCATACCTTACTCAAGTAGACATACTCTTGTATTTGTGCCTTCTTATGACAACCCATTGTCTTAGGACAAGTTCGTGACTCAACTCAACTCCTCTCGGGATGGTGCACACATTAACAAACTTGAAACACATAGAAGATGATGTTTGGACTTCCTTTATGATCATCATACCTTTCTTATGCCTTATATCATTGAAATACCTCTTGTTTAATCACAAATTTACCAAGCCTTAACACTATCCTAAAAATGATGAGATGCCAACCTTATCTAAATTAGTCATTGTCATAACCTCATGCATAGTACACAACAATCTCATAAAACTTTTCTCGACTTAGGATTTTATCAATAAAACCATAGACATCCCAATATACCTTTTCCCTAGATCACTCACACAAACTCTACATGGAGCAATGATATAAATGTTCAAGAACACAAAGCTACTACTCAAATTTCATAATTATGTAGGCCCAAAGAGACTTGGGACATGAGGGACAAAAATGTCTGACATACCCGCAAATCACCAAAATAACTCCAAAAAACGTGAATTTTTACTATCTCCTCAACTTTTCACTTCACTAGAACATCACTAAAGGGTGTCAACTCAAAATTTTCAATTTTCTAACTTTCAAAAGAGGGGAAATTTTGAGAGGACAACATGGTCCTAAACATTCTTCACACTATCCTAAAAAATGAATCTAAGACTTGAAACATAAGCTATAGAGCATACCTTTAATCATGAAAATCATGCAACATCCTTTCATGCATTTGATGGTCTCGATTAAGTCATTATACAAAAATAAAAAGACTCTTCTTTAGTTTTCCATTATGGTACTTTGAGCAACACCACTACCCCTTAGAAGATGTATACATCTGACTTAATCTTGATCAACCAACTAACTGAAACCAATAGCTTGATAAGTGACATATTAGGGCTCATACCTTACTCAAGTAGACATACTCTTGGATTTGTGCCTTCTTATGACAACCCATTGTCTTAGGACAAGTTCGTGACTCAACTCAACTCCTCTTGGGATGGTGCACACATTAAGCTGCTTGAAACACATAGAAGATGATGTTTGGACTTCCTTTATGATCATCATACCTTTCTTATGCCTTATATCATTGAAATACCTCTTGTTTAATCACAAATTTACCAAGCCTTAACACTATCCTAAAAATGATGAGATGCCAACCTTATCTAAATTAGTCATTGTCATAACCTCATGCATAGGTACACAACAATCTCATAAAACTTTTCTCGACTTAGGATTTTATCAATAAAAACCATAGACATCCCAATATACCTTTTCCCCTAGATCACTCACACAAACTCTACATGGAGCAATGATATAAATGTTCAAGAACACAAAGCTACTACTCAAATTTCATAATTATGTAGGCCCAGTGAGACTTGGGACATGAGGGACAAAATGTCCGACATACCCGTAAATCACCAAAATAACTCCAAAAACGTGAATTTTTACTATCTCCTCAACTTTTCTCTTCACTAGAACATCACTAAACGGTGTCAACTCACAATTTTCAATTTTCTAACTTTCAAAAGAGGGAGATTTTGAGAGGACAACATGGTCCTAAACATTCTTCACACTATCCTAAAAATGAATCTAAGACTTGAAACATAAGCTATAGAGCATACCTTTAATCATGAAAATCATGCAACATCCTTTCATGCATTTGATGGTCTGATTAAGTCATTATACAAAAATAAAAAGACTCTTCTTTAGTTTTCCATTATGGTACTTTGGAGCAACACCACTACCCCTTAGAAGATGTATACATCTGACTTAATCTTGATCAACCAACTAACTAAAACCAATAGCTTGATAAGTGACATATTAGGGCTCATACCTTACTCAAGTAGACATACTCTTGTATTTGTGCCTTCTTATGACAACCCATTGTCTTAGGACAAGTTCGTGACTCAACTCAACTCCTCTTTGGGATGGTGCACACATTAACAAATGCTTGAAACACATAGAAGATGATGTTTGGACTTCCTTTATGATCATCATACCTTTCTTATGCCTTATATCATTGAAATACCTCTTGTTTAATCACAAATTTACCAAGCCTTAACACTATCCTAAAAATGATGAGATGCCAACCTTATCTAAATTAGTCATTGTCATAACCTCATGCATAGGTACACAACAATCTCATAAAACTTTTCTCGACTTAGGATTTTATCAATAAAACCATAGACATCCCAATATACCTTTTCCCCTAGATCACTCACACAAACTCTACATGGAGCAATGATATAAATGTTCAAGAACACAAAGCTACTACTCAAATTTCATAATTATGTACCAATCAAGATAGAATTAACTTTCCATTATTTTGAGCTTGAAGTCATACCACTATGATACATGGATATGTCAAGGATTCATCATGCTTCTACTAATAAGGAAATGTCTCCATGAAGCCTAGTGGAGGAACTCCATACAACTGGATATATTCAACAATACCAAACACCCTTGTCCCCATGGGATAAGTCACCATACTTAATAATCCACTTCCTTGGTTAATCCATAAATAGGTAGATTTTTCTCTACTCTTTTTCTTTTTTCAGCAGATCTTTAACATCAAATTTCAGGATTAAAATGAATCTAAATTTGATCAAAATATGATTTTAAATTGAATTATAATTGACCCAGGCTGATTCTAAGATTTAAAAATCATTTTTTCAATCAACCATTTAGATTACAATTTTTTTGATTTCTCATAGATATCGTAAAATGATAATTAATGCTTGCTTGAACTTAACTCGATTAAAATGTGGAAATAAATCATAATTCAAATGCAAAATTAGATCATAGAGATGACACCATAGTTGTTTATAGATTTCGGAAATTTCCTGTCTTTGAGTTCATACAAACCTATCTATTAAATTTTCTCAAACTATAAGTACAATCAAACTTAAAATTAAAAAAATAGATCCATAACCTACAATGTTGTGCCTTTAAAACTTTGAAATACCCTGCAGCACCTCATGTTTGTCTTTCACCTTCCTAAAGCACTTGTAGAGCTTATCCTTGTTGTTTCTATCCTTCCAATGAATTTTGTTGCACAAAACATGTATCGAAAAACTCTAGAATGGGAAAATAATACATTTACAAGGATCGACTTCGAATTTTGGACAACTTTCTAGTTTACTTGAGACCCAATCTTCTCCTAAATGCCTCAAAACTTGAGCTCTTTACAACCGCATTCTTATGACCATATTACGCTCACTAGACTTATGTTATTCAAAGACCAAGTGGTCCTTATATAGGACTATCAAACCCCAATGGTGTGGCGGTAGGGGTTATTTTTTCATCCAAGTGATTAGGGTTTTGAATCTCCCCAACCACCCATTGACTCATTTATTGCCAACTTGGAAATATATATCCCACATTGTTCATGATAGAGGTGTTGACGGTGTTTAAATATGGCCTTGAGCTGATTGGTGTGTTGGCTTTGGGTTATTTTTTTCATGCCACATATTGTGGTCATTCGTCTACTTGTTATGTTTTGTTCCTTCTTGACATGGTTTGCACTCAATGTCAACCTTGACATGTTGGTTGGTCAATTATAAAGGGATTTCTCCCCATTTATGCGGGATATTGAGTTTAATTCACCATGTAGGTGTTTGAATGGGTTCAAAATTGTAAGGTCTTCTTACCGAACAACATGACATGTGCCCTAATGATGATACAGGTCTCCTCGCAAGGTGTTCGGGATCTCGGAAAAGCTCTCCGAGTGTGCGTTAACATCCCGCATGCCCCGCTTAGCCCCCGCGTGCTTTATTTTCCTTTTCCCTCTTTTCTTAGCCTTTTTCTCTTCAGTGACGAAACCGCCGCCCTGCCTGGGTGGCGGTCTCGTGACCACCGCCCTGAATAGGGTGGCGGTCCTGTAACCACCGCCCTGCTCAGGGCGGCGGTCCTTTACGCATTTTCCAGAAAGCTCTTTTAACACGACTCACGTAAATTCAACGTTTTACCAACTTTCTTTCACCGCCATAAGCTTGCATTTATGATTCTGGTTCCCTGGAATAGTGTTTTGCCATTGTTTATAGTTTAAGAGTTCTATTTGGTTTTTACCTTGGGTAAATGCAAATGCTATAAATAGATGGCTTGTGCTCAAGCAAATGGCCCTCAAAATTTGCCTCTGATTTCTCTTTGCAATAGATTTAGTCTTCCTTTTGCTTAGAATGCTTAGTTTCTTTCATTACATGCTTAGTTAGCATTGTTTTACTATTAGTAAGCCACATATCCATCTTGTGCAAGCACTGCTGTTATTTCATCCAATCCATTGGAGTAGAATAGCTTAGGAAGCCATTAAAGTTGCAGGTTTTTCTCCTCAAACAAGATAGTTTCAGGTTCTGGACGCTTTATGTTGCATGACTCGCAATAGATCCCGCTAGGAATTACATAAGCCAAGCTCTGTACTCTTGCGCTATCCCTCTCCTACTCACATTGTATTCAATCGTGTTCCTGAGCTACCTTTATCCCAATATCTACTTCTGTTGATGCTAGCATTACACGCTTTTCTAGATCCACGTGAACACGAAGGAATGAGGAGATCACACTGAGGGGACAAGATCACACACATCATCGGATTCCACCATTGCTAGATTCCAGTGTTCTAGCTTTCAAAGTTCTAGTTAGAATCATATCAAATAGAGTAGTTAATTACTTTATTTCAGCTTAATTCTACTCTTGATATTGCCAGGAAGTCAGGGGATTGATAGTTTCGAGAAACTATGATTCACTCCTCACTTCCGAGGTAGGATCGAGAGTCTTGTAAATATATTAGATAAGCTATTTTATTGTTTAGAATAGATCTACAAATTACATGCATGATAGCTACACTCGGTTATTTTGTTTGTTTTAAAATTATTATATTAGTTGTCATTTCTAGATATTTTAAATAGCTTGCTTTCTTAAATTCGTAAAGCTCATCGTCAAAAACACAAAAATAAAGAAGTCATATATACTATAGATATACTTAGTTAAATTTTATTTTTAGTAGCTCGCTTTACTTTGTTGCTTTTGTATGACAATCACGGGACCTAGAGAGCCCAAGGAATACGTATTCGAGCCAATCGTGCCTTAGCCCAATCTCATCATAGTGATAACTGATATAGATCAAAATCTTAGGATTCAAGTCTTCCAAACAACGGTAAGCTTGCAACAAATCAATTCCCAGTTGAATGGACTAAACATAGAAGACGACCAAGCACACACGTTTTGGTCGAATCAACCAAACTACAGATTACCCTAGGTAACATTCATATGACTGTAGAAGGGTTTGAAAGAGAACAAACCTTTGGTTGTGATCCTTTGGTCCCACAGCCAGATGCAGGAGACACTCTTCTAGATATAGATACTAGCCTAAGAATCCAGGTTGCACGAACGCCTGTAGGGTATTATGAGAAAATCACACAGTTATTGATCCTAAATATAGAAGCTGAGAAAGCATACGATTACTGGATATTAGGGATTAGGACTTGATTTCACGCATGACCATAATAGGTCCACAACAACTAAGAATCTACGGTTGTGACCCACAAATCCCACAGCCCAACGAATCCATGTAGAATTCGGACATGACACCGCCTACGCACACTAGTATTCAGATCTACCCCACTTCCACCTATCATCATCGAACAATTATCCTTGCTAGACACAACAACTAATAGAGCTAGGGAATTCTGGACTAGGCCAGAGAATCGTCCATAGAATTGACTATATTTACCATCCACCATATGACCCTGTCCGGAGAAATACACGAAACTATCCCGGTCATTTTCCACGTATTCCACAACCTATAGATCGAATCACGCCAGAGCTCGATATTGATTGGAGCCTTCGAGCAGTCATCCTTGCTGACCGATCTATCACACCAGTTCAAGTTAGGAGGGCCTTCTTTGCCTTAGACTCACAAATTCCGCTAGTGTGTATTGAAGACATTAGATTTCCTAACTAGTTTGTCTGCATCTCACACATATTCCATACCCACCGGTCATTGCTGTCGCACGACCTCGGGAGGTCGGGTGTGAGGAAGAGTTACTTGTAGATTCCCACGCTCGCATGTCACTTTTCCGTCGTACAAAATTGGTGAACCCGACATGAAAAAACAAGCACCTTTTACCTCATTAGCCTTCACATCAATTCACCATTGGTGAACCCGACGTGAACAAACAAACTATTTCACCTCATGTACCTCATTAGCCTTCACATCAGCTTCACCACCAAAATTGGTGAACCCGACGTGAAACTTCCTACTTTCTAGTTCGGAGTCATATTATTACGTGTTCTTCCAAGATTAGTATACTTTTCATCTTTTCCACCTCATTGGCTTTCACCATCACCTTCGCTCCTTCCCATTATCCTACGCGGTATTCATATACCCCGAATATGTCTGGGATTCGATGCATATGGCAGACCCCTCTTGGGTCTTGAGGCATATTACGCCCAACAAAATAGACAATCATCACCCTCACTCTCAGTATGGGGTGACAACTATTCAACTAACCAATTATCAACACAAACTCCAAGGATCAGATATAGCTCATCCTTCCAAACAGAGGAGTTAGATCAGCTCGCTCAAACGCAACAAACAGAGCCTTCAGGCTCGAACAATATGACGTTCACCGGAGAATCTGGTTCATCTCCTCAGGTACTACTTAGACCACAAATTAGTAGGCAATCAGACCCATACCAAAGTTTAGATGATAAACATTCGGTATATTATGCCAGGAATGAACAACGCTCTCGAAGTATGTACCCACCCATAGGAGGTCTACAAACACAACCCGAGGTCTCTTTTCAAGAAAACACTTCCATCCCATTACATATAGGAAATGCCCTCGAGAAACTTGGCAGGGCAGTGATCAGTTCATAGCGGGGTATCATAGACCTATACAACACCATGATATACAACAAACGCCACCAAGGTAGAATATCGTGACTTCACCAAATGAAGTCATTTCAACGTTGGTAGAAAAAGTGAGAGGGTTAGAACTTGCTCAAGCAAATCACCATTCTCAATTCATACAAATAGGAAGTTCCAATCCTCCACACCATCCTAGCCAAGTAGATCTCCTCACAGGAGTAGGCACGTTAGGCATGACTCCTCAGTATTCACAACAAATGCCAACTAGACCCACCATCTCTAACACTGTTCCTCCCGGTCTAGTACAAAACAATCCATTCATGGACAGTACCCCGTCATACTTAAACATGTACTCCAAATCACCACAAGGGGATATGTTCTCCTCTCCCGACATGTTTTCTCAAACACAGGGCTTCCTTATGCCCCTAGCCAATGCATACGCTACGCCATACCAACAACCCATTCCACCGCCGCTCCCTCAACAGGCACCATCTATGGTCGAAACATATGCGATAGGGACTTACTCAGAATATTTGAAAGAGCCCTTGGATTTCACCATACGAAGCATCATGCTTCCAAGACCTCTCCCCGATTTTCCCAAATACAAAGGTGAGGGAGATCCAAACGCACATATCAAAGCTTACGCTACAACCATTCGAGAACTACTCCCATGGGATGGGGTTGTTGCTAAAATATTCCCAAAAACCTTGGAAGGCATCGCTCTCGATTGGTATTATAGAATACCTGAGGCTTCCATACATTCATTCAAACAACTCGTGTCAGAGTTCATCAAGGCCTTCGACATGAACAAATTATTAAGAACAGGAATCAGGGAGTTCTTACACATCAAACAAGAACACAACAAATCTGTCACCCATTTCATCCAAAGGTGGCGTACAGTTCTTTATTCTTCAAAAGTGCTCCAAACATGGATCAAATGGAACTATGTGATTTATTCCTTCATTCTCTTAGCAGAGAAGTGAAGGAAGAAGTCTAGAAGTTCCCATTAAGAACTTACGATGAAGTACTTGAGAGCGCTCTTCGAATAGATCAAGCGGCAATTGACAGTGGTCGCAAAACATATGGAGCAAACGGGAGGTTAATCGCCCCCAACCAGAACACTACAACTTATCCTACTACCACGAACGTCAATCAAGGACCTAAAATCCTTAACAAAAATCGGGGTGTAACAATAGATGGAGTAACCGACCAGCCTAAAAGGTAAATGTTGTCAATACTCCATCACAAATAAACAACCAACGAAACAACAACTTTACCCCAACAATCAATACAATGGATTTTAACCATCCACAACAACAACAACAACGGAAAAATCCTATACAGGGTCCAAGCCAAAATTCAACTAGGTACCAAAACCAGAATTCAAACCAAAAACAACAAACACAAAATTTTAATAGACAATGGTTTGATCAAAATTTTGGGCCACAATACACATCAAACCAACAAACTAGGAATTACAATCCTAATTCATATTGTGGTTTCCACAAAATTTGGGGCCATGACACTAGAACGTGTCGTGACTACAATAAATTCATGCAACGCTTGCTAGATGAACAAAAACAACTTTTCATGGATATGTTCTTGCAGATCCTACATCACCAACGTCAAATACCTTTTCAGGGGCAGTTTCCCCTCAAAACGCACCCCTGAAGATCTTTAATGATCCACTCCCAAATCACGATAACAACAAGCTAAATCTAACTAGGATGAACAAGGGTGTAATGACAGGAAACAACGATCATGAAGCCTCGACCTCGCTAAATCCATTAGTTGCGCCACAATTAGGAAGTCAGCCACGACCTAAGGTAGTCGGTTTAGTGGAGTTAGACTGAGCTACCCATCGAAGCTATAACAAGGACGCGAGAGTATTTCTCTCAGCCAAGTCCAAGCCACCTACCAGAGGCGGTGGATGACATCCAACAAATCGTAGCAAAACCTGTGGGTGCCTATGATTTAATTAACGACCTAACAAAAACCTTCTCACACATTTCATTCTTAGACTTACTAAAGAACTCTCCTGCCCACAGGGCTGCTCTTTTAGAAGCATTAGGTTTAGGTCATCTAATTAACATCACTCCACCACCTGAAACATAGGTAAATCATGTGGACTTTGATGTTCATCCTCCAGGGTAGGCAGATAGGGATGTCGAATTCATATTCGAGATAAACAAAATGCCGACAGATGCTGAGATCGCACGCCGAGGTGATCCAGCCTTACATTTGCAAGTATGGGTTTATAACAACTATGTAAAGCGTGCAATGGTTGACGATGGGGTGGCAGTTAACATAGTCCCCTTCTCTTTCCTCCAAAAGCTAGGGTATGGAGAAACCAATTGTTCCACAACTCGAAATACACTAAGGGGCTATGATAGTCTTAAAGCCACCTTGAACTATAATATTACCGGTCACCTTAGGACCCAAAACCATCTTGACTGAGTTTTATATTATAGATCGGGAAACTAACTATAATATGATCCTCGGCCGACCATGGATACACCGCATGAAGGCAATCCCTTCTACACTATTTCAAGAAGTAAGGTTTTTACATTTAGGAAAGGTATTCATGGCCAAAGGTGATCCAAAACCATTTGATGTACACCTAGCTGACTTAAAGAAAAGACCAGGCATACACTCGGAGTTTGAACTCCCAACAAACCAACTTAATAAGCCTACCGACGCAAAAACAAAAGAAAAGTTGGTACCTACGATAGATCTTGAAACTATGAGCCTAGCCAAAGCAACCCCAACCCCCAAAGATGAGGCTAAAACTGTAGAAGCAGTATCATTAGGAACTACTGCAAAAATCGTTGAATTGCTAGAAAATGATCTACCAATATTCTTACCATTCGATTCAGTAGGCATAGGGTATTCCCTAGGCATTGGCTCTCTTCCAGCAGAGGATCTCTGTATGGTGGAAGTGGAATATGCAAACACAACAGATATCCCAGCGTCCATATTCCCAGTCAAATATTGGACACTCCATTATGATGGAGCTAGATGCCATTACGGAGCGGGGCGGTATAATCTTTACTTCCCCTGAAGGAAAAGTCTTACCTTTTGCCTTTAAACTAAATTTCGAGTGCACAAACAATGGCGCTGAGTACGAAGCCCTCCTCCTTGGCCTCATCTTAGCTAAGAGAATTGGTGTTGATAACATCAGAGTCTTAGGAGACTCGCAATTAGTAGCAAACCAAGTCTCTGAGATATATGAAACCAAAGCCAAGCACTTACAACTTTACAAAAAGTTGTATTAGATTTAAGCAAGGAGTTTGACTTCATATCAATTGAAGCAATCCCACGAGAGAAAAATCTTCTCACCGATTCAATAGCAACTTCAGCATCACGTTTTACTCCAAGCAATGAGTTAGAGGATACCCATTTCATGGTATCCCTTCGTGATGAACCATTGATAAAGACAATGACAAATTCTCTTTTAAACGGAAATGAATCTACTATCCTAGACCATGTTGATAGTGATATGGCCACTTTGGATTACTTAAACGCCTATGCGGCACTACATCTCTCCTATCATATGATAGATTTGTCCTTAATCCCACGTTCGTCTTCCTACTTCGAAATCCCATGATGGATCTTCCCTCACAAATGGAACCTAGCATATGCATAGTAGAAAATGGGGATGATTTGGATTTACCTCCAGCACCACCTGAGTTTGAAGAGGGTAACACCTCTTTGATCGAAGAAACCATTGATATTAACATCGGAACGGAAGATGAACCAAGGATTTTGAAACTAGGATCCTCGTTAACCCCAGAAGAAGTAGAAATACATACTCAGATCCTCAAAGAACATCAGAAGGTGTTTGCATTTAATTATAAGGAAATGACAGGAGTTGCACCCCACATTGCGGTGCACAACCTCGTCACTAAATCTGATGCAAAGCCAGTTAAACAAAAATCAAGACCCATGAAACCCAAGGTAGCTCTCATGGTAAAAGAGGAGGTAATAAAACTCCTCCAAGTAGGATTCATCAAGCCAATCGATTACTCCCAATGGGTATCTAATATCGTTCCCATTCTCAAGAAGAATGGGAAGATACGCATCTGCATAGATTTCTGAGACATCAACAAAGCGTGTCCTAAAGATGACTTCCCGTTGCCATCCATTGATGTCATTGTTGATGCAACAACTGGGTTTGAACTTTTGTCTCTCATGGATGGATTCTCGGGATACAATCAAATCAAAATATCTGAACAAGATCAAGCTAAAACCACATTTATAACTCCTTGGGGAACTTATTGCTATGTTGTCATGCCATTTGGTCTCAAGAATGCTAGTGCTACATACCAGTGAGCTATGACATATATATTTCATGATTTAATTCATAAAATCATGGAATCCTACGTAGATGACTTGTTGGCTAAGGCCAAGAAGCGTTGTGACCATCCGAAGTACTCCACGTCATTCTCTCACGTCTGATAGAATACGGAGTCACGCTAAATCCAGAAAAATGCGTCTTTGGTGTAACAGGAGGGAAGCTCCTAGGTTACATCATATCGTCATGAGGGATAGATGTTGACCCAACCAAAATTCGGGCTGTCCTCGAAATGGTTCCACCTTCGGATGAATCTGGAATCAGGTCATTTCTCGGAAAGTTGGGTGCAATCCGAAGATTCATCCTGACTTAAGCTTCGCCATTCATCCAATCAACAATTTACTCAAGAAAGATTATAGCATTGATTGGACTGAAGACTGCAATGAAGCTTTTGATGCAGTTAAGCGTTTCCTGTTATCACCACCTACGCTAATGCCACCTAAGCTAGATCACCCGTTAATTTATACTCACGAGCTACCAATGTCTCGCTAGCCTGCATGCTAGCTCAAGAAGATGATGACAAGAGAGAACGTGTAATTTATTTCATTAGCCAAACATTGCTCGACTATGAAACACGTTACACACAAGCAGAACGAGAATGCCTCGCCATAGTCTTTGCAACCAAACGCCTAAGACATTATATGCTAAATCAAGAAACAAGGGTCATGGTAAAAACGGACCATTTACGAACTTTCCTCACACAAGGGTCCTTATCTAAAAAGGCTGGACGTTTTATAACCTTAATGGGAGAATTCGAATTAACATTTGTAAATCAGAAGTCGGTTAAGGACAAATCATCGTGGATTGGTTAGCTGATAACCCATTAGATGGAGGCAATCTAGTAGATTTAGATTTTCCAGATGAGTGTGTATACTACATCAAAACCCGACCTTCTATCTCTGAGTGTCCCTGGTACACTGATATCATTAATTATATCATGGACCATACGTATCCAGAAGGAGCTACACCGCAACAAAGAAGGTGGTTACGTATTATCGTAGCTAAATACATCATTATAGAGCAAGTGCTCTATCGAAAGCGTTCGATGGAATGCTCCTAAGATGTGTCGACACAGAAGAATCCAAGAAGATTCTCCATGAATCCCATAGTGGAATGTGTGGAGGCCACTTCGGTGGTCATGCCACCGCTCGTAAAATACATCGAATGGGCTATTTCTTGGCCTACTCTAGAACACGATGCAGTAGAGTTCATACGCAGTGTCATAAGTGCCAAGAATTCTCCCATGAGATCCATATGCCGGCACAAGCTCTACAACCAATCGCTACTCCATGGCCCTTTTCTACATGGGGCCTAGATTTAATAGGGAAATTCTCTCCCTCATCTACAGATGGCCATAATTTTATAATCACGGCCACCGAATATTTTACCAAATGGGTAGAGGCTATGCCTCTTACTACTGTACCTGGTTCTGTAATCGCCAAGTTCATTTTGAACCAAATCATTTACAGGTATGGTATCCCGCAAATCATTATCTCCGATAATGGAACTTCTTTTAAGAATGAAGAGGTTCGCGAACTATGCAATAAATTTAAGATAAGCCATCATACGGCTTCCTTGTATTACCCTCAAGCCAACGGACAGGCTGAAGCGACAAATAAAACACTAAAAGCCATTCTCCTTAAAACGGTGAAAGAAAACAAATGAGATTGGCACTTAAAGTTATATCCGGCCTTATGGGCCCACCGAACCTCAATAAGAACACCAACGGGAGCAACTCCTTTCTCACTAGTATTCGGGGCAGAGGCAGTTCTCCCACTCGAGGTTGAAATACCCAGTCTCCGCATTTCATTACAAGGGATTCTGGATGAAGACGCTTACAGAGAAGCACGTCTCTCCCAATTAGAAAGCCTAGATGAAGCTAGGTTAGATGTTGAATAACGGCATAGAGTCTATGCTGACCGGATGTGCCGGCAATATAACAAGAAAGTCTATGAATGTGACATATATGAAGGTGATCTAGTTCTAAGACTAGACAACCGGATCGACAAGAAGACCGGCGAAGGAAGGAAATTCCGGCCTAAATGGTTGGGCCCATACCGAGTCATGAAGGACTATGGAAATGGTGCATACCTCTTATGTATGCTAGAAGGTGAGGAATTTGGTGAAACAGTCAATTCCCTACACCTCAAGCGTTTCTACACGTAAGCAACTAGCACTACTTATATATCTATCTACATTGCATTTTCATATAGATTAGGATCATATTGTCCACTTGTTTCATACACAAATTGTGATCAAGGAATCTATTCTCAAAGCAATTCATTACAAACTCATGATGTTGTTGGCATAAACTTTCTAATCATACCTCTCCATTTTCATGATATCATCAAATTATCTCGGAATCATTTTATCAAATAAAGCTAGACATGACAAAGTCTTAACGGTAACCATACCAAGATCTGCAAGTTTATTCTCACTTTTGGTTTCTTCTTAGGGTAGGTGTCTTGCCTATGGTCTATTCTAGAAGCTTCATGGTGTCACATCTATCCCATATGTATATCTCTTTGGAAATAAACACATACTGACATTTTACTCAAATAAACAAGTCAAACATTGATCAAACAGAAAATTTTAATTTTACACATTTCCTTGCCCCACCAACCTTTGGTGATGAGCTTGTGTCTCTTACTAGTGACGTAGGGTTGGGAAAGGATGGAAATGCCCTTACTCACCTATGCTTTGCCCACGGTGATAAACCCACGCTTCTTACTAGTAGCATGGGGCAAAGTGTAGGGGGTCCTCTTGACAAATAAATGCAAAAGGTCATACACAAACAATTCAAACTTTGAAACTTTGAGTCAAAAACAAATGAATCAGATGTTCAAAATCCCAAGAGAGTTAAAATCCTAAAAACCCAGATTTTGTCTACTATGTGGCCATCTACGGGTCTAAGTCTGGATAAACCGCAAAGCAAGCTGCATCCAAAACTATGAAGTCACTCGAGTGGAGTAGACTTGTGGTGTCCTAATTTGGTTCCGCCAAAGCTTTGTCTGTCTTTCATCACTATCATTTCACTACACCTCATAACTTGCACCCTTCCCAACTCTTGGTGATAAGCCCTCGCATCTTACTAGTTGCGTGGAGTTGGGGGTAGGGGCAGGTTTATCTGTTCATCGTACTGGTTTATTTTCATCACTTTGCCAAAACAAACATGAAGTATCCAAAATTGCTTACAGAAACTAAGATTCAAAATCACATTATATCTACATTATCATATATCAGCATCATGAAACACAAAAGGAAAGTAAAACACTTGCATCATTTGTTCACCATTGCATATATTCTAAAAAAACATATAAACATACATCATAGCATACATGAGGAAACTGGAAATAGAAAGAAAGCCATGAATGCCAAGATTTTGATCCAGAATGAATACATATATATAAATGATCAACGTTTATATACAATGTCATCATGCACTAAGCATGGTCAAAACGCTCAAAGAGCCCGGGATATACAAAAGAATATATAGTACAAAATCTACGAGAGCCAAGTGGCTTCTCAATCCCTACGAGACCCCTCTGAAGGTGCACGCCCACGCCTAGGACTCCGGCTACGCCAGCACTCTGAATGCACGGAGGGCTCAGATCCCGAGGGGCAGCCACAGTCTCACCACGAGAATGGCTCCTCATCAAGCACTCACCATCTTGTACCCCGCTAACTCTGATGCGAAGGGTCGATACCATCCCGCCACATGCCACTGATCGAGCGAAGACGTTGGTATGTCTTCGGCTGCTGAAGGCTCCCCAACATCCACGGACAGCTCTGCGCGGGTCCTCTCCATGGGGATCATCAGGGTATCAGTGCATACCCTGCGAATCAAGTCCCGCCACTCATCGGCGGTCTCTGCAAACCAAGGAGAAAAATTAGAAACCAAATAGGAGATTAGAAATCCAAGATAAAACACAAGGAGAGATAGTAACTAAAATGATCTTAAATTAAACAAACACTAGAAGGGAGAGAGGGTAACTTACTCGGATCACCAGGCCTCCAAGATGGATCTATGGGATCAACGCCGCCACCATGGATGCCGCTGCTGACTGAGGGGCTACTCCTGTGGCTGGAGCAACGTAACACCCCACAACAGACTCATCCTCCCCATGGCCCTGGGAGAGTGGCTCCTCTGAAACTAGAGTCACCCTCTCTGCACTCTGCTCGGCCCTCTCCGCCTGCATGATATCCTGGGTGTCGTGCCACTCAGGATCACTGTCCTCGGTCTCCTCCTCTGTCTCTCCCCCTGTAAACTCCTCAGACTCGGAGTCTACCTCAATGGGGTCATCGCTGCTATGGGTAGGACCCACGGCAATCTGAAGCAAAGGTGCCTGAGGTGCACCGGCTCTCCCTCTGGCACGTACTATCCTCCTGGCCGCAATAGGAATGCCAGGAGTAACCACTATCCAACCCCGGCCTCTAGGCCCCCCTCTGGCCTCTCGGACTGATCTGTATACTGGTGCCACTGGGGAAGCATACCCATGTATGGTAAGCCAAACTGCTGAGGAACACGGCCAAAGGGGTGCATCTCCACTCGCCCCACTCTATCAATAAGCTGCCCTGTCGTGGAGCAGGAGATCAAGGTAAGAGCCTCCTCGCCCCATATGCCTGCCATAGTCTGGTATGGTGTGGCCTCCATGTCGGCAGTAGTCAGGGAGGCAACTGGCTGATGAGGTGCTCTAAGCACCGACATGTCTGTCCATCTAGCTGCCCTCACAGCTCCAGGATCTGCCACCTCCACACCCCTGCCATAAGGGATGAAATGCTCATAGACCCAACTCATGACTAGGGTCGGGTGGCTCAAGGACTGCCCCTGTAAATGGACCACCCTGTATAAGTCGTGGTAGGTGGTCCCAAGAATATCTTACTCCCAGGCATATATCCGACCGTGCCCCTCTATCTGTGTAATAATGGGGGACCAACAGTATAGTAATGTATCTCCTCCCTTGTCCCCGATCAGTCTCGAGGCAAGGATCCCCATGATGGCCTGGCGAAGTAGGGGATGGGCAAAGAAGGAATGGATCGAACTCTAACCCCCTTCTTCGACCCCGTAGAGATGACTGCATCTCCCATATATGTGGCCCACTGTGCAATCTATGCCCGTGAACCTGCTGTCTCTAGGGTGAGTCGTCTCCCGATGATCGGGACCCCCAGAATACGATAGACGTCCTCCAATGTAATAGTCCACTCACCGCGGACCCCTGGCAATCGGAAGGTGTTCCGATCTGCATCCCAGTATGAGAACAAATCACAAAGGATGTGACTAGATGGTGTAACGTGGGGCACGCGTGAAATGCGTAGTATCCCAGCCCGCTGAAGAGTGTCCTCCTCATCCTGTGAGAGGGCATCTAGAACCCCTGGGAGCCAATCACACTCCCTCTCTCGACTCCACCGGATATACTCCTCTCTCGCCTGCATACACCCAAAAACACACAAAACAGAGCAAGTTAGCATCCAAGTAATACTGGAAAAATCATGAAAACACGTAGAAATGCTAAAAATACAAACACAATCTCAAATAGATGTTCCTTTTGCATTCTGTGCAAAACCACCGCCCTGAGCAGGGAGGCGGTTTTGTAACCGCCGCCTTAAGGGCGGTGGTCAGTAAACCGCCGCCCGAGAACAGGCGGCGGTCATGCTAACCGCCGCCCTGGGCAGGGCGGCGGTTGTGGTCCGAAACCCACACGGGTTTTTAAATTTAAAAGGCCTAAAAAGTGCAAAAAATGACCATTTTACCTAAAAACAAAGCCTACCCAGTAGGCGCCCCCCTAGGTGGACCTTTTAACACTAACATTTTCAAAAATTACCCCCCCATGACAAAGTATTTAGCATTTCAAATTTAAGGGGGTAAAAAGGATAAACTGAAGAAAACTAACATGTGATCTCACGGGTCGATGTTCCGCACGTGGAGGCATGATCGCTATGTCGTCACGACGTTTTGACTCTACTCACGCAAGAAACCGTCACCGTGGGTCCCAGAGCTCAAAATCAATCAAATCGACTCGCACAAATGAATAGGAAAATGGGCCCACTTTCATATATATAGCGCCCTGATTCGTTTTAAATGACTTTTTCACAGGTTTGGAGCGCCGACGGAGGTAAGTTCCTATCCCCGCACAAATGGTACGTTCTCATTCCCTATTATTTTAGCATTTATTTTTCAAACTATTGTGTCTATCTGCACTTGAGTTCTCTTTTCGTTTTGTAGGTAGCGGGAATCTTGGACGGTGTCATTTCAACACACATGGATGTATCAGGTATAACTTCTAACTTCCCATTTCGGGACCACCATACTCGGACCCACCATTTTACACCTCTTCATGGCTAAAATGCTTCTCCGAGGGGGCAATATGTACGTACCCAAAATTGTAAGGTACTGTACTGCCAGAACAACGTGACACGTGCCCCAATGATGATACAGGTCTCCTCGCAAGGTGTTCGGGATCTAGAAAAGCTCTCCGAGTGTGCGTTAACATCCCGCATGCCCCGCTTAGCCCCGTGCTTTATTTTTTCCTTTTCCCCTCTTTTCTTAGCCTTTTTCTCTTCAGTGACGAAACCGCCGCCCCCAGGGTGGTGGCGGTCTCGTGACCACCGCCAAACAGGTGGCGGTCTCTCAGTAACCACCGCCCTTCTCGGGGCGGTCCTTTACGCATTTTCCAGAAAGCTCTTTTAACACGACTCACGTAAATTCAACGTTTTACCAGCTTTCTTTCACCGCCATAAGCTTGCATTTATGATTCTAGTTCCCTGGAATAGTGTTTTGCCATTGTTTATAGTTTAAGAGTTCTATTTGGTTTTTACCTTGGGTAAATGCAAATGCTATAAATAGATGGCTTGTGCTCAAGAAAATGGCCCCCTCAAATTTTCCTCTGATTTCTCTTTGCAATAGATTTAGTTTTCCTTTTGCTTAGAATGCTTAGTTTCTTTCATTGCATGCTTAGTTAGCATTGTTTTACTGTTAGTAAGCCACATATCCATCTTGTGCAAGCACTGCTGTTATTTCATCCAATCCATTGGAGTAGAATAGCTTAGGAAGCCATTAAAGTTGCAGGTTTTTCTCCTCAAACAGGATAGTTTCAGGTTCTGACTTTATGTTGCATGACTCACAATAGATCCCGCTAGGAATTGCATAAGCCAAGCTCTGTACTCTTGCGCTATCCCTCTCCTACTCGCATTGTATTCAGTCAGTGTTCTGAGCTGCCTTTATCCCAATATCTACTTCTGTTGATGCTAGCATTACACGCTTTTCTGGATCCACGTGAACATGAAGGAACGAGGAGATCACACTGAGGGGACAAGATCACACACATCATCGGATTCGCCACTGTTCTGCAGAATCCAGGTTCTAGCTTTCAAAGTTCTAGTTAGAATCATATCAAATAGAGTAGTTAATTACTTTATTTCAGTTAATTCTACTCTCGATATTGCCAGGGAAGCTGTGGGGATTGATAGTTTCTGAGAAACTATGATTCACTCCTCACTTCTGAGGTAGGATCGAGAGTCTTGCAAATAGATTAGATAAGCTATTTTATTGTTTAGAATAGATCTACAAATTACACAGACAGATAGCTACACTCGGTTATTTTGTTTGTTTTAAAATTATTATATTAGTTGTCATTTCTAGATATTTTAAATAGCTGCTTTCTTAAATTCGTAAAGCTCATCAGAAAACACAAAAAATAAAGAAGTCATATATACTATAGATATACTTCACATAGTTAAATTTTATTTTACTGTAGTTCGCTTTACTTTGTTGCTTTTGTATGACAATCACGGGACCTAGAGAGCCCAGGGAATACGTATTCGAGCCAATCATGCCTCAGCCCAATCTCATCACAATGATAACTGATATAGATCAAAATCTTAGGATTCAAGTCTTCCAAACAATGGTAAGCTTGCAACAAATCAATTCCCAGTTGAACGGACTAAACATAGAAGACGACCAAGCACACACGTTTTGGTCGAATCAACCGAACTACAGATTACCCTAGGTAACATTCATATGACTGTAGAAGGGTTCGAAAGAGAACAAACCTTTGGTTGTGATCCTTTGGTCCCACAGCCAGATGCAGGAGACACTCTTCTAGATATAGATACCGGCCTAAGAATCCAGGTTGCACGAACGCCTGTAGGGTATTCTGAGAAAATCACACAGTTATTGATCCTAAATATAGAAGCTGAGAAAGCATACGATTACTGGATATTAGGGATTAGGACTTGATTTCACGCATGACCATAATAGGTCCACAACAACTAAGAATCTATGGTTGTGACCCACAAATCCCACAGCCCAACGAATCCATAGGAGAATTAGACATAGACACTGGCCTACGCACACTAGTATTCCGATCTACCCCACTTCCACCTATCATCATCGAACAATTATCCTTACTAGATAGACAAGAACCAACAAGCTAGAGAATTCTCGGACTAGGCCGAGAGAATCGTCCATAGAATTGACTATATTTACCATCCACCATATGACCCTGTCTGGAGAAATACACGAAACTATCCCGGGTCATTTTCCACGTATTCCACAACCTATAGATCGAATCATGCCAGAGCTCGATATTGATTGGAGCCTTTGAGCAGTCATCCTTGCTAACCGATCTATCACACCAGTTCAAGTTAGGAGGGCCTTCTTTGCCTTAGACTCACAAATTCCGCTAGTGCGTATTGAAGACATTAGATTGCCTAACTAGTTTGTCTGCATCTCACATATATTCCATACCCACCGGCTGTCTCAGCATGACCTCGGGAGGTCGGGTGTGAGGAAGAGTCACTTGTAGATTCCCATGCTCGCATGTCACTTTTCCGCTCATCCCTAACTCGCTCCTATAACTCAATTCGGTTTGTATCTCAACTTTTCGAGTGATTCAAATTTCATGGTAGTCGGGTCCCCTCGAAATAAAATTAGACCCCATTTGTTGCAAAATATTTTATTGATCATCAAAGACAAAAGGTGAAATCAATACTTTTATTTTTCTCTCGAGTCACTTCGACATCATGATGACATGTGACAATTTTCCACAACGTGCCCGTCTATGTGTCCCTATGCCCTACTCTTTCCAACACCCTATTCTTGTGTGGACTACATCTGAAGCGTATGATATCCATTTTATGTGCTCCAATAGGCACCAAAAATATTTCTAAGCCATATACCATATTTTAATGATTCTTAGATATTTTGGGAAACTCAACCCATTAAATAGCTCTAGATCATACCTCCCCACCAAGAAGGCTTTTTGTCCACAAAAAAAATTCACCCAAAAATGTTTCCAATCATCTTCCTATATTTCACAAACACATACAGGATCCATAGAAATATCATTATGGATTATATTACTACAAATTTTTGATTAGATAATCACAAAAAATTGATTAGTTTTAAAATAGAAAATTGTTTTCCGTACGATGAGGCAATCATCAAATTGATACTCTGTTATTCTACCAATATCTATAAATAACTTAGATCAATTTTAAAAGACAAAACAAAATCCATGAATGCCTAATTGATTCCTTGTAATTTTTCATCCCATTGTGACCGTAACTACCATCACAAAAATTGATCATTCTAAAAATAGACAATTGTTCCCAAAAGAGGCAATTGTCCAACTGATACTTTGTGACATGGCCATCACTATAAACACAATTCCACCAAAATAGATCAATATAAAAGACACCAAATACATCGAGTTAATGTCCACCGACCCCGTGAAACTTCTAGATCACTCAAGTGCCCAAATATAGGTCTTAAAATGCACCTAACATATATATGCTAAAAATAGATGCATTCCCAAACAAATAATTATTTGCCATGCAAGTATGAAACTTAACACCTGCAAATGTGCCCATCAACCTATATAAATTTCTTTCAAATCTCCAAAGTTGAAGCATGATTTTAAATCATTGTACCCAAATTGTACTTTAGTAACTCAAAAGATAAATAAGGAGATGTAAATGGAGTATTTCCAAAATTTTCAATGTAAGAAAATCACTGAGTATGGTAAACATGTCCCTCAGTTTTTCTCACAAATATGAACTCCAAACTATTCAAATCTACACAAAAGGGAAAATATTTCCTTAGAAAAATACAATAGGAATCCCATAACCAAAATCTTTGAATTAATTGCATGTTATTCATCATTCATCATTTATGCAACATGTAATTGAAAATTTATTTTCCAACCCATTTAAATGGATTTTCATTTTCCATTATTACTTGATCCATGGTTGAATTATCAACTTATGGTGGATTAAAAACTTCATTTACCTTTTCAATAGGTTTGTATTCCATATTTTCTTTACCATTACTTTGATGATGTGATGGATGAAATTTACAAAAAAATCCACTCAATGTCCACTCATACAAAAATGAGTGTAAAAATTCCTCGGACAATAGGAATTATTTTTTCCATTTATCACCTCTAATGACAAGATTGGTATTTTTCATTTTCCTTTCTCTTGACAAACGACATAAAAGTATTCATCAATGTTCTTCTCTTCCAACAACTGGAAACATAATGGTTATGCAATCCACAAAAAGTGAAAGGAAAAGCATTCCACATTTTTTGAATATCAAAGCCAAATTTCTTAAAATGAAAGAGAGGATCAAAATTCTTACAATTTCTTTTGTGCTTATGGTAAGAACGAGGAGGTGGTATATCATTACCTCTTCTTTGTTTTCTCTACCAAATCCATCCTATGACGATGAACCACAAATTCCTATGTTGAATCTTCCTGCAGTACTAGTGGGGTATTCACTTTGTTGTAGAAGCGTGTCTCCCTTTAGAGTGCTTGAGCATTCTCCAATTTCCATTCTCGCACACTAGGAAAACTCAATCCTGTAAAATGAGGATGATCCTTGACCAATATTGGATTAGTAATACTTTAGCCATTTTTTTACCAAGGCCTCTTCCATCAAATTTCATTTTCGACAATAATCAATATCCAATGCTTTTAGTGTGTTTTTCAAATGAACCAAAAGCATCCATTACCTTAATCTGAATTTTAATGAGAGGAAGAAGAAGAATTATGTGGTGAACAACTTATAGTACACTCATCATTCATGGTTTCTACTTCTAAAGTTGAAGGAAATTCCTTTTTCACTCACCACATTACAATCTGATCAAGAGCTCATCCTTGGATTCTAGCTTGGATCTCAAACATGTAATTTATTCTTCAAGGGAATAAATATTGCATCTTAGGAAAGTATTTTGTTCTTGAATTTTCCTGTTAATACTTTCAAGATCTTCCAACATTTCACTCTTCAAGACTTTCCCCATGGCTATCTGCAAACCACCTATACTTCCAATACAATGCCAAACTACAAAATAGAATATTAAGCCACAAATTTTTCATAATATGGTGAGATTAGAAAATCAAAACTGATATCTAAATATAACTAAAATCAACACCGAAACAACTAGCTATAGTGATGAGACCAAAATATGTCTCAAGTATATCACCAAATAACACTCTTATTCTCTCTCTTAAAATCAAGCTTTCAAGTGAATTTAGAAGTAGTTTTAAAAATGGATAGCATATTTAAAGTAGAATATAGGATTTATTTTATCATCTCTTTATTAATCTATTTGCAGTCTAATTGTTGTTATTTCCTTATATTTCTTCTAAGTTGGAATGCAATAGTATGTAGAAAATAGGTCATAATCAACTCTACTCTAATTTCATATATTGTTGTTACTTTGAAAATTTCCACGCATCTACTTGAAAGGCCCAACTACCTACTCCAATTTCATAGATTGTTGCTACTAAAACTTCCACACAACTACTGAAAGGCCCAACTACCAAAATTCTTTTGGTTTATTCCAAAGTAATGTAAAGGAGCACCAAACTATTTAGCCCACTCTTTGCTTCCATGTCATCAACCAAGAATACAAATCCAAACATGTGGCAATCCAAAGTCATGCATGCATGTGGCATTCCAAGAAGAATTCAAGTCATGGACTTAGCACTCCTCCATTTTCTCTCCATGTTTCAAGGATGAGAAAATAGTGGAATAGTATTAGGAATGTTGAATAAGTACTCTCCCACTTTGTGTTCCTAGATTAAAGGGATGAGTTGTAAAAATATTCTCCACGATAAGTGGATTTTTGTAGTCAAGTTTGTTTAGGATTTATTGCTTTGAATAAATCTGCCCAAGAATAGGTAGTTAGTTCTTGGTGTGTGGACTAAGTAAACTAGGAGTGATGCCTATAAATACCTCTTCCATATACTTGGAAAGGGGGCATATTTTGTAAATCAATTTTGAATCAATCAATTGCAGTTCTAAAAAGTTCCTTGTAGTTGCTCCAAACCTAAAGGTAAAATAATGGTCAAAAGCCACTCTTCCTAAGGAAGAGGAATTTTCTTTTATTTCTTAGCATAATTTATTTACCGTGGATTTATTTCCATTAATTTATTTGTTGTGTTTTTTTAAGGATGTTTAATTTCAGTTTGTTTTCTTAGGAAGAAGTATTGTTGAATAATATTTTCTTTCTCTTGTTACATACAACTTTAGAAAATGCCTTGGTTATAATGACACCAACTTTTCTATGAGTTTGTTAAATGAATGGTAATACAACGACCCATCATCTCGATACCAAAACATGATCCGTAAACATGTAGATTTTTCTCTACTCTTTTTCTTGTTTCAACAAATCTTTAATATTCATCAACTTTTAGGATTAAAATGAATCCAAAACTGGTCATAATTTCATTTTAAAATTAATTATAATTGAATCATAACTTATTCCAAGATTCACAAAATTATCTTTCGATCAACCATTCGATTACCATTTTATCGATTTCTCACGAGATGTCATAAACCAATAATTAATGATTTCTTGAATTTAATTAAATAAATCAAATTCAAATGCAAAATCAAATCATAGAGATGACACCATAGTTGTTTACAGAGTTTGGAAATTGCTTTCATCTTTGATTTTATATGAACTAGTCTATTAAATTTTGCTCAAACTGTAAGTACAATCAAACTTACAATTAACAAAATAGATCCATAACCTACAATGTTGTACCTTCGAGGTTTTGAAATACCTTCACAGAGCTCAATGTATGTCTTTCACCTTCCCGAAGCACTTGTAGTAGCTTATCCCTATTGTTCCTAGCCTTCTAGTGAATTCTTATCAACAAAATAACATCGTGAAAACTATACATCCACAAGGAGTGTCTTAGAATTCTAGACAAATTTCTAGTTTACTTTGAAGACATAATCTACTCCTAAATGCCTCAAAAGCGAGTTCTTTACAAATGTTTTGTTATGACCATATTACAATCACTAGAGTTGTGTTATTTAAATACCAAGTGGTCCTTATATAATATTTTCAAACTCAATGGTGTGGCAAGAGGGGTTATTTTTGGCTTCTAGGTGGTCTAGGTTTCAATCTCCCCAACACCCCTTGATTTGTTTATTACCAACTTGGAAATATATATCCCACATTGTTCGGGATAGAGATGTCGAATGTGTTTAAATATGGTCTAGGCCGGTTGGTGTAATGGCTTTGGGTTATGCTTTTGCATGCCATGTAGTGTGGTCGGTCATCCATTTGCTATGTTTGGTTCCTTCGTGGCATGATTGGTGCACTTAATGCCATCCTTGGCATGTTGGTTGGTTAAGTTATGGCAGCTTTCTCCCCATGTATGTGGGTTGTTGATTTTGATTCACCACGTGGTGGTCAATGGTGCACCGACTATGTTGAGCTCGGTTGATTTGAGCTCACCGAGATGCTTTCCCATAACTCATTATTATGTCGTCTACACTTTGCCTCCCCATTGAGTTGGAAATTTTGTGTCGATCTGGTTGATTTTTGTGGCAACTCATCCCTAAATCACTCCTATAACTTGACTCGGTTTGTAATGCATCTCATCGAGCTAATTGAAATTTCAAGGTGGGTCCCCTCCAAAATAAAATTGTAACCCATGGTTATAAAATATTTTATCAACTTTCATCAAATAACTAGAGGTGAAAACATGAATTTTTAATTTCTCGAGTCACTTTTGAGTCATGAAGACGTGTCGATTTTACACAATGTGCCCAATCTTTGTGTCCATGTGCACTATATGTCCTATGTGTTCTTGTGCAGACTATGTATCTAGAGCGTATAATATCCATTTTAAACGCATTCCAATAGGTTTCCGAAATCTCTCAAAGCCATATACTATACTTGTATGATGCTAGAGATTTTGGGAAACTCTGCCCACTAAATTGACCTATGGATCATTGGTTTTGTGTCTTCATCTCTCCATCATCCACCCGGTGGTTTTCTTTTGCTGATGGAAGGAGTTCTTGAGGTTTTCTTCAAAAGAAAACCAGATTCTTTGACTAGTAGGCTCATCATGACTAGAGAAAGATGATTTAGGTTCTTCCTTTACTTTCTCAACATGGTTAGACCTTACATATGCCTTTCTCATATCTATTCTTCATCCATTTACAATATCTTGTAATATGACCAACATAGTTATAATTGAAAAAACAACAAGATTTGTATCTCTTTGGGCTTCATCTCTCCAATTTTTCTAGGTGACTCTTGATGACAATATCTAACAATATGACCCTTCTTGTGGTAGTTATAGCAAGTATTGTCTCTTGACTAATATGAATGGTCATTTCTACCATTACTCCATGGATAATCATTCTTTACTACCCTTCTACATTCCCTAGCTTTATGACCGAATCTGTTTGTAGACACAAAATCATGCAATTGGGTACATTTCTAGGTCCTAAACACATACTATCATTCATATGATTTTTAAGCAAGAAAACTAGTAATTAACAATTGTCTTTGACCTCTTTTATTTGTTTCTTATTTTCTATTTGGTCTTACACACCCTACATCCCAATTGGTATTTTACTCGTTTATCTTTTATAACTTCGGACATTGGTGCCTAGCCAAGACAAAGAATGCTCAGTTCCCCTATCCCCTATGGGCACCCACGACCCTTTTCCATCTTACTCACTCTTTTTGGGCCTCTTTTATCTTTTGGGCATCTTTTTCAATTATGGGTTGGCCTTCCAGTTTTCAATTACGAAATTCAAACAAGGGAATCATATAAATACATATTTATTTGTTCAAAATCGGGGACCATAGTCTAAGAATTATTACTATCACCTAATCTTACATCCAAAAGGCACCTAAAGCACTTCAAGGCATTCATCTAGCATCCATTCAAGGGACAAGGGACAAAAAACTCTGCATACACAACATAGGAAGGGGAAGTTTATTATTCCATATAGTTATAGCTTAATATCAAGTGCACTTGCACAAGGGTATCCTAGGAATAATTTCTACACACACTAAACACTTTTTTGCATCGTATGCTGAGTTACTGTGGCATTATCTCAGGTCTACAATCTTCATAAATTGTCACCATAGTTTCTACAAGAAATTAAAAAAATTGACAAAAGAAAAAACCTATGTGTTGCATTTCTTTTACGAGCATGTGCTTTCCAAACTACATGGAGTCTAAGATGTAGTCTAGCTCTCGGATGTAAGTTCACTCTCAAGGTGACTATTGGGGTCATTTTAACTCCCAATAATCGTATTACATCTTTCTTTTTAGGTTTGATGTGGTTCGTAGGGTTTTCTGCAAGTGAACTTCTATTTTTCAAAGTTACAGGTACCCTTGACGATCATTATGTGACTCTTAGGAAATCAATAGGAAGTATATTGATATAATTTTGTGACACAATGAAAACCAAATTTTGGTTATTTTTGTAATCACATGTACCCAGAAGAGGTCTTTCACACCCAGGTACCCCTCTCCAGTCATGGGTGCCGAGTGTCCAGTTCTATTCGTGAGTTCCTAATTTTATTTTGAGTAGTAAAGACACTTTTCCCATCCTTTTCAAAGCACTTTTCCTAGTTCATATAAGTCTCGGATCTAGCATAAATCAGCTTAAGTCCTCTTTCCTTCTTCTTTTCTTATGGTTTTAAATATTACATCTTAGCTATCTTGTGTCATTTATGTATTTCAGCATTTATACATTATTTGGTTCAGTATTGATTCTAAAATATTTAGATTTAATTTAAATTAAATAAAATCATTTAGTGAACCCATCACTCGAATGCAACCTTCCTCCTAGAGTTTTACTTTTATGCCCATCAACCATAGTGGTCATTTTGGTTCCTTTGAGTACATCGATGATGAAAGAACATCACTCCATGTACATAAATAATCCATAAATGTATCAAATTTTGGTCTTTCATGTATGGTCATAGATCCTAGAGGTCTTTAGGTGTCATTTTGGTGTGTTAGTTGGTATCTAGGCCTTTTAATATGCAAATGGAGCTTTTCCCTCCTTTTTGCAATATTTTAATATTTATCTTTGTTTGAAGGTTGTAATGTATTATTGGAACTTGAAAAATAATGTGCACATGGTGGAATGAGATAACATGAGGTGTTAGTACCTTCTTAGGATCACAATTCATGTCATGGATTACTTGTACTAAACTTAGGGTTGTTAAGTAACCTCACCCCCTTTTTTAATGGAATTTCATTTAAAATTGTACTTGTAACTAACCTAAGGGAAAATCCCTCAAATAAGGAAGCATAAATGACATATAAAAAGATTATGGTAACTATTTTCAAGCATTCCTACCCTAGGTATAAATTAGTTGTAAGGTTTCAAAAAGACTTGAAGGAGAAAAGATAGTTTGTGATAGCTTCTTGTATGATTCTTATGGTTTTTCATAGTGTATGTAAGAGATTCTTAATCTCGAGTGAAGGTAAGGTAATATTAATTTTTTTCATGAACATTTGAGTGATTTTGGTATCTCTTGTGCAATGATGATTCTTGTAACCGGTAAGACCATTCGATACATGATCATGGATATATAACTCTATGAAAACAAGTGTGAAAGAGGTTGTGATCAATAAAGATGCATTTGTTGAGTATTTTCTTTGATAGTTGTGTGGTGAAGTTTTTTGTGAAGGTTTTCTTGCATTCCTCAAAGAAATTTGTAACATTTTGTGATGATGCAAGTATTCTATGACTCAGAGTCATCTCTCGAGTGGTATAGAGGAGTTAATACTTATAATAAGGAGATTACACGTTGTTTTCAAGGAAAATCCCATTCTAGAGACCAATCTAAGACTATGGAAGAGACTTAGTTAGTACTCACTTACTCTAATTTTCTTCCACTTTGTGGTAGACTATTTGATGAAGGCTTGGTAAGATACTTGTTTAGAGAGGAGTTGCATGTGGGAAAGAGGCTTTCATAGTAAAGGTTAAGCATGAATCTATCTTTGAAAGTTTAGGAGAAACCCATTAGTTTAAGATTTTTTTGAGCACATATAGAGAATAAGAAAACCCTAGTGTTCTTGGGCATAGTAGAGACCTTGAAGAGAAACCACAAAGTAAGAGTGACCTGAGACCTTACTAGTAATAATTTCATGATCAAGATGATAGAATAGACCTCTGGGTCTAATTTTTATGTTTTGAAAGAAAGTTTGGAAGAAGTTATAAGGATATAGAGTAACCTAGATTCTCGAGAGAACTACAAAGTGAGGGTTTGATGAGGGTGATCCAAAAATGGTACTTAATTTTTCTGAAGTACTTAGAAAATTTTCAGATGAACAAATTTTAATAGACTCAACATTGATCATGAGTTCAATTATCCAATTTTGGGTGTCTTGAAGCCCAATTTTTAAACTCTTCCAAAATGATCAATTAATCTGATTTTTCCAACTTAAGTGAATTTACTTGATTCTATTACAAAACCATTAAATAATTCACAAGCTTGAATTAAAGTATGCACTCAATCTGAATTCTTGATTTCAAAATCTAATAGTGCATTCAGTTATCTGATGTGGGTTATGGATACTGAAATTTCCTTCAATCTGTTTACTCTAGTTTCGTGCTTATTTTATCAATTAATAAAATTAATCAAAAGATGAATTTTTATCTGATCAAAAGCTTCTAAAAATTGAATAAAAACACCACAACTCATAAATTGATAACAGAGTTCACCCAAAGGCTATGTCTCCATTCACAGAAAGTGAATCGATCTATTCAACATCTAATGAAGTACAATAACCCTTCAATAATGACTAATTGTAGACACCTATAATTTAGCTCGAGTAATTTTAATACTTAAATCATGTTAATTATACCTTTTCTCTTAAATTGAAGACAAATCGTCAATATTGCACATTTTCTCTACTATCGTTGTTAATTAATTACATTACGTTAGTTAATTAAATCTTTTATCTAACAACAATGATGCCATTAACAACCTTCATTAATCAACTCCCATTTTTATCTAGATTAATTAATTATTATATAAGCTCCCCTTTCTATCTAGATTAATTAATTATTTCTAATTAATTAATACCTCTTTTCTATCTAGATTAATTAATTATTCTTAATTAATTAATTATCTCTTCTATTTAATCAATAAATCATCATTTATTTGATTAGAATCTTCTTATAACATAAATCATACTAATTATTCCTCTAAAAGCTTCTATAAGTTTGCACACCTATTAATTAATCACTTTTGTTAATTAATAAACCCCCTCAAGCCCCATAAGTCACTAGAGGACAAACTAAACTCTCATAAGGTTGACTCGAACCTCCATAAACCTTCTTTATCCACAACTAACTGTTGGGCCCCAAAATATCAGCTAAGTACAAGAAGGCGCATGGGCACGTGGGACTAGTTCAATAAGGGCATGTAGGTTGAAGGCACACAGAGAAGGGTTCGGCAGGTTTTGTAGAACATATGTCACACGTGTGCAAGGCACAATAGGTTTTATACTTAGCCGCATTTAGTATCTCGGGCGAAAACGAGAAAAGCATGACCCTTGTGGATAAGGTGCCATCCTGGCGACTATGGGATCAAAAGGGAATATTCCAAGCATGTGATGGAAGGTTCTAGAAGACATCATTACAAGGAGTGGAGAGCTTGGATCTGAGAAGGCATGCTTCCATGGAGGACCACCTCGACACTTGAAACCAATCTGTAACTTTTGAAAGGCATGGTGGTGGGTGTTAAGGTTATAAATACAAGTGCCCAATGGAAGGAGAAGGGGCGGAAAAGAGTAGATAGACTGTGGAGAATGCGAGAGGAGAGAAAAGAGAGGTGAAGCCCTAAAAAAATGAATATGGATGTTATGGGTTAGGGATTAGAAGAACTCTATAAGTGATGGCACATTTAGGGGATGGGTTTTTATTCTTCTTTGTAATATGATGAGCATAATATGGCTCTGATGCATGACTTTTCTCTGCATAGTTAGATGAGGATTTATCATGACCTCAAGGGATTGTAATGTGGTTATTGAATCTGTTAATATGAATACAATGCTCTATTATAAATCATCTATGTGTTTGGAAGTATACTAATGTATTTCCTTTCTGTATGAACCATTTCCTTATGCTTCTTATTATTTCTCTTTTCTGGATGCAATAGGATAACAACTCGTTCTAGAATATGGCATGGTTCTTTCTGCTCATTTCCATTTGAATATTTGTTATAAGATGATGCATTCTCATAAGACTCACATAAAGGAGAGACTCGGTGCCCACGCATGCCTCGGGTGAGCACCTGGGGCCCACTGATAGGCCAGTGCGTGGGATTATCTTATTGGTCTAAGGGTATAAAATATGACTACATCTTGGTTCCGTTGTCGGGACATCTTTTCAAAGTTGTTGTGAGAAATGGCATGCGTCTTTGTCCTTGAATTGTGTGATGAAAAAGTGTTTGACCTTATAAAGTGTTGAAACATGGTTCAAGAGCACGGAGGATGAGTTTTCTCAAAGATTCAACACTAGACCTAATTTTGATGCACATAGATGGGTAGAAGAGAACCTATACCATGAGTTGTATGCGACATTCTTTTGATGCTTCCCAGTAGAACTATATGAATTGCTTTCCGCATACGCATCTAGATCGATCTGGTACTATAGATCGTGCATGTGGACCCAAGATGACTATCAAAGGTTGTAGGATGCAAATCTGACTTGGATGCATGTTGTTGATCACTAGTGAAAGGGAGTGTTGACCAGTTATACTCTTAAATACGTCATTTCTACATATTCTTTCCCAAGTTGCTAAATTCAAGTTTCGAGGGAGCCAGAGGATCATTTTTGTGTGTTATTCCTTTGGCTATGAAGCTCTTGGTCATTACTTTGAGTTTAGAAGCATTTCCCATTGTTGGCTAAGCTTCTCTGAGCGCTAGGAGAGGAAGGCTAGGGTAGAGAGAATATGGTGGACATTACGGCCGAGAAGGAAAGGGGGAAGAGATGACTCAAGTATAGAAAAGCTCATGAAAGGGAGATGAGTAGACAACACGAGATTATAAGTGTGATGTATCTATGAAGGAAGACATTGTGGGAAGGAGTTGAGGTTCATAAAGAGTACGTGGAACCTAAGGAGTTGAGGTTCAAATTTTGATGATATTTCATTGCATGGAGAAAGAAGAGCCATCGCGCATCTAAACCCACTTGGTGACCAACCCCTGGTGCTTGGCTTTCTAGATCAAGGGAGAAGTATTGTTAACCCGATTAGTATCGGTGGGATTAATCAATCTACACTCGGGAGATATAATTTCTCATTTGGAACATCCATGGTTGCACAAGTCATTGTTGTATTTTGAGGAATCTTTAGACAAGATGCAAGTATGCAAGAATTGGGTATCACGTCTACGAGTGGTGCGAGACATACCACTAAAGTACGATGATATCACAAACCATTAGAGAATAGTTTAGCGGGACATTGGGAACACTAGGCATGACAACTTCTAGTCCTTTTCCAACTATAGGAGGTGGATCTAGTGGGTCAAGAGGAACAAGACCTAGTGTTTCCATTGGATCAGTGCTGTAGAGAAACACCGAGAGAACCAAGGCTCGGATCGGGAGGAAAAGGACCACAGCCACCTCCCAAGTGTTTTTTGAGATGTCTTTGCACTTGCCAGACTATATGGGTATTGAAGATGTTACATAGCATGTGCACAAGTGTGAACTATTATGGCACATGAAGGGAATCACTACCTGGAGTGGAAGGCAAGTTAGTTTTCAAAAATGTTGCAAGGGCATGCACATAGTTGGTATGGAAAGCATAACCCCATCGGAAGGTAGTAGACTATACCGCATTAAAGAATGCTTTACTTAGAAAAGTTTTGTATCCCCGAGTTTGAGTAGAAGAGCATCAACGCTCCAAGGAGATCTAGCAGGAATAGCAAAGAGTGTGCGAAATATGATGCATGGTTCAAAACTCTCTTAGCTAAAATATCCTATGGCATTCATCCTTCTCAACATGCTCAATGGTTTGTCGTGAGAATTGATAATACCATTTAGAAGGGCTTTGTCCCAAAATACTTTCACGAGACCCATGCGAACGCATTGGAAGCTTCCCTTTGAGCCGAAGTTGTTAATAGCATGGATACTGGTGTTAATCCTTTTCTAGAGGCTTAAATTGTTGTAATGGCCAAGCAGTTGGAGAAGTTGTCTGCAAACTCAGCACATGAGATTCATAGTGGGCTTTGGTGTACAGCATCGCAAAGTGGAGGGACACGCAAAGGATAGTTTCCCTCAAAATCGGTATGCACTATGATGGTAGATTGTGAGATTTTTCATGGGGATCATGATGCAATTACATGCCCCTACTCCAAAGACACAATCAGTAAAAAAATCTTGCTATTGTAAGATCCGTACCTCTATGACCCATGATACCAAGGATTGCAGACTAATTGATCAGATCCATGATGTTATTGATCTGGGTGTGTGCCAAACTAGCCTTGCAAGTAGTTCAAATGATGATGACCGTCATTATGAAGGGTGCATAGATGGAAGAATGTGTCTAAGGTGTTTTCACGACGGATTTCATGGTCACAAGAATGCTTACAATGTAGGACAAAGTGAGTTCCCACGAGGAACTTGTTATCATTATGGATCTACAGAGCATTATAGACACGAGTGTCCTGATTTGTTATAATGCTCATGGTGTAGAAAGAAACACAAGTATGAAGAGTGTCCAAAAATTTATGGTCATATGAATCAACAAAGACCGAAATAAAAAGGCATTGGGATGGTGAGCATCAAGAAGGTCGATTCACAGTGGATGCCAAGAGTGGTGTGTGATTAAGGGCTATAACTTTGTGTTGGGTGATGACGCGAGCAGAGGTCAAACGTGCGAGGAGATGCCAAAACAAAGGACACTAGTTTCAAAAGAGGAAGTAGTACATGGAAATTATCTAGACCCTGCTCATTAGAAAGAGGTGTATCGAGGACTATGGACATGATTCGAGTTTACAAGGTGTTACCGATTTAATCTACCTTGAGAAGCAGACTTTGAAATTGATCAAGAACCATTTTTGAAAAATCTTCACACAGAAGATCTCTACATCTTGAAATTTTTCCAAGTCTCGAAGTCTCAAAAAAAATGGATTTCGACTTCGGGGATTTTCCTTTCGAGGGTTTAATTGAATTAAAATTGAAAACGTGTTTTCAAGTTCTAAAGTCCGAAACCCCAAAAGTCTCAAATTTAAAAATTTTAGGCTTTCGAGTTTCTAACTCTAACTCGTGATTTTAGAAATTTCCATTTGAGTTCTCGAAGTGAACCCCGAAAGTCCAAAATTTTGGACTTTCGGGCTTTCGGTTTCGAACTCTAGGTCACGTTTTTGAAAAGAATCTTTAGAACTTCCAAAGTTTGAAAGTCCGAAAGTCCAAAATTTTGGACTTTCGGGCTTTTGGGTTTCAAACCCTCCCGATCATTTTTGTGTCATTTTCTTTCAGACTTCAAGTGTGAAAGCCCAAAATTCTGAAATTTCATACTTTCGATCTTTGAGTTTCGTAACTCTTCCGAGTCATTCCACGATTTTCATCCTCGATCTAAATCTAAAACCTCGAACTTCAAATTTCAGAATTTCGTGCTTTCTGTTTTGGACTTTCAAGCTCTCTGTGCATTTAATGCCCACCTACTCCTATACAGATTGGAATTTTTCCATTAATATTGGGTTTTTTCTATTTAAATCACATTTTCACCTGACACTTTGCTCTAAAAATTGATTTTTACTATATTTCATACTTTTTAACATCATTCTCAAGGTATTTTTTATTTTGGTCTTTTCATTTTGGTTTAAGATCTTTTGTTTTATTTCCTCCTTGTTTATTTTCTTTGTTCCTCCTCTGCATACCTTGGGAAATGACAAATTATTTTTCCGCCATGCTTCCATGATTTGAGTTTCTACAGAACTCATAGTTTTCAAGGATCCTCTCAAGTTCTCCAATTTTCCCTCCCGGTACCTTTTGTTTTTCATATTTCAAAGATCAACATTTTCAGAGAACTCTCTTTTCAAAGATTCAGAGCTTTTGGTTGTTTGGCACTTCTCATTTTTGGGGATTGTGCCATTCGACTTTTGAAGTTCCCTTTTGATTTCGAAGTCGGGTTTTCGGAGGTCTTCACTTCGGGTTTTCAAAACCTATGATTTTAGACTTCTCCATTTCGGAGGTTTGCACTTCATGCTTTTAGAGGTCTCCACTTTGGGTTTTCAAACCTATCATTTAGGACTTCTCCATTTTGGGATTTTGGTCTTCTCCCCTTCAGTTTTTAACTTTCGTGTTTTCAAAGGTTGGATATTTTCAAGTGTGATGCAGCCTAGAATTACCGTATAACACCCCATCACATTGGCACATCACTCAACCTAGACAGAGTGCTCACCCAAAGCATACAAAGGTACCAGTTCCTCTTTAGGGTTGTTGTAGCAGGATGTTAGCATGATGAAGGAATAAACATATAGATCCATAGCTAATCCATCATTCTACAATGCATACCATATTCAGATTTATGAAAGAACAAGTTTAAACAATAATCATGATTGAATCAAGAACATGCACTACTTGATTACACACAGAATGACACTTAGATTTAGCCAATAACTTCCATCTATTAATAAACACAGAAGCTCCTTACAATAATGGAATTCTATACCAATGTGTGCATGAATCGATCAAGAATCAAATCGTATACCTCTCTATATCTCTCTATCTATATACTACTATGTGATTCACATCATATATATAGGGTGGGACTTTCCCTTCACTACTTCTCTATTCCAAAAATAGGCCGCATGCTATTAATATCCATGCACCATTTACAGGCATAGCCACACATGCAAGTGTGCTATCTATAGACCTCTTGTAGTTAACTGAAGTGACAATCCTATTCTTAGCTTGTCTCCATGGAAAACGCTTCGATCCGATCCTCTAAAGATAGACAATGTGTGGTGTGCACGTCCTTGCATCGTTGGTGTGTTTCGCATGCCATCTTCTAAAAATAGGTCTTCATGCTCAAAATAGGCTAAGTCCCAAATACTAAACGTGCCCTCTCGCATGTGTGTTCTTCCTATCCATTTATACCCTTAAACCTCGGCCTACTTTCCCATGCAGACTTCTTATGTGAGTTCGGTAAAGTGTTCTCGATCAACATTACCCCACACTAATCGCATTGTCGCCCGACAATGGGTATGTCCAAAATAATTAAAGTAAAGGATATTGAATGGAAAGAATAAGAATGAATGTAGATGAATAAATAATGTTTTAATAGGTAGCATCCTCTCAGATCGGTTTGAAGGAGTAACTCGGATACTCCTCTTTTATTCCGCCTCCAAGGTCTTTATTTAGTGAGTGCTTGTTCTTCGTTTCAAATTTCCACAAGTGATGAATTCCAACTCATCCTCGCAATCTCTCCTTTTTCATTCTACGTAACCAACACAATGTTGGACATTGATGTCATTCTTCCTTCTAAAAGATCCATCTTTTGCGTAATGATCTTTCCAAGCTCTTCTAGCCGAGTCTTATGTGGCTCTTGTGTTTACTACTGTGGGCCTCATGCTTCTGCTTAACCATCAACAACCTCTCTACGTGGCCCAATGTTTCATCCTTCATTTCTCTTTGGACCTCATTGCTTTCTTCCAAGGTCTTTATATTGATAAGCACCTCTGGAGCTATGCAGATGTTCAAAGTTTGGTCTACTTTCTTCAATACTTCTTATAGGACCGGCAGAGCCCTTCATATGATGTAATCTTTCGCATCACTGACGCTTTCTCTCACTCGCCTCTTGTTCTAAATTCCTTGGCATTGGCATGCACAGAGGTTCATCTCCAAGTACCAAGTCCACCAAATTTCCTACATAATGTATCATTGAAGGAAACATCTATGGTACCTTGGTCTCCAAGTGTGGCCTAGCTCTTATGACATTGTCCCCAATATCCTCTGCGATGCTAATAAATACTTCATTATTTTTCCACACTAATTCCCTCTCTTGCGTGATGTGCGCTATCTCTGCATCCTTTGTCTTTAGCTCTTCATGCAATGCTCTTATTGTTGCATCTTTGTCCATGTTTCTCCTTAGTAACTTTGGTAGAAACCTTCACCAATGCGTTTTTGACCTACTCATCTGACATGACAATAGGCTTTACTTTGTCATATGTCTAGATTGTGGTGCCTTCTTCAGCCATCTCGAAACACATGACTCTTCACATATATCAAATTCAGGCTCATCCATATGGGTGTGCATTGACCATGATAGTTTCTTCCAAGTGCACACAATTACCATATCCTCATCCATTAGCTCCCAGCCAAATAAATCCTTTTATGCTATTATGCTTTGGAAGTGGGCGCGGACAATTTTACCTACATCCTCCACATACCCCATGGCTATTGGAATATGCTCTCCACTCGATCTTCTAGATTGTTTTTGCTGCTAGGGGAATTTAGCTTCTAAATTTGGGACTCGTGTCTCCATGTCCCGAGCAATCTCTACAAATGCCTCCCTCTGGTCCCTTCTCGTCCTCTCCTCTTTCCTTTGATTCCTCATCTTGTTCTTCTATGTTCTCTGGGAGTGTAGGAGAATTAGGCGCACTTTCTTCTAACTCTTCCACCTCCTTATTTAACTTCATTTTCCTCCTTTGCATGGTCAGTTTCCTTCTATGGATATAGTCTGGGTGATCTGTGTACCATGGTTGGATTAGCACCTTAGTTCCTTGTTCTCCTAAACACCCTCTTAAATTTGTTCTCCCCTTGGACTACATTCAAGTCCTCATCATCCCCCTCTTGTGGCTAAGGTGGTGTAGTGGCGCGCTCAGCTTCACCCTTATTTGTAGGATGTCTCCTACCTCTATGCTCCAAACCACCACTATCTTCGTGTGCTCCTCCTCCTCATCCTCCACTTCAATTAGCTCTGTGGGCTTAGGCGCTGGGATGTTCTCCATTGTATGCTTTCCCTTTGGTGGTGCTGGAAGTGCAAACTCACCTTCCACATACTTGTTATTCTCCATCTTTGGCTTTAGTTAGAGATACACCAATATTGCTCCAATATCTCCCACCACCAAACTTATTGGTTTAATGCTCAAAACATCATAAATGAGTCTTTCAACATATGCACCCCGCCCGGATACACATATTTCTTCCTTAGTGTGTGATAGTCACAATCTACCTTATCTGCATTGAACATCATTTGCCACGCATCCAGTAAACCTATGTATTGATGCCCTGGAAACTACCTTGATGTGAATGCATATGGAAACTTGCACCAAGGACTCCATGCTCCATCTTTCATGGCAAACCGTACTATACAGAAATGCTGGTATGCAAAAAAGTCAATCGCTTTTCCAACCACCAAAGGCAACTCCTTAGGGATGTGTCATTCTTCCTCAAAATCTACACGAACCTATCATACCACTTCTCGCCTGTTGTAACTTAACCTTTCTCTGTCATGGATCCCTCACATAAGTACTTCTTGAAGCATTCTGTAGGTGATTTTTGTTCCATTGATATGCCCATACCTTCTCCTTTGGTCCATCAGCACTCTCGATCTCCATGAACACTAGTGATAACAAAACAGCTCCAAAGCTGATCTTTCCTCCTGCATGTGCTTCTTCAATGATTATCTCTACGATATACCATGAAATGTTGTAGACTACTCCTTCAGACATCTTTTTGGAAATGTGCAACCACATGGTGTTCACTTGTGACCACCTTTCCTGGTCATTGAGCTTTGTAATGAGATGTGCGCCACTTGTACAAATGGATACTTCTTTAGTTTGTCAATTTCCATACCGCGGACCCTTTGTATATCCCAACTCCTTTTTGGTCTCCAATATTGTGGTTTTATCTATTAGATCATCTCACAAATCATCTCCCATGCCTTTCAACCCTGTCACCATGGAGATGAGCGTGGCTGAAATTCTAAATTTGCACCCTACAAAGTAGAAAAATACTCATGCACTCTACTCATAAGCCATTGGTATAATGGCTCATACTTCCCAAAATAAGGGAGCTCATAAATTTGGTAAACCCCTATCCTCTACAAGAGCTTCTCACTAGCATTGTCATACACCGACATATCTTCCATCGTGTGTTTATTTGTCTTCGTGTTCAACAACACGTCAAGATCCTTCTTGTTCTCAATGGTACAGTGATTGTACTCACTCACTTTACTTTTCCTTATGTGAGAATCCCACTCCTAGCCAACAATAACCCCCTCTGGATATTACATCTCTGAAAAATTACTTTCTAGAGCCATTTCTTCTTCCTCAACGACCACCTTCTTCTTTCCTTTTATTCCTGTTGCAAAAACCTTCTTGGTGCCATTTCTACCTCGAATCCTTTGTAGATCCTTTCCGCTAAAATTTTGCAAGGTGCAAAGCAAACCCTAGTTCAATTCAGCATTCCCTAGGTGAAATTATGTGCCCCTAACTCATCTTCGTCGCCTCACTTCACTCAAACCCTTCACCACTAGGGACACAAGCTTATTCTCGCACGATGTCTTCGTCACACGACTAGTTACACACCTCTCACACCTTAAAATGATCACTCGGCTCTTCACACTTAGATTCTTTCAAATACTCTTAATCACAATGGTAAAAATGAATTTGCATCCCATCCTTATATATATATTTCAAATTTTGATGCATTTATTGCTCCTTCACCTACCAAATATCCTCTCATTCATTGACCAAATTCGATTGTCCACGTGATACATCTTTGCGCCCTAGCTATAACCTTCTAAAGCATGCCTTCCTACCCTCTCAGTTCTGAGACTTCTCTTCAGGTGGCATTTGCACTTGAGTACCTCATCACTGTACCTTCTCCTGGTAGTTATCATGACGTCCGCTTACCTCGTGTTATATTGTTCCTACTTTCATCTCCATCCTTGGTCACTTTTGAGAAGTAATCTTCCTTTGACTTAAAGCACACCCATAACAGCTTATTCCTTTATCCTTTCAATTCCCACTATCTTGTACCTAGATATAAACAACCACCCCACACTAAAAGTATGTGCAGTCCTCTGTGCATAAACATTCTTCACATAGTAAGTAGCTTCATGCACACAAGTGTGATTATTGCACAAGAACAACAACTAAATTGACAATGCCTAATGACAATGAAGGAAATACATTAAGGAAATACATAATTGAAAACCTAATCTAGATGACAATACTGCTTATTACAAACACCAAGAAGACTTATTTGAATAGGATTCAACCTACTCCCGTTGAAAGTAATCGGGTAGCCGTGTTCCATTCAAGGTGCTTCTAACCGGAAAGCACTCGATTCAAGTATGTGAGTGATGACATACAGCCCCATCTAGTGTACTTTGAGCTTTCCTAGATGGCGCAAGCAATTAGAGTCATAAAGAAGTACCATTTGTCCAATCTCAAACTTATTATCCCTTATGTTTCTGTCATGCCATGCTTTCTGCCTAGCCTTTTCCTACTTTTGACTCCATCATGTTATGGCTCATCGCTCATCCAAATGAATCATCTTCTAAGATGCTCTTATGAAGCCTCGCTCATCAGCTAGACCTCTAGTGCACGCAATGCACAAAGAAGGTAACATAAATTCTATAGGGAGAATGACTTCTATGCCAAACACCAACTGAAATGGTGTGGCTTTTTTCAATCTCTTATAAGTTGTTCTATATGCCCAAAGAATAGTTGACACTTTATCATCCCAATCCTTTCTTCCAACATCACAATTTTTGTCAAAGTTTGGCTCAAAATATTTTTGAAAGCCTCAGCAGTTCCATTTTCCTGAGGATGATAGGGTGTAGTTTTATGGTGTGCAACCATAAACTCATCTAATAGGATCATGATTGTCTCATTCAAAAAGTGTGTACCCTATCACTTGTCAAGCTTAAAGGACATCCATATCTTGTAAGAACATTCTCCCATAGAAACCTAGTTATTGTAGCTATTGTATAGTCCTTCGTAGGTGTTGCTTCTGCCCATCGTGTGAGATAATTTGTGCAAGTAATGATATAGCGTGATCCAGTCCTACGTGCGGCTAGTGAAATAGGTCCTACAAAGTCAATGTCCCATTTCTCAAATAGTTCGGCACTAGTAATTGGTCTCAAAGGCATCTCATCTCTTTGCCCTAGTTTTCCTAGGCACTGACAATGGTCACACGCCTTGCAATACACCTTACAATCTTTATACAGTGTCTCCCACCATAATCCAATGAGTAGGATCTTCCAGAAATCACATCACCTACATAGTGGCCACCTGCAATACCACCATGCGCCTCCTCCATTATATCCTTACGCTCATGCTCTAATACACAATGGCATAATACTTCATCTCTGCCTAACTTGTAGAGGTCACCATTGATTAACATAAACGGTGTCGTGCGTATAAGCAAGTTGTTTCTTTTCTAATGCCTTCATTCCTTTTGGTGCCATACCAGTTTGTAGAAAGACAACAATGTCTTCTAATTCGAGGGCACGTGTTATAACCTATATAATTGTGCATCTGGCATTGTTTCTTCAATTGTCTATGCTTCTTCTCCTAAGTGAATTCTAGATAAGTGGTCTGGTCTAGAGTTACTTTTCCCTGGCTTCACCACAACTGTGAAGTCAAACTCTTGAAATAGGAGTACCCATCTAGCATATGCACCCTTGCAAGACCGGTTTGTTTACCAAATACTTCAATGCCATGTGATCTGTATAAAACACAAATGGTGTTGCTAACAAGTACTATTGAAACTTGTACAATGCATAAATCATTGACAAAGCTTCACGCTCTATAGTTGTATAATTTCTTTCAGCATGAGTCAGCTTCCTACTAGCAAAAAAATTGGATGATCTATAATACCTTCACTAGGTTGAGCTAACACAATGACCAATGGCCATGCTAAAGCATCCACATGCACATGAAATGGTTTATCCCATGAGGGAAAATGTATAATGGGTGTGGTAGTAAGTTTCTCTTTTAATATCTCAAACGCGTGTTGTTGCGGTTCTCCCCAATAAAATGTACCTTTCCCTTTTAATAATTCTTCCAAGGGTACAGCAATTTTGGCATACCCTTTGATGAACTTCCGATAGTAACCTATATGACCCAAAAATCCATGCACCTAACCTTGAATGGTAGGTGCTTCCAGCCTAGAATGACTGTAACCTTAGCTAGCTCAAAAAGTAACCCATCTTTGCAGATTATGTTTCCCAACAAGTATTCCAAAAGGTGTAGCACATATGTACTTTTGATATTTAAAGAGATACTCAATTTTTTTTTGCATAGTTCAAACATTAAGCGTAGATTTTCACAATGATCTATCACAATCCCATATATTGTCCAATCATCTAGATAAACCTATAAAAATTTGTGAATAAAATCTTTGAATTCTACGAACAACTATACGCGAGAATACAGAAGTGTGTTTTTCAATCAAAAGGCATCACAATATAGGAAAAGTTGCCCCATTCAGTAGTAAATGTAGTCTTTTCCTGATCCTCTTGAGCAATCCTAACCTGATGATACCCAGAAAACCCATTTGTGAAGGAATATATTTCATGCCCTACAACTCCTCTAGTATTTCCTTTGTAAATGGTGTAGGGAATGGGTCTCATTACACATACATTTAACTCCTATAGTCCACACATATTCTAATTCATCCATCCTTCTTGATACTGATCACCATTGACTAACCCATTCTAACTCATCAAGGGGCTTGATAATTCCAAATTTCAACATTTTATCAATTTCTTCTTTTACCTTTTCACACAAATTAGGATTCATTTTGTAAGGTATCTTTCTCACTAGCGTGCACCATCCTTAAGATTTATCTTCATTTCCCCAAGTGATTCATGCACGCCTTTAAGTTCATGATACCCTTGAGGGAATAAGTCCTGATAATCCCTAAGTAACTCAATGATCTTTTCCACCTCCGAGTTTGACCATAGTAGTCTCTAATTATGACCTCCTTAGGCTCAGCCTCCGATCCTATATTGACCTTCTTTGTCTTCATTGGTTCATGGTATGCATGTGTATCCTTATCTGCACTATCCAAGACCTCACGCACCCCGAGAATGGTCAATATCCAAATTTTCAACTTCCTCATCATCCACAATGTACACCATCTTACCTTTTTCTTTCTTAAGACAAGCATGATCAAGCAATATGGAGTCTTCTCCTTCTTCTTCAAAACGTGCTTGATTCTCTGTCTCACCCATTAATTCCTGTATGAGTTCCTCACCTTTGCACTATCTCCCATGGTTAACTGCTTGACAAATTTTAATGCCTCTTCTATTGGAGGTTGGAAGAAAAATAGTCAAAGGTCTGGATCATTCCTATAGTCAAATTTTTCCAATTCCCAGTCTCTCTATGTAGTTCTGCATATACATACCAGGTGTGTGCACATCCTTGTAGAGTAGAATACATCCTATGCACCTAGAGTGAAGGTGGTAATGCTTCTTGTCCCGTTGTCCAGAGTCTCTCACATTGTTGAATGTGATGTTGAGTAGGTTGATCACCATTATAAGTGCATATCTGTGTAGGTGCATTGCTTCTTATAAACCTAGTAGATAGGGCAATTCTGATCTCCTTCCACTCCATAATATTATCTCTATGAACTACCCACTAAAGCATGCTTCGTCCCGCTCAAGACATATGCTAACATTTCTCTTCTTCCTAGACTAGTCTATGCATTCTGCCTCCATGGCTTTCAAAAATATTTAAAGATCTTCTACTCCTATATACCAAGGTATTGTGCCACCTATCCATCGAATAGAACGAAGTCCCTTCTTGCGTGCAACCACGTTTTTCACCTCGTGCCCTACTAGTTCATATGTACCATGAGCCCAATTATCACAAGAAATACTCATAGTATCACTAATAGAGTGAGAATCCTCCCACTATAGGATGCCTTCCTTTGATGGTTTATTGACCTCTAGATCCTAAAAGTGTGTACATAGATTCTATTTAAGTCCTCCTCACTTAGAGGCTCAACATATGATGTAGACTTCCCATTTTCAAATGTATCACAACTGCTTCCTCCTTGTTCTCAAAGCCGATATACCCCTTATTGAATCTCAAGTCAACAGATTCACATAACACCAAGGGAATCCAAGCAAGGCTAGAAAATTGTTTGCTTCTGCAAGTGCTAATACCTCAAAATCCCCAGTGAACTCATCCCCTTGTATAGTTATAGGTGCATCCTTCAAAACTCCTATGGGAGTTGCCTTAGTTCGGTTTGCCATAAACAACACATTAGATGATGGTTATAATGGGGGTCTCCCCATTTGTACCCATGCATCTAATGTAAGCACATTTACTTCCACACCTGTATCTATCAGAATATTTCTCAACAACCATCCATCCACAACAACATTCAGAGTAATTTCCTTGTCATAGTCAATGCTATCAAGGGGAAGATTTGCATGTAGGATCTGGCCATCCCTGTCTCAATACTTGTGCACAGCATGTTCCCTTTTAACCAACCTCCTAATAGTGGGATGATTTTTTCCTGGCGTAACATTTTGCATACTTCTCTTAGATCATCGATATCAGTTTGGAATGTCTCTGATGCTTTCTTCTACTCCTTTAAGTATTGTATTTCACCCTGAAGATTCCTTAGCACTTCCATGGTATCTTGATAAACCTCCTTCGATGAGATGGGTCTCAGGTACCTTTGCATGTAAAACCTCCCCTTGGTTATCGTAGGCTTCTCGTGACGATGCCTCTCTTACACGTGTCGCTTCAATGTGTGTGGGTGATCTTTACGCTTAAGGCCTCAGGTTCTAGTGCTATCTTGGGCATCCACTGATTTTCCTCCACGTGTTGGATCCTAACCATCCTTGCACCTTTGTTTTCCTACTTATGCTATTTACTAAGATGCTCATATAAGTCTGGGCACTCCTCATAGCTATGATTCTTTCCATTGAAAAGAACATGTAACATTGTGAGGAAATTCACGACTATAATGATCAGGGTATCTACATGTATAGCACATTCCTCAAGGAAACTCTCTTCTTCCTCCACCGCAGCCTCGTCCTCTATATCCACCTCGATATCCATGTCCTCTTCCATGACCTCCTTCAAAACAGCCCTCATTCATTTCATAGCACGTTTGATTATGATCCCGATCCTAGTGCTCATTATTACCCTTAGAATTATCTATTATACTTGTCTATCATACCCCAACGTTTATAGCATCTTGGATCTAACCAATCAATCGACAATCCTCGGATCATAGGTTGTGGACCGTAAAATTTTACAGTAATAAGATACATTCTTCCTTATCACATGTTGTAACAAAGGATAGTGGCTAGAATCATGATTAAAATGAAAAATATTACAGTCCAATGAAAAGAATGAGTGTATTGTTCGTGAAGACAACTATCCTTGGTATGACCTTCTACTTCACAATTTGTACACCAAATTCCTGAGTGCGTTTCATGGGCTGAATTTTCTGATAGCTTCTCTAACTGTTTGGCCATAGCTGCAATCTGTGCCTCTAAGAATGGACTAATGCCAATGTCAATGCTCCCAACTACCTCAGCACGCAAAGCTACTTCCAGTGCTTCGCATAGATTAGTGTATGTCTTATGTGACAGTGCTCTTCTAAATGGTGTAATCAATCCTCCAACGAACCATTGTGCATGTTGGTTGGCATGAATATCATAAGAAATCTTAGATAGAAGTGTCTTAAAGTGGGCATCATACTCACGTACACTCTCAGTGGTGCCCTTCTTGATATCTTTGAGCACGTTGATACTTTTCTGCTCAAATTTTGGGATATATAACTCTTTTAAGAAAGCATCCTTCAACACTGCATAATCCACACAAGTTTGATCAGGGTCAAACTTCCTATACCAGTTGTGTGCTTGTCCCTGCAAGGTAGTAGTGAATTGAATTGCCTTGCACTCAACAATCATGATCCCTTTTGCATGCCATAATATTTCACACATGTGCACATGCTCGCAAAGCATCCTCTATGCCTCTATACTCTAGAAGACGAAGAGACATCTCCATATAAATATTATGTGGCTATTGCGGGCTCCGACCACCTCGATCCGAACCTCCGTGTTTCCTCTGCCTCTAGAACCACCAAATCCACCGGAACTAGAATCACTTATACCTCCTTATCCTCCACCTGTAGCTAGAATAGGACCTGTAGATGTACTCCCCTATGCTCCAATAGTAGTACTATATTAAACCCCTATAGTCTATGAGGTAGTTCCACTAACAGAGGTGAATCTAACATTCGCGCACTTACATTTTGCGTGATGATTCGCCTGAAAACACACCTCTAAATAACATTGAATCCATCTATCCTGCCATTGATGTACTTGCTCTCTTACTTCCCAAACTTGCTTGCTGATTACTTGTCGTACTAGATACTAGAAACCAAGCGCAAGGGCTAGGTCACTAGGTGGATTAAGATGTGTGCCTCGCGGCCCAGGTAGTCTCTGTTGGTGCACTTCTGTGTGAGGCTAAGGGGGGGGATCTCTATCATGCTTTCCAAGATGGGGGAGTTCCTGATGCTCTGGCTCCACATCTTCTACGTGAGCTTCAAATCCTTCATAAGCCATCTCTCTCCTCAACGCCATACTTTCTACAATGGTACGCTACTTCTCTATCTCCCTCTCACGCACCTCATTATACTTAAGTCACCTTTCCTCTCTCTTCCTTTTACCGCTAGGTCTACCATCTTTCACTAAACCTATTCATTCCCTCCCCTTCGGTGAGGTTTAGTTAACCATCATTTTACTCTCCATGTTCAAAGTTTACCATCAATATCTTGATCTCCAGTAGAATTCCTTGTAGATATGTTCCTCTAGGATACCACAAAAACTAGAATTCAATTACCTCCAGGAAAGAATATTTAAAAATTGAATATTCTATAATATAAGCTATTAAGAACACCACAAAACCACGTATCCACAATGCGAGTCCGAGATCGATCAACATCATAAAGGGCCTAAAATTATTCATGTGTCTGGACAAGTTCATGATACCTTCAATTCCATTTAGATGCATACGTAATCAGTCACTCATATAATTCTACCGCAAATATGGCCAAAAACTCTCATACATATAAGTTGGCATACTGATTTTGTTCTACCCAAGTGTGTGCAGCGTTAAAGTCAAATCCATTGTTGAACCACCGTGCATATTCTTCCTCCAAATCATGTATCCACTCCTCAATACTTGCTAGAGTTAACCGATATGTCTTCATCGTGAACCATCCTGAAAATAACTGAAAAGAGGTCACCGTGCAACGGAAGCAATGATGTAACCTAGAATTACCAGATAACACCCTAGTCACGCTAGCACATCACTCAGCCTAGACTGAGCGCTCACCCAAAGCACGTAAAGGTACCAGGTCCCTCTTTAGGGTTGTTGTAGCAGGATGTTAGCGTGATGAAGGAATAAACATATAGATCCATAACTAATCCATCATTCTATAATGCATACCATATTCAGATTTATGAAAGAACAAGTTTAAACAATAATCATGATTGAATCAAGAACATGCACTACTTGATTACACACAAGAATGACACTTAGATTCAGCCAATAACTTCCATCTATTAATAAACACATAATCTCCTTACAATAATGGCATTCTATACCAATGCACGCATGGATCTGATACAATAATCCAATCGTATACCTCTCTATATCTCTCTATCTATATACTACTATGTGATTATCATCATACATAGAGTGGGGACTTTCCCTTCACCACTTCTCTATTCTAAAAATAGGCCACATGTTATTAATAGCCACGCGCCATTTACAGGCATAGCCACACATGCAAGTGTGTTATCTATAGACCTCTTACAGTTAACTGAAGTGACAATCCTATTCTTAGCTTGTCTCCATGCAAAACACTTCAATCCAATCCTCTAAAGATAGACAATGCATGGTGCGCATGTCCCTGCATTGTTGGTGTGTTCCACACACCATCTTCTAAAAATAGGTCTTCATGCTCAAAATAGGCAAAGTCTCGAATCTCTACGCGCGTGTTCTTCCCTGCTCATTTGTGCCCTTAAACCTAGCCTCGCTTTCCCGCATGGAATTCTTGTGTGAGTTCAGTCAAGTGTTCTTTGATCAACTAAGTGTTCGGAATTCTCTTCTTCTAAGCATTTCGAAGGCTTAATTTTATGTCTACTTCCACCTCTAAGGTTAAGGAAAAAACAAAATACTCGCTCCTCGAGGTTGCCCTCACTCTTGTTTATCTTCCAACCTCGGGAAACATAAGGGACACTGACCTTGGACAAATTGATTTTCTAGACTTGTGGGCAAGGGTGAAGGCCCCAAATAAGAAACTCGGATGCATGCCATATATGACAGTGGTCTTGCTCTTATTTTTCGTTTTCGGACATCCATGCATTACCCACAATTTGTTTTGGCTACAGAAGTAACTCGCATATGATGAAGAATCTATTTCAGTTAAAGATGTCGATGGAAAAGTTGTGATCTTCCTGGACCCAGATTTCTTTGAAGATTTACTCAAACTTCTTGACATTGAAGATTATGCCACAATTTCACTAGATTCAGTGGTGGAACATTGGGACAAAGAAGTAGAGTTGTGTACGAGGGTCATGTTGAAAACCAACATGGCCAAGAGTGTTGCCAAATTCCCAAAGACCATGTATCGGGCCAGATTTCATTCAGAAGTCATGACCTTATTTTACTACTAATCGAGTCTCGTGTCTTCCTCTATGAAGGAATTTTAGGAGTGGATGTTCTTATATATCGCTACTATCAAGAAGAATAGTGAATTTATCGATGGGGAGCATATCAGTAGCTCCATTTGCTATTAGTTGAGTAGAGTGCATTCTTCAAAGTGTTTCTATATGACATCCTTCTTTGTTTATGCCACACTTCCATGGGAGATTTCACCAGATTGAATACCAAGGGTATTCAAGTACCTCCCAAATCTATGATTTATATCCTCAACTCACACTGGACGAGGGAAGTAAGCACTTCCATAGGGTCAATGATGCCTTCTTTGTTGTTATTCTCTACCATTTTGATAAGGAGTTGTATAATCAGAGAATTTCTAACAAATCCTTCAAGGAAGTGCATGAGTGGGGAGCTATCTACCTTTAGTTCCCCACATTTACTTACATTCAAATTCCTGGTTTCATGGGTGCTCCCCAAAGAAGTGCTAGATGTCCCACTAACAAGTGGGTCTTGTTAGAATTGGTTTGGAAATTGTTGGATTACCACAAGATCCAGAATAAAAGGCACAAAGTGGGAATGCAATTCCCTATTTCAATTGGCAGATACACTTGCCCAAATATTTACAAGGCCAAGAATGTAGATGTGGAAATGGCAGAGGTAACCTTGAGAACTTTCCATCCATGGACCAATTTTGACTATTGGGGGAAATTCAGCGAGACAGGTTGGTCTAGTTCCCATGTGCCCCAGTTAGAAGATATATAGATCCATTGTCGGGATGAATTCATCATCTGACAAAGAGACTATGAAAGGCTAACTTTGGATGAGGTTTGGCAATTTGGAATAACTGACGTACCAAAAGACATGCAGGATAATGATGAGGTTTTGGATGAATTGTATAAAAATAATAATATTTTCAATCAACCATTGTCATGGATTGATTGGTATGTAGAAGAATGTTGTAACACGAAGGAGAGAGTGGGACCCATTCTGATAAGAACTCATAGTTGGTTGGTCACCTTGGGAATCTCACCCAAGGGGTTAGTGCAACCTACAAATACATGGGCCCCATCAACCATGAGTCAATCCACACCCACAAAGGGGAAAAGGTCGACCCAAAAACCCATATGGTTCCAAAAAATATTTCATTTGTTGTTGGGAGCTCATCTCTCTCCAAGGCTCTTGTTCCCAAATTCATGCCTCCTACAGCACTTGTGACAGAAATAGTTGAAGTCAGTAACTCCCCTAGTGTCCCACAAGACCCATCATTTCCCTTTTCTCTTCCATTTTCACTTCCTACATCAGTTCCTTCCACTTCTACAATCATTTCTTCTTTCCCATCACCTTCCATGGCCCAAGTATTCTCATCCCTTCCAGTTCTCTCAACTAGAGAAACTATTGGGTCACCCATTTCTACCTCACTTCCCCTAACACTTCCATTTTCTTCCATCTCATCCCCTAACATTATTGTATCAACTGGTAGTCCTCACATCCACCCCATCCATCACTACCACTACCATTCAAATGCCAACTAATGTTGTTAGTACTCTTGTGGTGGCTAATGTTTCAGGTACTAAGTCAACTATTCTATCTTCATCAACATCACCATTCTAGAATGGTTGTTCCAAAAAAATCTAAAGAAAAAGAAGAAAGTGCCTTTGGGAGATGTAATAGATCTAAGCATATTGGAACATACCCCAAAGAGACAAGACAAGAGGCCAAAGATTGTTTCAATCCTGACGTGAATGCATCTGGGGAATGAGTTGTGGAGGTTACCACTCCCATTGAGGGAAAAACTAAAGAAATAATTATAGCTGCAGATTATCATATTTCTAGATTCTCATTGGGAAAATCCACTCATGAAGGAGAAAAACAAGATGTACACACTGCTCTTGGAAATCTACTAGAAAAATATGATAAGGATAAAGCTTCCAAGGATGAGCTTAAGGCCAAGGTCGAGCAGCTCACTGCATTGCTACGAAAGTAACAAAGCCAACTCCATCTACCGGAAGTCTCAACTACTAAGGCCAAAATGGTTTAATCTACTATAGATGATATTTCTTATCACGAGATCAAAAAGATAGGCCAGAAAGGGAGATCAGTAGATGGATGGATGGAACATATATCGCAGAAAGCTAACCCTCTAATTAAAGAGGTTAGTACTCTTGTGGTGGCTAATGTTTCGTGTACTAAGTCAACTATCCTATCTTCATCAAAGATCACCATTCCGTAATGGTTATTCCAAAAAACTCCAAAGCAAAAGAAGAAAGTACATATGAGAGATGTAATAGATATGAGCATATTGGAACATACCCCAAAGAGATAAGCCAAGATGCCAAATATTGTTTCAAGCTTGATGGTGAATGCATCTGGGAATGAGTTGTGGACGTTACCACTCCCATTGAGGGAAAAACCGAGGAGACAATTATAGCTGCATATTATCATATTTCTAGATTCTCATTGGGAAAATCCACTCATGAAGGAGCAAAATTAGATGTACACACCACTCTTGGAAATCTGCTGAAAAATATGATAAGGATAAAGCTTCTAAGGATGAGCTTAAGGCCAAGGTCAAGCAGCTCACTACATCAAGTACTTGGAAAGTAACAAATCCAACTCCATCTACTACGGCCATAATGGTTTAATCTACTATTGATGATATTTCTTATCATGAGATCAAAAAGATAGGCCAGAAAGGGAGATCAATAGATGGATGGATGGAACATATATTGCAGAAGCTAACCCTTTAATTAAAGAGGTTGTTGAGATATACAATGATTTATAGGTTGGGAAAACTACTATTTACAAAATGGATGAATATTTTTTAGAAGATAATAACAACCTAAATTTGAATTTGGCAACATGGAGTAAGATTAGAGAGGAATATTTAGATCTACTCCTCCAGAGGATGTAATCGATGATGCTACAAAGTTGTTCAAATATCAAAAGGCCATGGAATTCTCGGTGTCAGGTGCTATAAGATCTAATTAAGAAGTTGGATGATAAATGAGTGGAGATTATATATGCCTTGAATGACATATCAGAATAATTTTATATTGTTAACTATAAATTATTCAATGAAAATATCGATGCTCTTCCAAAGGAGCAAATCAAGCAAAATTTCAAGGATTTGGTGAAACGTGATGATGAAGTTACTAAAACTTTCGGAAGTGAATATATTGATAGGTTAGTTTTATGCCAAAATTTCACAAGAAGATTGAAGAAATTTTTAGTCAACTTAGAAGAGTTCCAGCTACAATCACGAGGGAAATTGAGAGAGCAGATGTGGTGAATCACTACGCATGTGGGCCTAGGGATGAGGAAAATCAAGGAATCATTAAACGCTTCATTGAGTATAAACATCGAATGGCTACATGGGAGGAAACACAACAAAACCTACAGAGGAGGAAGGAATTGCAAGACCAAGCCAAATATGAATGGCCATGAAAGGACAGATCCAAGCTCCGGATTGGTCAAAGTTGCAGGGTTGACTAAGTCAAACCCTTGCAAAAAAATTGCTATTTTCATGGGAGCCTATTCCTATAATTAATGACATTTATGTTTTTAGTAAAAGGTTAGTTGAAGTCCCAACTATAATGGCTCACCTAAGGAACTTATAAATAGTTGTTTTTGGATTCATTTAGAGAGATAGATAGATGATATTTTGGTGAAGTCGATCTTGGCTTGAAGAGTGCTTCAAATATTTAAAGAACCTTTTAATTATATTTAGAGAGATATCTTTCCTTGAAGCACCTGATTTATTGTGCTAAATGGTTGGTTTATATATGCTTTGTGAATGTATGATTCCTTGGTATAGATGATTAGCTTTCCTTTATTTCATATTATTTTGTTTCATGCTATGGAAAAGTGATATAACCATATTTTATGTCAGTTGTGGAAAGAGTCTTTTCCTTCTGTTATTTAAAGTTATATTATCATTATCCATCATCAGTGAAATGAATGTTTGACATGTGCATGTGTTTTATCCTCGTGGTTAGTTAATTGTGTGTTCAATCCAATTTGGTCTCTCTATTTTGTATGATTCAAGTTTTAATAAAGGAATGTGTGCTTCTGGTTTGTGGTATTTTGTGCCCTTTCTAGGTTGCAATAGGTGAAGGTGACTAACGGTGTTCACATCCTACTCACATTAACCCTTCCTGATATTCAACGTATCCTTTTAATTTGGTGCATCACCATCCCTAGTATATTTTCCTTTTACATATCTCTTTCCCTAAAACCCAACAAAATGCTAGTATAGGATTATATAGCCATTTTATTACACTAGAATAAGACATCACCCATTTTAGGAAAAGGAAGTAGGCCTTCTCCTGAGGTTCACCTAGATCCCAAGTCCCACAGCTTGAGAGGTGATCCCATATGTCCCAATCACACCAAACAACCTACTTATAGTCCGCCATCTAGGGGGTACAGTGATTAGGCAATAACACAAGGGGAGATCCAATGTTTGAAGGAGAAATCGAGGTAGTTGGAGCAAAGGAAGGATGTTGAGGTTCCAAAGAATGACTTGGATGAGGTCAAGGAAGTATGTAAAATGTTAAGGCAAGAGAATATTATTCCCTTGCTAGGAGAATGGCTGAGAGAGAAGGTACCACATGCCTGGCAGAGTGCGAAAGGTAGGTTTTTCATGTAAACCTTTCTCCTCACAACCTCGACTATGATAAGGAGATTACTTTGAATGCAGTTATCGATGGATGGCTTCTAAGAAATATTCTCTTCAACACGGAGCAAAGGTAAATGTTCTTACCTTGATTTCTGCATCAAATGGGAAGGCCCGTGTTGTAGAGCCATCTTTGAATGTGTTGTGTTGGTGCTCAAATTTGTCTTGCCCATTTGGATTAAAATTCTTTAGATCAAGCGGCCTCTGTTATGTTTTCTGTCTCCCGGGATAAAATGGTGGCTTCCCGCATTTTATGGCTTGATGAGTGTAATTTCCCGGTCAAAATTACTTCTCAAATCGATTGAAAACTCGGCCCTTTCGGTTGATAAGATAAGATCACATCCTTTTAAGATAAAATAGTTAGGATAAGGTCACATCCTTTTAAGGTGCTATCCATCTCTCCACAAACTCGAGTAATAAAGGTGTGCATAAATGGAGGCCCAGACATGCACTTTTTCACACAATCTTTGAGATTCTAAAGTACGGCTCAAGTTAGAAAACTTAATAAAACATAAAAATCTAAGATCGATGCTTATGCCTCGAGGTACACACCCAAAGGATTACAAACAATCTCTGTTAAGGAGATGAAAGAAAAGTGATTTTAAATCATTTATTTCATTCCTAGATGAAAGATCTTCTCAAAATGAAATTTTGGATGCCACCGAACTATCACAAGGATTGAGGTTTGTGTGATTCAAAGAGATTTTGATACAAGATTGCAGATAGGAAAAAGAAAACTACTTACGACATTCTAAAAGTGAAATAAACTCAAAATTTGTCGGAGATTTAACACAAATTAACTCAAAGTTTATCGATTCATCGTAGGGGAGAGTTGTTTAAACAATATCGATCTTTTTGATGGCTATACACTCAGTAACCAACTCAACATGAATGAAAATCTAACACAGAGGAAGTTAACCGGTTTCTCGTAAATTTTCTCGAGGATGAGATTTTCTCAAAATTTTCTCGTGAAAATGAACTCCCAACCATTCGCAATAGTAATCTCTTTGCATTTATAATACATCCTTTACATCCAATTTCCCCACCCCCCAAAAAAAGAGAAATATTCAAGCACCTTCGTTTGACATATCGAATCATGATTTGTAGAAAGTGACATTCAACAGATTCGTAAAAAGGTTGCAAGTAATGCTTTCAAAAAGGTGAATCATTGCAAATATCTACATCATTGTTCTAACTAGAGGTATATTCTTCATCCTTGCACTGCAACACCTTTTCCTCAAAAGAGAATAATATTCAAGGACCTTTACTTGTTACCAATTTATTTCAGATAGAGACATTTAACAAATTCGATCTCAAATCTTCCGATGTGGACCAACCGTGTGAATAGATCACATTTCTTGGGCCTCTCGACTATTGAATAGGATGCCATGCCACAAATTCTCGGGAGTCCCTTTAATCATTTCATCCTTTTTCCCTTTGAAATTTTACTCTGTAACTTCGATTTGGCATCTTACTTGCCTCACATGAGCCCGAGCAAAATCCATCTCAAAAGTACTTCAAATTTACAAATTGAGTTCCCAAATTGATTCAATTGAACTTTGTAGACCCAAATGACACAAATTTGCCAAAATTTTGATGAAGAATGATGCAAAGATGCATCTCCAAACATCTTGGAGCTTTAATGGTGGCAAAATCAAATGAAATGCACAACTACCATTGATCTTGTGTTTCAACTTTTAATTTGAGCCCTCCACATGGCAAAATGCGATTGAAAATGGGTCTGGGGGCACCTTTTTGACATTTTATAACTTTTGGAAAAAAGGAAAAGTTTCCAAATTTTCCCCGCAGCTCCACCCTTCCACCTTTAGCCTCCATGACCGATGTGGTCTTAGTGGACTCCAGTGCTTCATTTTTTCATTTTTTATTTGTTTTCCAAAAAAGGAAAAAGTTCCATATTTTCCTCGTGGGCCCGCACCTCTACTTTTGACTATTCCAGCTGGCATTACTTTCCTGTCGAGGTTGTGCTTCAACTTACAATTTTATCCCTTTTTTACAAAAGGCAAAAAACCTTAAATGACCCCAAAGTTCCATCTCTCCATTTCCCGCCTATTACGTGTCTCCATGGCACAATTTGAGATGGTCCTGAAAAGTAGAGACCCCAAAAAGTGTGGGCCCAACATGTGTCTCGCTTAGCAGAGTTTCCAAGTGTCTTCCTAGCACTTCTTCAACATAAAACTCAAGGGTCGGTCCCCCAAACATGCGCGGTCTCTCTCGTGTCCTAGGCCCCTTTAGGAAGTTGTGTGAAAATTCTAAGACGAGAAGGCCCTATATCAGAAGCCTCCACATGGACATGGTTTGTGTTGAAGTGAGCCTTAGAACTTTAAAATGCCCCATAGAGCCGAATCCAACTAGAAAGGGCCACTTTTTAATTGATTCCGAGAAGTAACTTTGACCAAAGGAAATTACACCCATCAAACCGTAAATGTAGAGAGCCACCATTTTAGCCCTGGGAGAGACAGAAAACATAACAGAGGATGCAATCTCAAGAATTTTAATGACAAATGGGGTGAGAAAATTTGAGCACCAACATGTTGTATATGACAAACAAGACTAAGGCAATTCTCATTATAGTCTTAAAGGATGTAGTTATCACCATTCAAGGGGCCAAACTCACCGGAGACTTCAATACTTGGTGCTTGTTGAGGAAGATAACTTTCTAATGTTACTTGGGCATTTATGGTGTTACAAGAACAATTCCGACCTATGGTTTAACAAAGGATGTTTCATCTTTGAGAATAAGGAATAAAGGGTTATCCCTTTAATGGATGGGAAATAAGCACCCTATACTGAAGCCATTGGGAGAAGAATTCCTTGATATAATCTTTGTGTGTTCCATCGAGATCCCGAGATAATTCACCCCACAAAGGAGTTATCCAATTTAAGGATCTCAATCCTTGAGTGATACCACTAGTGTGGCATGCGACAATTGGGCGCATGGGAATTATGAGTTAATTGGGAGAAAGTTGAGAGGATTTGTAACAAGGGTAAAAATGCACACTCGGTCCAAGCACCCAAGAGGAAAGAAGTTGCCAAGTTACTACTGAGGAGCATATCCTAAATTTTCCTATGAGAAATGGAGGCTCAGTGGAAGAATGAAGATGAGAGGAGGGGAATGCTCAACTATAACCTACTTGGAACTACAACACATTGGTGGGCTACACATCGGGAGAACCTCCTAGAGTGGCATGAGGTGAGGATCACATTTTCTATAAGGTTCTCTAGAACAACAAGCCCACTTTGTTATACAAGACTACCATGGTAAAGAGATCGCCTCATCTCATATCCAAACATGCGAGAAGGCTTAGGATGGGAAGCACAAAAAAATTACCACCTTTTATGGGTGCATAAGTTATATTCCACCTTACAAGTCTTGTTCGCATGCTTGGTATGTTCATTAAGAGATGTGTCGTCAAACAGGTAATTTAGGAGTTGGTGACCAATCTCATTCAATCTTTGATTATAGGAGTACCAAGCCATCAATGGATAAGGCATTGTAAGTAATCAAGTGTCTTACAATGGAGATAGTGTTCTGGCATAGGATAGGCTACTAGAGTTTCTAAGGTGAGACTTATTTAGAGACTGCCTCAATGAATAAGAATCAGAGGAAGTATAACTTGAGCACACGTGCATGGAAAAATAAAAAGGAAAAATGGTCTATGTAATAGATGACGAAGAGATGGAGACTTTGGATGTTAACCATTTAGAAGGTACACGTGTGAAGTCATAGACAACGTTGATGAGCGAGCACACGCCTACCATGAGCCCTTAAAAACAAATAAGGTTAACATTGGAACGAAGACATAACCTAAGGAAGCTATCATCGAGACTATTGGTTAGAAAAATAAGTTTTAAAGGTCATTGATCATTGTGCGAGTTCCAAGATTTGTTTCCTTGTGGGTACCATGAACTCAAAGGCATTCACCATTCCTTGGGAGAGATGAAGATCAAGTTGAAGGAAGGTGCATGCCCGATTCTAAGAGGCCTTATCGGATGAATCCAAATTTACGTATGTATGGGTCAAGGAAGAAATAGACAAGATGATAGCATCTAGGTATCATTGAGGTAGTGGAAGAATCAAAATGGATAAGCCCAATGGTTATTAGTATCAAGAAGGATGGTAGGATAAGAATTTGTGTTGACTACATGGATCTGAATGCATTGTGTGTCATCGATCCTTTCCCAACCCCCTTTACTGAAGAAATTTTGGAGGGAGTAGCCACACATGAAAGTCTACTCTTTCACATGGATGGGTTCTCAGGGTATCACCAAGTCCAGATTGCAAAGGAGGACCAGAGAAAGACAACTTTCACCACTGAGTGGGGAAGTTTTTCCTACACGGTTATGCCTTTTGGATTAAAGAATGCACTTGTTGTGTTCTCGCGCATCATGGTACAAGCATTTCAAGACTTCATCCATAAGTTTCTTCAAGTTTACCTGGATGACTGGACTATGTATGGATTGGTGAAAGACCATTGTGACAATTTAAGGCTAATGTTTGAGAGATGTCGAGCAATTAAGGATATCCCTCAACATTAAGAAATGTGTCTTTTCTACTCCATTTGGAACCCTATTAGGACACATTATATGCAAAGAAGGCTTATTAGTGGATCCCGCTAAAGTTGTAGTTATTGTAGGATTAGGGGAGCCTACTAATCAAAGCGTAGTGTGCGTAGATTCCTTGGGCATACGAGGTACTACAGAAATTCATCAAGGGATATGCCAAGATTGCCACACCCTTGGAGGAATTATTAAAACACAAGAGTGCCTTTCATTGGGGAGAGGCGCAAAAGAAAGGCATTTGACACTTTGAAGGATAGGCTTGTCATGGCACCCATATTACATTTTCCTTCTTGGGATAAGCCTTTCCATGTGCATGTTGATGCCTCAGAATAGCTATGGGAGAAATGCTAGCATAACTTGGTGAGGGAATTGTTGATCATCCTTGTGCTTTGCAAGTAGAAAGTTGACACCAATAGAACAAAATTACACAACTACTGAAGCATGAAGCATTATCTATGATCTACACGCTGCATAAGTTTAGATAGTATTTGTTGGCAACACCATTCATATTCTACATAGACCACATGGCATTGAATATTTAGTCAACAAAGCCCATTCTACAAGGGTGCATATGTCGTTGGGTCCTATTATTTCAAGAGTTTGAGTTCACCATGGTCGTGAAACCAGGAAAAATAAATTCAGGACCTGACCACTTATCAAGGATTAACTCAAGGGAGGACACGTAAAGCATTGAGGATACCATGTCGGACATGCACATTGTTTAGGTTACAGACATGCCCCCTCAGACTTGGAAGATATCATAGTATTCTTAAAAATAGGTGTGGTGTCGGAAGGGATGAAGGCTCTAGAAAGAAATCAGTTAGCAATACACACCACACCTTACATGTTGATTAGTGGAGACATGTATAAGTTAGGTCATGATGAGGTTCTGTGCTGATGCGTATTGGAGCATGAGCGCGTGGCAATTATGGAGGAAGCACATGGTGGGATTACAGGAGGACACTATGCAGAAATGCTACCACGTGGAATATTTTATTAGTAGGGATTTGGTGGGAAACCATCTACAAGGATTATATTGAGTTTTTCAAGGCTCCGTGACATTGCTAAGTGCCTTAGCAAACCTAGAAAGAGATGAAATGCCCTTATGACCAATAGCCAGTTGAACCATTTGAAAAATGGGAAATCAAATTTGTAGGGCCAATTAAGCCTGGTTGTGCGAAGGACTGGTTCATGGTATATCATCACTTGCACTGATTACTTGACATGGTGGGCAGAGGCAAGCACTACATAAAGGATTGCACCGCAAAGAAACAATTGTTAGGTTTTTATGGGAAAACATAATCAGTAGGTATGGTTTTCCTTTAAGTTTAACAAGTGATAGGGGTACACACTTTCTCAATGAAACAGTCAAGATTCTATTAGCATAATTTATGGTGGCCCATCATAAGACTACCCCATATCACCCTCAAGAAAATGGAATTGCTGAGGTATTTAACAAGATACTAAGTCACACGTTGACTAAGATATGTGACATTGGAAGACAAGATTAGGATGACAAAGTATCAACAGTTCTTTGGGCATATAAGTAAACCTACAAAAGCTTGAACAAAAGCCACACCGTTTCAATTGTTTTGGCATGGAGGCTATTTTACCAATAGAATTCATGTTACCATCACTACATATAGCACGCGTAGGAGGGTTAGCTGACGAAAAGTGCTAGAAGAAATAATTGATAAGTTGATGTAGTTAGACGAAATGCGATCACTTACTAGATGGAGTCTAAGACAAAAAAATAAGACAAAAGGCATGGCATGATCGTCATATCAAGAACAAGAAGTTTGAGGTTGGGAAGATGGTGTTGTTGTATGATTCCAAGTATCTGCACCATCCTGGGAAGTTGAAATTCCATTGGTTGGGACCTTACATCATCTCATACATTCTTGATTCAGGTGCTTTCCAGTTACAAGCACTAGATGGGACGAGGTTACCAGGTCACTTCAATGGGAGTAGGTTGAAGCCCTACTATAAATAAGTCTTCTTGGTGTTTGTAATAAGGCAGTATTTCTAGTTAGCTTAGAATTTCCCTTTATGTTTTTCTTTCTTGTGTTTCCCTTTCTCATTGCTTGTTCCTTTCTTTTGTTTCATTTTTGCACCTTGTGCGCCGGTAACCACATTATTTTTTCCCAAGGTTTTGTATGCACAGAGGACCATGCATATGTTTTAGTGTGGGGTGGAGTGATGCAAAGTATAGGCCTGTAATACAAGTTGAGTGGCCCAGTAGAAGGAAGTGCGTAAGGTGGAGAAAGCACGTGAGGAAACGGTGGATATTGGATTATGGTGTCAAAAGGCTTTTTGCAGAAACCACGTATATAAAGGATGAAGAGTGCAGGAACAACATGAGGTAGGCATGGGAAAAAATCGGATAAAGGACAAGAATTGCCTTCAACGCTTGTGGATGCCAGTGCGTAAGAGTCTTCGGTCGGGTTGAATTTTTGTGCACCAGAAGGTTGTAAAGGGTTTTTCACGTAGGATGTGGTGCGGGTAAGAGCGCTTAAATTCGGCTTAGTGGAAAAATTTACATTTAATGTTAAAGTACATTGGTAGGTGGTATAGCATTTAATGTTGGAAAGAAGCAAAAACTATAAATACAAGGTCAGGGAAAGTCATTTGTTACCTTGCGATTACGAAGTGAAAGAAGCTCTTGTGAACTAGAGCATCCAAGAGAGAAATTTGTGCAAAGAAAGGAGAATCTCGAGAAATTTGAGTGTGCATCTAGAGTAGATCTGTGAACCAGAAGGAAGGAGTACATGGGCATGAGGAAGGTTGTGTGAAGAGCATCATCTTGTGGAAGGATTTCTTGGTTAGGGTTTGGCAGCTAGGGCACAGAGAAAGAAGGATTCATTTTAGGAGTTGAAGCTTTGGAGTGAGCTTTGGGATTGAGCAGTGTAGTAGAGTAGAGAAAGAGGAAGGAGTAGTTAAGTTTAGTCTGACTAGAAAATATGGCACCCAAAAACCAACCATTTCACCAAAGAAAACAAAGGGCAAGGGAAAGGGAAAAAAATTGTTGTCATGAGCACCAACAAAGAATGGTACGTGGAAATGCAGTACCTAGATGGGGTATTGCTAGGAAAAGAGTGGGAGTCACACTTACGAAAGATGTCCATAAGTGATTATAACCATCACACAAGCACAATGGAGAAGGAAATGGCGTTGGAGTTGGTCCAACCAACTAACAATAGGACGCCAAATGGAATGCCCATTTACAACGATGAGGTGAAGGTCAAATTAGAGAAGGTTGGATTATTGCAACTATATGAGTTGCCATACTTTGGAAAGCTTGAGCCTTTACCAGTGGTTGATGTCACGTGTGTACATGAGGATCATTTTTATTTCATAGGGTGCAAGATGTGCATCACACCACAACTGATATCCAAGTTCACATGCCTCATTTGTGAAGGAGATAACATAGATGATGATCTGAGTGACAAGGAGGCTATCAAGGAGACTGTAGCCGTGTATGACTACAAAAGGGGTCGTGATACTTTGAACATTTCTAAGATTCCAAACCCAATTATGAGGATGGTCACATCACTTGGTGACCAAGCTCAATGATCAGAATGGTGGACACAAGTGAACAAGGCATGGCTAAATGTATGTCGAAGATATCTAAAGGAACCATCTACAACTTGTTCACTTTCATCACAGATGAGATTATAAGTAGCACACAATGAGGAGGGAGAGAAGATACTCTTTGGTAATGTCCTCCTCACCATTGTATTTTCAGAGATTGGAGTGCCGATGGGCTAGAAAATTTGTTTGGGAGTATCTAGAAGAGGATCCCTCACCCACAAAAAGTTTTGCAAAGTACACTTGTGAAACCATGATGGCCGCTCACAAGGCGCACTTGGAGAAGTGGTATAAGTGAAAATGTGTGACACATTTGGGGCTGAGTGGAGGATCCCAGAGTAGTTTCCCATGCTCGTGGATGGAGAGGTAGAATTTGTAGTATACCAACACTTCTGCATTGGTAGATTTATATTGATAGATGGGAATATGAGTCCATGGTGCAAACTACCCTTCTCCTTCACCATGCAATACTTCCAAGCCGGAGTTAATCGGTTCAAGGAGGCCAAGAGACTAAGGTTTGACCTTAGTGAGGTAGATATAGACCACCGTGAGCTATGCACTAGAAGCTCTCCTACCCAAATAAGCGCATGCATACGTGGAGAGATATGTCTCCCATGAGATACAAATGATGAATCCTTTAACGCTTCCGATTACAGGAAGGACCGCAGCAAGGGTGTATCTCGCATAAGGCCAAAATTTGAAAAGGGAACTTACTTGGAGAATGATGTCTCCATCCCTAAGACCCTACCAAAAGGAAGAAGGCCACGCCTAGGAAGAGAGAAAGAGAAGAGGTGCAGAAGGCACCAAGTGTTTAAACCACATAAATGGTGAGTGTGTTAGAAGAAAGCGCTAATCCTAGTACTTACACACACATAAATAATTCTCCAATCAAGGCAAAGGCTCCTAGAAGAAGAGGTTTCGAGCATGAAGAGCCCCTCACCTAGAGGAATCACCAAGGAAGACATCACCTATCAAAGAAAAGGAAAAGGAATAATCTCTTGTACTTTGAAATCCCAAAGAAGGAAGAAGCGAAGGTAATTAATGAGGCGATTCGAAGAGACGAGAGAATTTATATGCCTACATCAGTGACAAGGATGATGATGATGATGAGCCAAAGGGAGGTGAGGACCATCAATTCTATGAGATACATGATTCTAAGGAAGAAGGGGATGAGGAGTATAACGAAGAGGATGAGGAGAAGGAGGATGAAGAAGAAACTAAGGCCCAAGGAAAGGGGGTAGGCGGGGAAGAAAATACAAAAGATCAAAGGACCCCAAGCCTCACAAAGGAACAAATAGATGAGGTTGTCACAGAGAGAGTAGTGAAAATCATCGAGAACCTGGTGGAACAAGAGGTTGAACACAATGCATGGATGTGGTGCTGAAGGAAGTTGAGGAAAGCGTAGGAAAATAATATGGCAGCATGGGAGGAGATCCCAATTTGGTTGTAAGCTTTCCAAGGGCCACACACATAGGAGGAAAAGCACAAAAGTAGTGCAAGGTCAAATAATGGGCTACATCGATGATCCAAACAAGGTGTTGCGTACGCACTTCCATAAAGCACCAGTGCCAACGAATAGCTCTTAGCCATGACTTCATTTGATGAGGAAGGTGCATACCCTCGGACAAGGAAAATGCTATCATGGGCATTTGAGTCCCACATTGATGAGCCTAAATTTGAAGTAAGCCAAGGAGCATTGTTGAAGGTGCCAAAACAAAGGGAGTAAACCCCTTGGTAAATGCCCAACAATTATCAGATGAGAAAATCTGTAATGTGCTCAACAAAGTCTCAGTTGAGGTTGAAGCTAGGCTCTTCGGAAGAAATGACAGGTGAAGTTCCTAGAGGCAGAGCTAGAGAAAAAGGAGGAAGATCTCCTTGAGAAAATAAAGGACCTAAAGTAGGAGGAACTAATCAACACTTAGTTAAGGTGTGAGTTAAAGGATGAGAAGGAAAGAGTGCGAGGCATATAAGAAGATAGAGATGATCACGGATGCCATTGTCTTAAAGCATCCAGACTTAACACCACCCAAAAGTATGGATCATCCTTGCAATGCCTAGAAGACTTGACATGCATACTCACTATGGAAAGGCAGCCACTTGCCTTAGAATCTACAAAAGAAGTGTTGGTGTGCCAAGAAAAAGAGAATAAGAAGAAGGTTATGGAAATTTTTTCTCTTAATACAACAAAATCCTCACCGATGTAAAAGCCACCACACAAATTATTGAGGTTACTTATGATAACTACGCAGAATAGAGATAGAGTGGAAAGTATCTTAGTTTCCACCCATGAAGTGGAACTCAAGGAGTTTTAGGAAAAGAACAAGGGGAACAGGGCTGAGTGAGACAAAATCCTAGCCAAAGTAGAAAAGAAATCAGAGGCCATTGAGACCTTGTGGGGCTCAATCAAGAACCAATGAAGGAATTGTACCCCCAAATCACTTGGAGGATGGACGTGCTCAAAGATTTGGGTAAGCAACTGGAGGAGATTGTGGAGATAATGAGTGCTAAAGGAGAGGAACTGAGTTTTGAAGAAGTGAGCACCCTAGTGGGTGACCTTCTGTCAGCAAGCTCAGAACGAGGTCGACACTTGGGGAAAGTTAGAAGCAGAATTAGGGAAGGATTTCCCTCTCCTCCTCCAAAATAAAAATAGTTCCCCATTCTTTCATTCTTTTCCCCATTTCTTCATTCCTTTATTCTTCCATTCCAATCAATTATAAGGATCCTCCATTCTTTATTTCTTTATTGGAGAGTGTTTCGAGGATGGAGAATAGGCGTAGTGTGGGGTGATGTTGGGCCCCAAAATATCGACTAAGTACAAGAAGGCACATGGGCACGTAGGACCTAGTTGAAGAAGGGAACATGGGTTTAAGGCATGTAGGAAGGGTTCTAGCGGGTTTTGCATAACATACGGTGCGCACATGCAAGGTAAAATAGGTTTTGTACTTAGATTCATTCGGTATCCTAGGTAAAGCACACAGAAAAGCATGACCCTTGTGGATAAGGTTCCAACCTTTATGCGACTATGGGATCAAAAGGGAATATTTCGGCATGTGATGGAAGGTTCCGAAGAAGACATCATTACAAGGAGTGGAGAGCTCATCTAAGAAGGCATGCTTTCATGGAGGACCACCTCGACACTTGGCAACTGATTTGTAACTTTGTGAAAGGCATGGTGGTGGGTGTTAAGGTTATAAATACAGGCACCCGATGGAAGCAAAGGGGGAGAAGAAGAGTAGATAGAGTGTGGAGAATGCGGAGGAGAGAAAAGAGAGACAAGGCCTACAAAAACTGAATGGGGATGTTATGGGTTAGGGATTATAGAACTTTTAAGTGATGGCATATTTAGGGGGTGGGTTTTTATTCTTCTTTATAATATGATGAGCATAATATGGCTCTGATGCATGACTTTTCTCTGTATAGTTAAATGAGGATCTATCATGACCTCGAGGGATTTTAATGTGGTTATTGAATCTATTAATATGAATATGCTTATCTGTTATAAATCATCTATGTGTTTGGAAGTATACTAATGTATTTCCTTTATGTATGAACCATTTCCTTATGTTGCTTGTTATTTCTCTTTTCTAGATGTAATAGGATAAAAAATTGTTCTAGAATATGGTGTGGTTCTTTCTGCTCATTTCATTTGAATATCTATTATAAGATGATGCATTCTTATAAGACTCACATAAAGGAGAGACTACTCGCACCCACGCATGCCTCAAGTGAGCGCCCATCACCCACCGGGTGATGATAGGATGCGCATATGGGATTAGACTATTGGTCTAAGGGTATAAAATATGAATACATAACCCAACCTCTCTATTATCCCACATGTAAATGGATGTAGATATTCTTTTATACATTGGGTTATATAAAGAGCCATTTTCCTACCTTTCTACTTACATCTAAATGAGCATAGAGCCTATACTATAGCCATTTTATCATCTTAGATAATTCTTCTATTAGAGGAGCTAGCTATCTTCATTTCTTGCATTCATCCATCCAAGTTTTGAAGTCATATTGAGATATGTCAAATGGTCTTGTAGTCATGGATTGACAAGAATCCATTCTTGAAAACCTTGGGAATCAAGCATACAATCAACCCTTTTGATTTTTAAGGAGTGAATAGGTTCATTTCATTAGCATTCAATTAGAGATAGAGGTTAATTTGTTTAGCATGTTAGTTTGAATCTTCATTTCATGTTCTAATGCAAATATGTTAATAGATTAGTTTTTCTTAAGCTCTAAGCATGATGGTGCATAGATTTTAGTTTAGCATTGTATTGAGGCTATTAGGTGTTAGTCTTGATTTTATTTGCATAGCTAACTAATTCTTGCACACATTTGGCACGTGCGGTGGGACTTACTCCATTGTCCTTTGCACTTAATTTCAAGTTTTTGTAGTTAAGTTTCATTTTTGGTTACTAACCCTCTTTTGCACATGTTGATCTAACTTGTTTTTTTGTTGAGTTTGCATGTGTTGAGTCTTCCTTATAGGTATAAAGGAGGTGAATTTCTGTCAAAATTAGATCTTAATGGGAAAATTTCAATATTTCTCCATGTTTTCATGTTTAGAGCTTCATTTTTCAACATTCTACATGCTAGTTTTGTCAATTTCTTGAAAATCTTAAATTATTGAGCATGTAGGTTAGTGTTTGATAGTGTTGAGTCTTCTATTTACATATTAATGTGGTGGGTTGTTATCAAAATTGAATCTTGGTGAGAAAATTTCAAGATTTCTCCATGTTTTCATTTTTAGAGCTTACTTTTTCAATCATTCTACATGCTAGTTTTGTCAATTTCTTGAAAATGTTAAGTTTTTGATCATGAATGTTAATGTTTGATAGCATTGAGTCTTCTATTCATATATTAATGTGATGGGTTGTCAAAATTGAATCTTGGTTGGAAAATTTTGACCATTTTGTAGATTAAGGGACTTTTTTGACATTTTTTGCAGTTAAGTGTATACCCATGAGCATAAGAGCATATGCGTAAGCCATCTTCCAAGGCCATAAATTTTTCTCCCAAACTCAAAATGACTCTGTTTTTTTCGTTGGAAAGGTATTGAATTTAACTATGCAATGAAAACATAAATTCAAGATTTATACTTATAGAAATTACATGTTTTACCTTTATTGTAAAACTGGTCATTTTCTAACATGTCTAATGTTTTGATGAATGTTGTATTTCCATGCTTTACTTGATTTAGACCAAATCTTATGTATGCTCTTCTCTTGCACATTTTGGTGATATTGAGAATCAAAAACAACTTTGATCTCTATATTTTTAACATTTGGATTAACTTGGAAATTTGATTATTCATTTTCTTAGGGGAATGAACCTTTTATAAAGCATTTTTATGGTCCTTTGATTTGAAATTTTCCATTTCTATCTAGTTGGGCTAAAGTTTGTGTATTCTCTTCTCTTGCACCTTAGGGTGATCTTGAGAATCAAAATCAACTTTAGTCTTCATTTTCTAACATTTGGTTAATTGGAAACTTCATCTTTTAGTTTTGGCTTAAGGGAATGAACATTTATCAAGCTTTTTGTATGGTTCATTAATTACAAAGCTTTCCTTTACTTTTTAGTTGGATTATTTGTTGTGTATGCTCTTCTCTTGCATCCTTGGATTATCTTGAGAATAAAAAGCAACTTTTAATCCTCTTTCAAATAATGTGATTTTCTTAAGAACTACTAATGCTTGAGTGCAGACCTAAAAATGCTTGTCAAAGAAAGGAGTTCGAAACAAACTTTTCTAACTACACGTGTGTTGCAGAGTTGCCAAATGATGAATAACTAAACCAAATTAAGTATAAAAGATAAAAAACACACCACATTCAAAACACTTGATTTGCAAGTTCGGATAAGGGTATGCCCCATCCACTTAAAACTAGGACATAACCCCTTTGGCATAATCCTTAAGCTACAACAATGGGGGTGGTCTTAGGAACCCCAAAGTAGTCCACACAAGAGGGAACCTTGTGGACAAAATAGGAAGTTCTCCGCACACCTACTTGACTAGTATACACGTGAGATTTAGCATCAAATTATCTATATCACGACCCCAAGTGAGAGTACATGATGGACACATTTATTGCCCACTGTGCTTGAAGGGGGTAAAGTAAAGCCTAGGATAATCCTTGGGAAACCTTGGCAAACCAAGTTCTCTCTTAGATAAATTTTGACACCTAGTTGAGTGAACCACCTAGGAAGATATCTTTGACCAAGAGCCAACTTTGACCATTTCAAAACCAATTTGAGTTGAGAGCCATTATTCATCACAAAACGTGTGAAGCGTTACTTTTTCTTAGTTTTTCACTTGCCCTAAGGTGAGGTAAACTCTACCAAAGTGAGGCCAACATTTTCACCCCCAATTTATCTAATTCCTTCACTTTCTTTTGACACTTTGTTTATTAGAAGAAGAGTGACTACCCTTGTGTTGTTAATTGATTATATTCGCCACTTTTTTGTCTATTTATGCTCATCCATGTTTGCGGCTGAGTTGTTAAACGTCTAAAGTGTGTGGAGACATTTTTATATCATTGGTATCCTTTTTTATCTTGATACCCAAGTCAATATCATCATCATAGTTAGGCTGGATTCATCACCTTGACTCTCCTTTGAATTGTTATCTTGTTTATATCATGTCACTACAATTTTGGTATTTACGTCTTGTTTCTTGTAAACTTAACCTAAATATCTATATTGTGATGTTACATTATATACACTTTAACAATTCCTAGGTATACTCTAGCTTTAGTTTGATTTCAATTACTACCTCAATTTTGAAAAGTGTTGAGTGTTACCACTTATGCATGTATATCAATATCATCTTGATATTAATACCTTACTTTCTCATAAATTTTGGTTAACGTATCTTGGTGGAATTGTTTTGTCGCTCACAATCATGTAATCGCTACTTTTTTGGAATATAGGTCTTGATTAGATTCAGGCTTTCTTTTAGTATACTTTTTTAGGGATCATGTTAACTCCTTGTTATTACTTACACCTTGTTCATTTATTTGAACTCGACATAAGTAGTGACATTTTTTAATCATCTTAAAACACCAACTACCATTTTGGAAGTAGACTTAGGAAGTATATCATTTGGTTGATTGGTTTTGGAGCTAAGCATCATGTGATTGTATCTTATTTGTCACCTTTTGACTTACTCATTTAGAAAAATCACTTGGGCACATTTATCCTTTGACATTCATTATAACTCTTGAACTATTGACATTATTTTTACATTTCACTTAGGCTTAATCAATACCTTTTGAACAAATTCAAAACACCTTAGTGAAACTCTCATACATCATGGCCCCTAAAACAAGATTGGGAGCCAAAAAGTAGGCATTTGAAATGAAACAAACACAAACTTGGGAAACTTCAAACAAACAAGGTATAGAGACCCTAAACTCTCTATGATGAGATGTGTTCATTATTGCTAGATTGTAAACCATTATAGACTTGTGGTATGATCCTCCAATAGCAGACAACGGATAAATAACTTGTTTGAATCTTGTTTATAAGTGAGTACACCCTTGAGTCTTTGATTATCTCTACACCAATCAAGCTTCCTCCCTCTATTCGTAAGTATTCTAAGTCAATGGATGAATATGATAACCCCTTTGTTAACTCACGAGAATGTTACTAAAAAAATATTCAAACATCTAATAGTGAACAATATTGTGATGAGGATCTTGTATGGATGAAAATTGACATGCAACCTTCAACTCGACCCCTCGAGGTTGTGCCGGAGCAGCTGATATTGAATGTGTGGATAGCTAACTATAGGAGGATCAGTGACTAAGATCTGGTAGTGTGATCTCCTAGTAGCTGAATTGGCCAAGGGAGATTTAGAGGCTATGAACGGGTAGCATAAATTCCCTATGGTTTGTTTGCCTAACTTGGATCTAGAGTGTTGATCTAGTTTGAAGTGTCCATATAAACTAAATGAAATTAACAATCTAAGATAATAATTAAAAGGAAACTAATCTAAGCAAATCACAAAACTGAAATATTACAATCACAAGACAACAACTTACTTTTATACTAAATAAGCGAGATAACCCGATGTCCTTATTCTGTCTTGAGTGTATTGAATCTAAACTAACTTAAAACACAAAATTTTCAAAGTAATCTATGATGTGTAGACAACCTCCTACATGATATTCTCTCCTTCTTCGAGATCCACGGGGATGGGAAGTAGAGGATCCATCATCGGGATTGAAAGATTCAAACCCTCTTGGAAATTAACTAATTACTTGCAAATGAAAAGAAATTGATTTCTAATCTATTTGATATGATGTAACAATGATAAATTGTAATAATGGTGGAAATCAAACAAAAAATCCAACTTGGAATTCACGTAATAGAGGTAAATCTAGTAATTTGTCCCCTTAGTTTGTCTCTTTCTTTCTCTGTGTGTCCATATGAGTCCAGAGGATCGGGAATGCAAGAATAACAATAGGAGGATGACACTTGAGAAATGGCAGCATAGCATTCTAGATGTAATGCAAGTAGAAGAGAGAAAGCATAAGAAAATTGAGCTTGGCTATGTAATTCCTAAAAATCATAGCAGCAATACAATGCAAGATACACAAAAATTCTCAGGCCCCTTTTACTTGAATACAAGCATGGAATATATAGGAATGGAGGATGGGAGGTGCCTTCATGCACAAGGAAAGAAGGAGTAGTTCCAACCCATTAAATCTATTTAAAAATAGAAGGAGGAAGGAGAACCAAGCAATCAAAGCTAATTTTAGACAATTCGGCTCACAGATGCATGCAAAAAGTGAAATTAAGTGAACCATCACATGTTAAAACACGCATGAAGAATCTGAAAACGGAAGGACCGCTTCCCTACACAAGGCAAGTTGGTTTCAAGACCACCACCCTATTTTGGGTGGTAGTTTCATAACCATCGCCTAGGCGGGCATGGGTCCTGGCACTAAAGGCCAAAACATGCACAGAAAGAGCGGGAACATGGAAGAGAGCATGGAAAAGCTAAGTAAAGATGTCTAGGCCACAAATATATATTGTAAATGTCATTTGGAGCTAGAACACCTTCTTGAAAGGACTTCCTCATCATTGGTGACTTTTGTAACCATTTTTCGATAATGTAGCACATGTAATTTTAGGTGCATACAGATACCAAGGTTGATCAAGAGTAATTAGACAAGATTACTAATTAATGTCAAGCATTGTGTACCATCCCTACACATATCCCACATATTCTCAATGTTTTACTTGCTACCAAAAACTCTTGAGATGCCACTTTTGTCCCTTTTGTATACTCTTCTTTGGTTTTCATGGCCTCTACTCAACCCCTTCACAATCCTACTTCAACTACTCTTCTTCTTCATCCCAACGCTTCCAATACATAACCCGGTTCCTTTTTCGGCACCTATGATTTAACTTTTCTATATCAAGATCTACAAGTTCAAATTCAACAACTTCACTAGGCTACTTCACACTCCTCTCCATCTCTTGATTCCTCCATCTCTTGATTCCTCCTTACTTCGCATACCCGTTTACACCCGCCATTTCTTATTCACTTCCTCTCAATTTTATCACCCCTAATCTTCCCATTTTCAATGGCCATGGTGGCCCTCAAGAGCATCTTTGATATTTTCATGTTACATGTCTAGATTATGTATATGATCATACATCACTAGCTAATCTATTTCCTCGAAGTCTTCAATATCACACCATGTGTTGGTTTTACGATCTACTTGTTCACTTGGTAACTTCTTTCACGTATCTAGTTGATGTTTTCTTGATCGCTTTTCAATCAATATCAGCACTAAGAATCTCTTATGCGCAACTCTCTCAAATAAAACAAATATTTGATGAACATCTAGTGGACCATGTATTATATTATTAAAAAAATCTAGCTAAGATGATTAATGTGTTTTTTGATTCGAAATTACAAGATCTATTTGTTCAAAGACTCTTACCACCACTTCAAGAGAGTTTTATATTTGAGACCTCTCCTTCATTCGATCAATTATGCCATATGCTTAAAATGTGTGAGGTCAAACTCCTCTCTATGGTAAAATTCAATTATCATGATGCTTTGTCTTCTTCTAATAAATTTCAAGATAAATAAACATTTAAGCCATCTCCTAAACCTATTAAAGCAAAGGCAATTGTCAATGTCATCTCTCCTCCTAAAAAACTTCAATGGAAACTTCAAAGCATACTTTCACTAAATTTCCATATGCACCTCAATTTTATTACCTCAACTTCTCAAAAGTAATCTAATTACTCTTCCACCACCACTCAATATTGATCCATCTTTCCCCATGGCCACAATTATGAAAAAAACACTAAATGTGACTATCATAAATACATTGGGCATTTTACCGATCATTGTTTTAAACTCAAGCATCTCATATTAGATCTTATTAATAATAATTCACTTGAGCTACCTGCGCCATTTGTTTCTAATCCGGTCAATGATAAAAAAAATATTAAAATCTTCAATGACCTTTGCTAAGCACACACACAAGCTTTCTAACTCTTCTCGATAATCATACATATCACGTTGTGCCCCCTCCTTCATTGGGGCCCCTTGATTTTCTTGTCACTTTTACTAATGCATCACCACCAGCCATTACATTTTCCAATCACGATTATCATGCAACATTTTCTTCTAATTCACTACACATCAATGCTTATATCGGTTCATATACTATCAATAACACTATGATATATCTAGAGGCTCCTATCAGTGCATGCTCTATTGTGATTCTTATGGCTATAAAATGTCCAATATCTTATATCACCTATCTAGTTCTTAATTATTTTGGCTAATCAAGTTTCCCATTACAGTTGGGCCTCTTACTATGCTTGTGTCATTCACTATGGAATCTTCAATCAAAGGTTATGACATGCTCTTAAGACTTCCTTAGCTCCACATCACTCAAGCTATTCCCTCAATGAATTATTTGTGTCTAAAGGTCATCCACAAAATAAAAAAATTATCACTATCAAATGTGTTCCACCATGCACACCATTGCCTAAACCTCATCTTGATGACATCCTTCCACAAGTTATAGCATCTAGGCCTCCGAGGCCTCTCAAATCTAAATCACACTCCACACTAGTTCTCCTATCCCCACACGTCCTACTCTATGACACTCTTGTCCTCTAGGTCCACTATTCCATCATGTCAAAGATAAGTCCCCTACTTAGGAAATCCCTCAACATAGGTGTTCATTACCTCCTTCACCACGTAGATCTCCTTCACGTGTGTAATTACTACTCTCATACTCCATCGATCTTAGAGCATTGTCACATTCTTTTATCTCCTCGTAAATTTGGTGGAGGGTCTTTTCCCTTCACTATCTTGAGATAACATTCTATTTTTCTCACACTTGGGGCATCATGCTTTCTTCCCCTTCAATCATTATCAATTCTTTCTAATCTCTACGCATACACATTGTGCTCCATGTTTTCTATCTAGTATTTCTCATCACTCTTACACATCTTGATACACACATTGTATCATCATTACCATATGGCACACTCTAGTTCCATAGTTCATACTTGACTATTGAGGGTCTAAATCTAAAATGAACCTCACATCACTCATTCACTTTTCACACTCTATGCTTCATGATCTATCTTTCTAGCACACATTTTTAAACCATTTCCCAATGACACACTCTTGTTCTATGGTTCATTCTTGATTGTTGAGGGTTATTTTATAAATGAACCTCATCTCATACATATCCATTAGGGGCATGTTGTTCCTTCCATATTCACACATTTCATACCATTCCACTACACTCATACACTACATATTACATATCTTGGTTGCACTTACTCTTTCTTTTTTATACTACTTACATGATGTACTTTTCTTACTATGTTAGTCATATACTCAGTATGTCAATATCATTTTTATATACACATGCACATTCACTTGGTTTTTTGGAGTGAATGTAGATCTCTTTACAGTCTTTAAACACTGCAATGATGCTTTTCATTGTACCTCTTACCACCCCACCAAGGCTCCTAGGGCATTTACTATCACACATTATAGGTGTTATTATTTCATTATCTACTACTTATAATTTCTAGCACACTACTTTTCATTGATAAATACACATCTTGACATACTTTTTATCTTTCTAATATGCTAATGGGTGCTTCATGTGTAACATTTTCCTTGCAGGAATATATTACACCATAGTTGTCTATTACATCTTACTTGTCATTATTTTTTATTGTATGCCATTGTTTTCAGGCTATGCCATATGTCTTATTTGATCATTGTTTTTATGCTTTTGGACGCTTTGTCCCTAACTATCTTGTGACATTTTGAGTGATGTCCCATGTTTGAAACCTACTTTTTGCAATCTATCTTGTATACATATTGCTTGTTAGATTTTTTTCCATGACATGTTTTCTCCTTTTGCAACTAACACACGTATCTAATCACTTTGTTTACATGTGCCTTGGTTTCTACCATGCACATCCCCTACCCTTGCAAGAATCCACTTCAAAGACAATATCAAGTCCTCTCTTTTGGGCCGCACACTCCTACCGACGTCACATACACCCCAAATGAGGGGGAATACATTGGGTGAACAAATCACCCCATACAATAGCTCGTAGATGCAACTCAACACATTACAACACAAAATTAGAATAGGAACATAGTTACATGAACCTAACTTGGCTCCTCGATAACACACACATCAATGCTCGACTACTTACACGAAGTGTCTGGCACCTATGTCCTTCCTTGGGTTAGGGGCACACACATTTTATTTCATCATATCCACACATAGTTCATGAAGCCTTCAGAGTAATTTTTAAATTATAGGTGTAGTTCTCCAAAGAAAAATACAGTTTATATCCTATATTCATTTCAATTAGTATAACTTGAAAACTAATACGGAACAATCGGGACAAAAGGAATAAAATAGGGACACACCATCTACAGTGGTGTTTTATCGAGCAGAGTCATGAAAGGAAAGTAAGACTAGACCTCTCTCCCCAACACTTTCTCTTCGGTGTGAGATCACCAAAACACTAGCTCTTGGTGTGAGATCGCCCAAAAAACTCACTTTTAGCATGAGATCACCCAAAAAAACTCACACTTGGCATGAGATCACCCAAAAAAATCATCATTGGTATGAGATCGCCCAAAAAAATTGTTCTACACAACATTTTTAGGATATTTTTCTATCCTTTTACACTCTTCACATTAGGTGCACACTTTCCTTTTTACACACTTTTACATACTTATGCAAATTTTTCATATACATGACTTTGACTACTCTTTCACTCTTCTTTTGAAAGTCCATCCTTAATGTGCAATAATAAGTAGCCTACAACAAACACAACAACAGTACAAATAGCTCATACGCTTCACCCTTAGGGTCACCGTGCGATGGAAAAGTGACAAGCGAGCTTGGGAATCTGCAAGTAACTCTTCCTCGCACCCAACCTCCCGAGGTCATGCCGAGATAGCCGGTGGGGATGGGATATGCGTGGGATGTAGATAAACTAGTTAGGCAATATGATGTCTTCGACGCGCACTAGTGGAAATTGTGAATCTAAGGCAAAGAAGGCCCTCCTAACCTGAACTGGTGTGATAGATCGATCAGCAAGGATGACTGCTCGAAGGCTCCAATCAATATCGAGCTCTAGCGTGATTCGGTCTATAGGTTGTGGGATACATGGAAAATGGCCTGGGATAGTTTCGTGTATGTCTCCAGACAGGGTCATAGAGTGGATGATGGATGTAGTTGTTTTTATGGGCGGTTCTCTGGCCTAGTCCAGAATTCTTTAGCTTTGTTAGCCACTATATCTAACAAGGATAATTGTGTGATGATGATAGGTGGAAGTGGAGTAGATCTGAATACTAGTGTGCGTAGGCCAGTGTCTATGTCTGATTCACTTACGGATTCGTTGGGTTGCGGGATTTGTGGATCGCAACCGTAGACTCTTGGTTGTTGCGGTCCTACTATGGTCATGTATGGAATCAGTCCCTAATCCCTAGTATCCAATAATCATATGCTTTCTCAGCCTCTATATTCAAAATTAATAGTTGTGTGATCTTCTCAGAGTACCTCACAGCGTTCTTGTAACTTTGAATTCTTAGGCTAGTATCTATGTCTCGTGAGAATGTCTCCTGCCTAGCCGTGTGGGACTAAAGGATCACAACCGAATGTTTGCTCTCTTTCAAATCCCTCCACAGTCATGCGGGCATGTATCTAGGGTAATCTATAGTTCGGTTGAGTTGACCAAAATGTATGCGCTTGATTGTCTTCTATGTTTAATCCCCTCAACTGAGAGCTGATCTGTTGTAAGTCTGTTGTTGTTTGGAAGACTTGGATTCTAAGATTCTGGTCTATGTCAACTATTGTTGTGACGAGATTGGGTTGAGGCACGATTGGCTCGAATATGTATTCTCTGGGCTCCCTAGGTCCCGTGATTGTCATACAGAAGCAACAATATAGATTAACTACAACAAAGTGAAATTTAACTACTTTGAATATATCTATAGCATATATGATTTCTCTATTTTTGTATTTTCTGATGAACTATTCGAATGAATCTAAAAGAGTAACTATTTAACATATCTAGAATTGACTGGCTAAAAATAAGAATTTAAAACAAACAAGATAACCGAGTATAGCTATTTGTTTGTGCAACTGTGAGCCTATTCTGAATAATGAAATAACTGATCTAATCTATTTGTAAGACTGTCGATCCTACCTCAGAAGTGAGGAATGAATCATAGTTTCTCAGAAACTATCAATCCCCACAACTTCCCTGGCAATATCGAAAGTAAAATTAACTGAAATAAAGCAATTAACTACTCTATTTGATATGATTCTAATTTAGAACTTTGAAAGCTAGAACCTGGATTCCGCGAATGCTGGCGAATCCGATGGTGTGTGTGATCTTGTCCCTCGCAGTGTGATCTCCTCATTCCTTCGTTCTCACATGGATCCGAGAAAAGCATGTAGTGTTAGCATCAATGTATAGATATTGGGACAAAGGCAACTTAAGATACGGGCATCAATACAATGCGAGTAGAGAGGGATAGCGCAAGAGTACGAGCTTGGCTTATGCAATTCCTAGCGGATTTATTGCAGTCATGCAACATGAAACGTCTAGAACCTGAAACTATCTTGTTTGAAGAACAAAACCTGCAACTTTAATGGCTTCCTATTGAAACAAACTATTCTACTCCAATGGATTGGATAAAATGATAACATCACCCGCACAAGATGGATATGTGGCTTCCTAACAAAGAAACAACACTAACTAGGCATGCAATGAAAGAAACTAAGAATCTACAAAAAAGAGACTAATCTATTGCAATGAGAAATTCAGAGGCAAATTTGAGGGGCCATTTGCTTGAGCACAAGCCATCTATTTATAGCATTTGGATTTACCCAAGGTAAAAACCAATTTGAACTCTTAAACTATAAACAATGGCAAAACACTATTCTAGGGAACCAGAATCATAAATGCAAGCCTATGGCGGTGAAAAAAGTCAGGTGAAATGTTGAATTTACGTGAGTCGTGTTAAAAGAGTTTTTGAAAACGTGTAAAGGACCGCCGCCAGTGCGAGGGGGTTTCATCACCAAGAGCAAAAGGCCAAGAAAAGAGGGAAAAGGGAAAACAAAGCACGCGGGGCTAAGTGGGGCATGCAGATGTTAACGCACACTTGGAGATCTTTTCCAAATCTCGAACACCTTGCGAGGAGACTCCGTATCATCATTGGGGCATGTGTTACATTGTTCTGATAAGACAAGATCTCCCTACAATTTCGGTACGTATATTACCCTCTCTCGGAGAACTGTTTTAGCCATGAAGAGGCACAAAACGGTGGGTCCGAGTATGGTGTCCTGAAATGGGAAGTTAGAAGTTATACCTGATACGTCCGTGTGTTGAAATGACGCCATCCAAATTTCTTGTTACCTGCAAAACGAAAAGAGAACTCAAGTGCAGATAGACACAATAACTTGGAAAATAAACACTAAAATAATAGGAAATGAGGATGTACCATTTGTGCGAGGATTAAAAAAACTTACCTCCGTCGGCGCTCCAAACCTGCGAAAAAGGCATTTAAACCAGTCAGGTTGCTATATATATGAAAGTGGGCCCATTTTCCTATTCATTTGCGCTGTTGATTTGATTGATTCTGAGCTCTGGGACCCACGGTGACGGTTTCTTGCGTGAGTAGAGTCAAAACGTCCGTGACGAGATAGTGATCATGCCTCCGCGAGCAGAACATCGACCCGCGAGATCACAGGTTGGTTTTCTTCAATTTACCGCTTTTTCCCCCTCAATTTTAAAATGCTAAAATCTTTGTCGTGGGGGGATAGTTTTTGAAAATGTTAGGTTCAAAAGGTCTATCTAGGGGGTGCCTACTGGGTAGGCTTTGTTTTTAGCTAAAATGGTTGTTTTTTAGTGTTTTTAGGCTTTTTAGATTACAAAACCCACGTGGGTTTTCGGCACACAACCGCCTGCCTGCGCCTGGGCATGGGTTACATGACCACCGCCCTTAAGGCGGCGGTTATGAAACCGCCACCCTGCTCAGGGCGGCGGTTCTTCACAGAATGTCAAAAGAGTACTTGTTTGAAGTTGTTTTTGCATTTTTAGCATTTCTACGTGTTTTCATGATTTTTCTAGTATCACTTGGATGCTAACTTGCTCTATTTTGTGTGTTTTTGGGTGTATGCAGGCGAGAGAGGAGTACATTCGGTGGAGCGAGAGAGAGAGAGTGCGACTGGCTCCCAGCAGTGTTAGATGCCCTCTCACAGGATGAGGAGGATACTCTTCAGCGGGCTGGTATACTGCGTATATCACGCGTGCCCCACGTTGCTCCTTCCAGTCACATTCTTTGTGACTTGTTCTCATATTGGGATGTTGATCGGAACACCTTCCGATTACCAGGGGTCCGCGGTGAGTGGACCATCACTTTAGAGGATGTTTACCGTATCCTGGGGGTCCCGATCATCGGGAGACGACTCACCCTAGAGACAGCAGGTTCACGGGCCCAGATAGCACAGTGGGCCACTTATATGGGAGATGCAGTCATCTCCATGGGTTCGAAGAAGGGGGTCAGAGTTCGATCTATTCCCACTTGCCCATCCCCCTACTTCGCCAGGCTATTATGGGGATCCTTGCCTCGAGACTGATCGGGGACAAGGGAGGAGACACATTGTTATATTGTTGGTCCCCCATTATTGCACAGATAGAGGGACATGGCCGGATATATGCCTGGGAGAAAACATACTTGGGACCACCTACCATGATTTATATAGGGTAGTCCGTTTACAGGGGCAGTCCTTGAGCCACCCAACCCAGTCATGAGTTGGGTCTATGAGCACTTCATCCCCTATGGCAGAGGTGTAGAGGTGACAGATCCCGGAGCTGTGAGGGCAGCTAGATGGACAGATATGTCGGTGCTCCGAGCACCTCATCAGCCAGTTGCTTCTCTGACCACTGCTGACATGGAGGCCACACCATATCAGACTATGGCAGGTATATGGGGCGAGGAGGCTCTTACTTTGATCTCCTGCTCCACCACAGGCAGCTTATTGATAGAGTGGGGCGAGTGGAGATACACCCTTTTGGCCAAGTTCCTCAGCAGTTTGGCCTACCTTACATGGGCATGCTTCCCCGATAAAGCACCAGATACACAAGTCAATCGAGAGGCCGAGGGAGGTCCTAGAGGCCGGGGTTGGACAAAGGGTTACTCTGGCATTCTTATTACGGCCAAGAGGGTAGTACATGCCAGAGGGAGAGCCGGTGCGCCTCAGGAACCCTTGCTTCGATTGCCACCGGGTCCCGCCTATAGTAGTGATGACCCCATTGACATGACTCGAGTCCGAGGAGTTTACGGGGGAGAGACAGAGAGGACAACGATCCCGAGTGGCATGACACTGTGGTATTATGCAGCAAGTGAGGGCCGAGCCGAGCAGCAGAGAGAGGCACTGGTCTCGAGGAGCCACTCTCCTGTGGCCATGGTGGGGAGGATGAGTCCGTTACAGATGCTACGTTGCTCCAGATCCACAGGAGCAGCCCCTCGATCAATGGCGGCATCCATAGCAATTTTAGATACTTCATACAATGTGATTTTGAATCTTAGTTTCTGTAAGCAATTTTGGATACTTCATATTTGTTTTGGCAAAGTGGTGAAGATAAACTGATATGATGAGCAGATAGACTTGCCCCTCTCCTAACTCCACACAACTAGTAAGATGTGAGGGCTCATCACCGAGAGTTGGAAGGGCGCAAGTTATGAAATGTGTTGAAATGATAGTGATGAAAGATAGACAAAGCTTTGGTGGAACCAAATTAGGATGCTACAAGCTTACTCCACTCGAGTGACTTCATAGTTTTGGGATGCAACTTGCTTTGCGGTTTATCCAGACTTAGATCCTTAGATGGCCACATGGTAGACAAAATATGGGTTTTTAGGATTTTGAACTCTTTTGGAATTTTGGACATCTGATTCATTTGTTTTTTACTCAAAGCCTTCGAGATTTTGAATTGTTTGTATATGACCTTTTGCATTTGTTTGTCAAGAGGACCCCCTACACTTTGCCCCATGCTACTAGTAAGAAGCGTGGGTTTATCACCGTGGGCAAAGCATAGGTGAGTAAGGGCATTTCCATCCTTTCCCAACCCTACGTCACTAGTAAGAGACGCAAGCTCATCACCAAAGGTTGGTGGGGCAAGGAAATGTGTAAAATTAAAATTTTTTGTTTGATCAATATTTGACTTGTTTACTTGAGCAAAATGTCAGTATGTGCTTACTTCCAAAGAGATATACATATGGGATAGATGTGACACCATGAAGCTTCTAGAATAGACCATAGGTAAGACACTTATCCTAAGAAGAAACCAAAAGTGAGAATAAACCCACAGATCTTGGCATGGTTACCGTTTAAGACTTTGTCATATCTAGTTTTATTTGATGACATGATTCCAAAATAACTTGACGATATCATGGAGATGGAGAAGTATGATTAGAGTGTTTATGCCAACAACATCATGAGTTTGTAATGAATTGCTTTAAGAATAAATTCCTTGATCACATTTTTTTTTGTATAAAACAAGCGGACAAAATGATCCTAACTATATGAAGATGCAATGTAAATGTAATTATAAATAGTGCTAGTTGCTTACGCATAGAACCGCTTGAGGTGTAGGGAATTGACTGTTTCGCCAAATTCCTCACCTTCCAGCATACATAAGAGGTATGCACCATTTCCATAGTCCTTCATGACTCGGTATGGGCCCAACCATTTGGGCGGAACTTTCTTCCTTCGCCGGTCTTTTTGTCGATCCGGCTGTCTAGCCTTAGAACTAGATCACCTTCATATATGTCACGTTCATAGACTTTCTTGTTATACTGCCGGCACATCCGGTCAAAGATAGACTTCTGCCATTGCTTCAAAGATCTAACCTAGTTTCATCTAGGCTTTCTAATTGGGAAAGACGTGCTTCTCTATAAGCGTCTTCATCCAGGATCCCTTGTAATGAAATGCGGAGACTGGGTATTTCAACCTCAAGCGGGAGAACTACTTCTGCCCCGAATACTAGCGAGAAAGGAGTTGCTCCTGTTGGTGTTCTTATTGAGGTTCGGTGGGCCCATAAGGCCGGATATAACTTCAAGTGCCAATCTCATTTGTTTTCTTTCACCATTTTAAGGAGAATGGCCTTTAATGTTTTATTTCGCCTTAAGCATGTCCATTGGCTTGAGGGTAATATAATGAAGCCGTATGATGGCTTATTTTAAATTTATTGCACAATTCGTGAACTTCGTCATTCTTAAAATAAGTTCCATTATCTGAGATAATGATTTGCATGGATACCATACTGCAAATGATTTGTTCAAAATGAACTCAAGCGATTACGAACCCTAAGATAAGAGTAGTAAGAGGCGTAGCCTCTACCCACTTGGGAAAATATTCTATGGCCGTGATTATAAAATTATGGCCGTGCCTCAGAGACGAGGGAGAGAATTTCCTATTAAATCTAGACCCCACATAGAAAAGGGCCATGGAGTCGCGATTGGTCAGTAGAGCTTGTGCCGACATGTGGATCTCATGGGATAAATCTTCACACTTATGACACTGCGTACAAAACTCTACTTGTGTCGTGTTCTAGAGTGGGCCAAAAATAGCCCATTCGATGTATTTTTCAATGGTGGCATGGCCACCAAAGTGGCCTCCACACATTCCACTATGAGATTCGTGGAGAATCTTCTTGGATTCTTCTGTGTTGACACATCTTAGGAGCATTCCATCGAATGCTTTTCGATAGAGCACTTGCTCTATAATGACGTATTTGACTGCAATAATGCGTAACCACCTTATTTGTTGCAGGTGTAGCCCCTTTTGGATACATATGGACCATGATATAATTAATAATGTTAGTATACCATGGACACTCAGAGATAGGAGGTCTGGTGTCAATGTAGTATACGCACTCATCCGGAAAATTCAAATCTACTAGATCACCTCCATCTAATGGGTTATCACTAACCAATCCGTAATGATTTGTCCTTTAAGCGACTTTTGAATTACAAATGTTAATTTGAATTCTCCCATTAAGGTTATAAAACGTCCTAGCCTTTTAGACAAGGACCCTTGCATGAGAAAAGTTCGTAAATGGTCTGTTTTTACCATGACCCTTGTTTCTTGATTTAGCATATAATGTCTTAAGCATTTGGTTGCAAAGACTATGGCAAGGCATTCTCGTTCTGCTTGTGTATAACGTGTTTCATAGTCGAGCAATGTTCGGCTAATGAAATAAATCGCGCGCTCTCTCTTGTCATCGTCCTCTTGGGCCAACATACAGCCAGCGAGACATCGGTAGCTCATGAATATAAAATTAACTGGGCGGTCTAGCTTAGGTGGCATTAGCGTAGGTGGTGATAATAGGAAACGCTTAACTGCATCAAAAGCTTCATTACAGTCTTCAGTCCAATCAATACTATAATCTTTCTTGAGCAGATTGTTGATTGGATGGATGGCGAAACTTAAGTCCAGGATGAATCTTCGATTGCACCAAGTTTTCCGAGAAATGACCTGATTCCAGATTCATTCGAAGGTGGGACCATTTCGAGGACAACAATTTTGGTTGGGTCAACATCTATCCCTCATGACGATATGATGTAACCTAGGAGCTTCCCTCCTATTACACCAAAGACGCATTTTTCTAGATTTAGTGTGACTCCGTATTCTATCAGACGTGAAAGAATGATGCGAAGTACTTCCAGGATGGTCACAACGCTTCTTGGCCTTAGCCAACAAGTCATCTACGTAGGATTCCATGATTTTATGAATTAGATCGTGAAATATATATGTCATAGCTCACTGGTATGTAGCACCAGCGTTCTTGAGACCAAATGGCATAACAACGCATAGCAATAAGTTCCCCAAGGAGTTATAAACGTGGTTTTAGCTTGATCTTGTTTAGATATTCTGATTTGATTGTATCCCGAGAATCCATCCATGAGAGACAAAAGTTCAAATCCAGCTGTCGCATCAACAATGACGTCAATGGATGGTAATGGGAAGTCGTCTTTAGGACATGCTTTGTTAATGTCTCGGAAGTCTATGTAGATGCGTATCTTTCCATTTTTTTAGAATGGGAACGATATTAGATACCCATTGAGAGTAATCGACTGGTTTGATGAATCCTACTTGGAGGAGTTTCATTACCTCCTCTTTTACCATGAGAGCTACTTTGGGTTTCATTGGTCTCGATTTTTGTTTAATTGGTTTTGCATCTGATTTAGTGGTGTAGGTTGTGCACCACAATGTGGGGTGCAACTCCTGTCATTTCCTTATAATTAAATGCAAATGCCTTCTGATGTTCTTTGAGGATCCGAGTGTGTATTTCTACTTCTAATGGAGTTAACGAGGATCCTAACTTCAATATCCTTGGTTCATCTTCCGTTCCGATGTTAACATCAATTGTTTCTTCAATCAAAGAGGCATTACCTTCTTCAAACTCAGGTGGGGCTGGAGGTAAATCCAAATCATCCCCATTTTCTACTGTGTATACGCTAGGTTCCATTTGTGAGGGAAGCTCTATCATGGGATTTCCAAAGTAGGAAGACGAATGTGGGATTAAGGACAAATCTATCATATGATAGGAGAGATGTAATGCCGCATAAGCGTTTAAGTAATTCAGAGTGGTTGTATCACTATTGATGTGGTCTAGGATAGTAGATTTGTTTTCACTTCCATTTAAAAGAGGTTTTGGTATTGTTTTTATCAATGGTTCATCACGAAGGGATACTATGAAACGGGTATCCTCTAACTTACTTCGTTTAGAGTAAAACGTGATGCTGAAGTTGCTATTGAATCAGCGAGAAAATTTTTCTCTGTGGATTGCTTCAATTGATATGAAGTCAAACTCCTTGCTTAAATTCAATACACCCAAGTTATGTAAAGCTATAAGTGCTCGGCTTTGGTTTCATATATCTCAGAGACTTGGTTTGCTACCAATTGTGAGTCTCCTAAGACTCTGATGTTATCAACACCGATTCTCTTAGCTAAGATGAGGCCAAGGAGGAGGGCTTCGTACTCAGTGCCGTTGTTTGTGCATTCGAAATTTAGTTTAAAGGCAAATGGTAGGACTTTCCCCTCGGGAGAAGTAAGGATTATGCCTGCCCCAGCTCCATAATGACATCTAGCCCCATCAAAATGGAGAGTCCAATATTTAGCTGGGAGTATAGATGTTGGGATATTTGTTGTGTTAACATCTTCTACCTCTACCATGCAGAGATCTACCGCTGGGAGAGAACCGACACCCAGGGAATATCCCACGCCTACAGAATCAAATGGTAAGAACATTGGTAGATCTTGTTCTATCAATTCAACGATTTTTGCAGTAGTTCCTAATGATACTATTTCTACAGTGTTAGCCTCATCTTTGGGGGCTGGGGTTGCCTTGGCTAGGCTCATAGCTTCAAGATTTGTCGTAGGTACCAACTTTTCTTCTGGTTTTGCGTTAGTAGGTTTATTAAGTTGGTTTGTTGGGAGTTCAAACTCCGAGTGCACGCCTGGTCTTTTCTTTAAGTCAGCTAGGTGTACATCGAATGGTTTTGGATCACCTTTGGCTACAAATATCTTTCCTAAGTGTAAAAACCTTACTTCTTGAAATAGTGTAGAAGGGATTGCCTTCATGCGGTGTATCCATGGTCGGCCGAGGATCATATTATAGTTAGTTTCCCGATCTATAATATAAAACTCGATCAGATTTTTTGGGTCCTAAGGTGACCGGTAATATTTGTTATCCCGTAAAATTGACAAGGGCAATTTTACCGATAACCATACCGAAAATTTTGTCCCAATCCTCGTTAGGGATCCTCGCGTTCAAACGTTGTAAAATCCCTTCCCGGGAAATCTGGTTTTTTGAACTTAGTCTTTTGAGCCTTTTTTGGCTGGGCGCATGAAATTGCTATGTAGCACCAACTTTTGGTGTGCCCCCTTTAAAACCTTTGGCGCGTGATTTTCAGTGTTAACACGACTTTCGGTGCGCCAAAGTGTGTTGAGCCTTCCCTGCGTGCGCCAAGACGCATGCGCCATTGTGTTGGCACAACGTTTGTTGCGCCACTTTTTGGTGCGCCAAAGGGCGCACATAATCTTATTGCAACACAATGCTTTGGTGCGCCAAAAGGCGCACATAATTTCCTATCAACATAGCGTTTGGTGCGCCAAAGGCGTGCTTTATTTCATGTTGGCAGGATTTTGGTGCGCCAAAGGGCGCACGCTTTTTCCTGTCGACAGCAGTTTTCATGCGCTTTTCAAAAAGTGGGTGGCGCATTAATGTCCAGCTAACCTATATATATATGGTTTGCGCGCCCAAATGTCATTTTCACTATTCACTGTGCACGTGATTTTTCTGAGCCTGTCAGCCTCTGCCTCGTCATTTTCAACACGTTGTGGACCCGTGCTCAAGATTTTCAATATTTATCCGGGTAAGAGGTTCTTTTCTCGTCCATGTGCTTTATTTTCTGGTTTTTGGCTTGCTGGTTGGTTTGTTGAAATATCAAATGTTGAGCTAGCCCTCCCCTGTGCCGTCTTTCCTTATTTGTTTCCTCCCATCCCTCTTTCTAGATCTGCTGGTAGAGGGTGTTAGTTTGAAAGCTTGGTCTGAAACCCCTTTGGCTTGAACCATTGAATATCCTAAGGCACCTTAGAATCGAAAAGAAAAAGGGTTGAGCCATATGAAAAAACACTGCTTTTCCTTCGCGCACTAGCCGTCGTGCGTGCAACATCATAAACAGTTGCGCCCCCATGGCGCATCTGTCCCCTCTGCAGCATAACTAGAACCCGCGCCAATGGCGCACCCATCATGCTTGTTGCATCAAGTTTTCATACGCCCTCAAGGCGCGCCTCTTCCACATGCTGCACAAGCTAAACTTGCGCTCCTTTGGCGCACCATCATTCAGTGCTGCATCGCCTTTCCATGCGCCCTTAGCGCGCCCTGCGCCCATGCAACACAAGTTATATCTGCGCCAAGTATAGTCGTAAAAGCGCAGGCGCATCGCTCCTTTCAATAACATTCGTGTTGTGCAAACCCTCCGTGCGCCGCGCCATATTTCCTTTGGCACATGAAAAGTCCCTGTTACACGCTTTTCCCATGCGCCAAAGGGCGCACCAAATCCCAATGTAACATGCAAGGTCCATGCGCCTTTGGCGCATCCTGTCTCCATGCAACACGATTTTCTCATGTGCCCTTTACTAAAATGCACTCTGCAGTATGCATGCGCCATGCGCCTTTGGCGCCAGTTTAATCTTTGCAACAACCCTTTCCCGTGCGCCCTGCCTATTTAGCCCTGTAAGCTGCATTTTTCCTGCGCCCTGAGCCTAAAAATCTCTAACTCTTTCTTCTGCTAACATTCCAATGGAAGATCAAATGGCTAATTCAACTTTTTTGGATTGGGTCTCGCTTCTTCTTCATGCAGATTAGCAGATAATCTTAGAAGAACATATGTCTACATCCAAGCAAGAGACCCACCAAATCAAAAGGAAGGCTAAGCTTACCGAGGAAGAGATGAAGTATAAATATCAAAGGGTCGAATGCCCGAGTCACAGTGCCGAATGCGGCATGGATGTCGAGACTCGGGAATGGGGCATGTCGACATGGAGGAATTCAGGGGCCGTAACTCGAGAAGTTACAAGGAGTCCATGGATGGACAAATTGATAGGCAAATACCTACTACACTTCGTCGGAGGAATCCCTGTCGGCAAGATAGTCAACAATGAATTTATAATGGTGGTTGCTCGGTCTTACAACAAAGACACCGGATGTGTCGAAAGCAGATGGGCGAGGTAGTCATTAACCTCATCAAGCGTCATTTTGAGATGATACTTGCATCCCTCACCACCGGCACTTCATGGCCGTCAGCCAAGCAGAGTGCATCAAGGCCTGGGAGGACAATGAAGACCAATGCATGCAACTAATGAACGAAGTCTACTTGAAGAACAAGAAGGTGGTAACCCGATGGCCCCAAATCATCCACCGCAGTGACTTCTCAGAAGAGCTCAGCGATACCATTACCTTCCTGAGCAGGGTCTTCGGGCTCTCTGACGCCCATTACTTCCATAAATGGATGCTGCGCTACTTGGAAACAATCAATAAGAATGTGCTCGAGCAACGCTTTTCTGGGGAAATTATAAGCAAGACCATTTCCGAGCAGTACTACAATAGCTTCAAAGACAACGGAGTATTCCATATGAACTCCTACGTGGTCTACGCCGGCAAAGATCGTAGAAGGATTATCCGGCCTAAGACGAAGTGGAGTTTGGCCTCGTGTCAAAATATATGAGTATTATCCAGAGTTGAAGCCGAGAATAGCATCGCCCAATTCACCAAAATCAACGATGCGTTCTTTTTATCACATCATCTCATTTATTGAGGCCAAATCGACTCATGGTCATAATGACCAAAACATAGTGGCAAAATGACGGAGAAATGGGGAGCCCTGTTCACCCAATTTCCTACATTCACCTATCCGAGGGCTGCCAACTTTTTGGGAGAGCCAACCAGCTACCAAGGTATGCTGGGCCTAAGCGATTCTCTTTGGAGTCACAAGGCAAAACTAATCACATATCACGAAAAGTGCCTCGAAAAGAAAGAAGGGTGGAACTCCTTTCCCCTCACAAAGGCCGATACACATGCTCTACCCACCACAAGGCGAAGGAAATGTTTGCAGAGAATGAGTTACTCAATTTGAAGCATGACTTCCCACCAGCCCACCTTCGACCCAAGGGGCTGCCTACCAAGAGCAAAGCTTGATCCGATCCATGTTCCTCGATTGAGGATATTTATATCGACGTCCTCCATGAGGTAGAGCTCGAAGAAAGGATCATTCTCGCCTAGCATTGGCAGAAATTATCCAGTATGGGGTAGCCATTGTCCCCAAAGGCTACCAAACAATGTAAGATGAAGTGGACAAGGTATATAATGATACAAATGGGGACGATTGACCTTCCGGCCATTGACGGAACTAAGGCTCCTCGACAATCCGAGGAGAGGGTCAAGGAAACTCTGCGTAGGACAGAGCACTGGTGCCGGATGAACGGCCTAATCTACCTCGGGGTAGATTTCACAACCTCCCCATTGGGCAACGCACCTTCACGGTCCAAAAAGCAGCTTAAAGGCAAAGGTGTAGAAGGTGAATCCAGCACCATTCAGGAAGAAGCCCCCGAGAGTCCTCTTTCCACAGCGCCAGAACAGGTAATAACTCTGGATTCGCCAGAGAAAGAAGCAGCAGGGGATAGTCCAATTGGCCCATCCACTCAGGATGTCGGCATTGCTACCACAACAGAGGTCCCTTCTATCCCTTCTTCTTCCCTTCCTTCCCCTCCTCGAGTGACTCAAGCGACCATCCCTTTGGTCGTATCCTCCGCCCCTTCTTCTACTCTTTCCCCTGCTTCTTCGTCTATCTTCTCTTCCCTCGCTGATCTGTCCTCCTCCATTTCTTCCCTCATCTCCGAGCTCCCTTCCCTTCCTATGTCTTCCGCAGCTGCAGTTTCCCTTCCTCCTGTGGACATTTCTTCGGCTATTCTCTCAATGCCGCTCCATGTGTCTCCACGTTTTCCCCTCTTCTACCGGCAGCCGCCCCTCCTCTCATTTCTCGGTCCTTCTTCCATAGGACCAGCCTGGATCTCTCAGCAGCTGAGCCAGCAAAAGAGGAAAGTTCCCATCGCTCCAATGGACTTTTCAGTGATCCCAACCAAAGGGGCAAAGAAGCTAAAGCCTGTTGCACGCTTCTCTAAAAGTGCTGCAGGTGAGAGAATCATGGAAATTGCATACCCCGATCCCCTCAAAGAGAAGAAGGATCTGTCTCCGACAGATTTTACCGTGACCCAAGTCACAATGGGGACATCTTCTGAAAGTCTCTAGGGGGAAGCTCTTTCCGCGGTCGACGCCCTCTGTCAAAAGCTTCAAGAAACAAAAGAAGAAAAAAGGCTACTAAAAGAGCAAAACAAATATCTCTGCTCCAAGCCTTACGTAAGATGGGTAGTGTGCCTCCCCTGACAACTACCGCTAAACTTCTCCGAGCTTCTCCCAGAGAAAATCAACGAATATACAAAGATTGGTGAGCAAGGTATGGTCGTTTCTACGCTTGAGGAGCCAAATCCTCAAGGACAAAGTGAAAGAGTGATCGCGAGTTTGTCAATTTGTATCTCGAGCATCGGAAAGGCGAACAAAGAGCTCCAAGCATTAAGCGGGGCCCATATCAAAAGAGCTAGATCATGCTAGACTCCAACACGAGACCTTTCATAGATGTTCGACTATTCACCAAGATCCGGTCAAGTTCGGTGTCTTCGGTCATCCAAGGCCCTCAACAAAACCATGTCCACTCCTGACTACCGGTGGATCAGCTTGAATTTATTCTGAAAAAATCGACAAGGTAAAGGAAGCACCGGATCTGATGCAATGCACCAAATGGAGCGAATTGTTCTCAACATGTCTCCGTGGTTGCTCACTCCTTCCTTTATCTTAAGGTTAGCTAATGAAACCATCCGGATCTTTAAGGAGATCGCTTCTCGAGAACAGGCCGAGGTCACATTTGACACTGAATCTATCAACAACTTACGCTGGCTGTAGGGACTTCATCGGGTTCCTCATTGAGGCGGAAAAAGATTATTCCAAACTCCCAGAGAAGCTCATAGATGAGCGGGAGACTTGTGAGGCAATCAGTGAACTGCACAAGGATCCTTCTCAGGATCAATTTGGGCCGATGATTAACAAGTTTTTGGAATACCGCGCTTCGCCCATATCTCATCACCTGAGCAGCATCAAAAGCAGGCTACTCCTTTTCGGCCGTAGGATGATGACGACGAGTAGCTGCTCCTCCTCCTTCTTCTTCTTCTTCTCTCTCTTCTCCGACTTTCTTGTTGGAATGTCTGAAGTATGTTGATGCAAATGATGACATCATCCATGTTGCATCATGGGATGATGTCATCCATCAAGTTGTAAAAAGTCAACATGACTTTTAGATATTTTGTAAATATCTTTGTAAATAGTTGTTGGCTCCTTTTTTCCTTCTTTTCTCCTCTTTTTCTATAAATACCCCAACACTTGTTGTGTTGATGGATGGATGAATATCTTTTAGATGAGAAATAGGAGTAAGGAGAAAAGACTTTGAGCTTTTTGTAACAGAACAAATTAGTAATACAATATTTGGACTTTGTGCTGAATACCTGTGTTATATACATTAGATCTTTCTTATGTTAGATCTGGTATTTATTCTGTTGATCTGCTTCTATTTTATTGTCATTTATTTATCATCGATTGCTTTGTTTATTTATGCAAGTAGGTTTGGCTCATTTTTACTACCAACCCAAAAACATAAATCTTCCGACCTTTCTACTTTGGGAATTCATTTCTTTTCCCTTCGGACTGTTCCTTCTTCCTCCTCTCTTTCATTCCTTTCTCTTCGTAGCTGGAAATAAACCTACTTTGGGATGAGATCCCAAACCCCCGAAGGCGTAATCTGTGAGACTTGCATAGATTCCTGCCGGTAGAATAAAGAATAAACCAGTTTCACTTTCTTGACTCAAAGAGGGGCTATGCCCCACACCGCTTGGCTCGTTTATCCATAGATCTCGCCTTTAGCCGATAGATTTTCGGACCAACAATATTATAGTTCCAACCGAGGTGGCTTTAAGGCTATCATAGCCCCTTAGTGTGTTTCGAGTTGTGGAACAATTGGTTTCTCCATACCCTAGCTTTTGAAGGAAAGAGAAGGGGACTATGTTGACCGCTGCCCCATCATCTATCATTGCAGCTTTACATAGTTGTTATAAACCCATACTTGCAAATGTAAGGCTGGATCACCTCGGTGTGTGATCTCAACATCTGTCGGCATTTTGTTTATCTCGAATATGAATTTGACATCCCTATCCGCCTACCCCGGAGGATGAACATCAAAGTCTATATGATTTACCTGTGTTTCAGGAGGTGGAGTGATGTTAATTAAATGACCTAAACCTAATGCTTCTAAAAGAGCATCCCTGTGGGTAGGAGAGTTCTTTAGTAAGTCTAAAAATGAAATGTGCGAGAAGGTTTTTGTTAGGTCATTAATTAAATCATAGGCACCACAAAAGCTACTATTTGTTGGAAGTTATATGTCCTGGCAGTGGCTTGGACTTGGTGCCGAGAGAAATACTCTAGCGTCCTTATACATGACTTCGATGGGTAGTTCGGCGTCTAACTCTACTAAACCGACTATCTTAGGTCGTGGCTGACTTCCTAGTTGTGGCACAACTAATGGATTTAGCGAAGTTGAAGCTTCATGATCATTGTTTCCTATCATTATGCTCTTGTTTCTCCCGATTAGACTTAACTTTTTATTGTTATCGTGATTTGGGAGTGGATCATTAAAGATCCTCAGGGGTGCGTTTTGAGGGGAAACGCTTTGAAAAGTATTTGATGCTGGTGATGTAGGATCTGCCAAGAACATATCCATGAAAAGTTGTCTTTGTTCATCTGGCAAGTGTTGCATGAATTTATTGTAGTCACAACGACGTCTAGTGTCATGGCCCCGAATTTTGTGGAAACCACAATACGAATTAGGATTGTAATTCCTAGTTTGTTGGTTTGGTGCGTATTGTGGCCCAAAATTTTGATCAAACCGTTGCCTATTAGGATTAAAATTTTACATTTGTTGTCTTTGGTTTGAATTCTGGTTTTGGTACCTAGTTGAATTTTGGCTTGGACCCTGTGTGGGATTTTGCCGTTGTTGTTGTTGTTGTTGTGGATGATTAAAATCCACTGTATTGATTGTCGGGGTAAAGTTGTTGTTTCGTTGGTTGTTTATTTGTGATGGAGTATTGACAACATTTACCTTCTTAGGTTGGTCAGGTTACTCCATCTGTTGTTACACCCTGATTTTTATTAAGGATTTTAGGTCCTTGATTGACGTTCGTGGTAGTAGGATAAGTTGTAGTGTTCTGGTTGGAGGTGATTAACCTCCCATTTGCTCCATATGTTTTGCGACCACTATCAATTGCCGCTTGATCTATTCGAAGAGCACTCTCAAGTACTTCATCGTAAGTTCTTAATGGGAACTTCTGGACTTCTTCCTTCACCTCTCTGCTAAGAGAATGAAGGAATAAATCGCATAGTTCCATCTGATCCATGTTTGGAGCACTTCGCCGAAGAATAAAGAAAGAATCGTGACGCCACCTTTGGATGAAATGGGCGACAGATTCGTTGTGTTCTTGCTTGATGTGTAAGAATTCCCTGATTCCTGTCCTTAATAATTTGTTCATGTCAAAGGCCTTGATGAATTCTGACACGAGCTACTTGAACGAATGGATGGAAGCCTCAGGTATTCTATAATACCAATCGAGAGCGATGCCTTCCAAGGTTTTTGGGAATATCTTAGCAACAACCCCATCCCATGGGAGTAGTTCTTGAATGGTCAGTAGCTTAAGCTTTGATATGTGCGTCGGATCTCCCTCACCTTTGTATTTGGGCAAGTCAGGAAGAGGTCTTGGAAGCATGACGCTTCGTATGGTGAAATCTAAGGGCTCTTTCAAATATTCTGAGTAGGTCCCTATCACATAGGTTTCGACCATTGATGGTGCCTGTTGAGGGAGCGGCGGTGGAATGGGTTGTTGACATGGCATAGCGTACATGTTAGTGGGGGCGTAAGGAAACCCCTGCGTTTGAGGAACCATGCCAGGAGAGGAGAACAAATCCCCTTGTGGTGATTTGGAGTACATGTTTAAGTATGACGGGGTACTATCCAGGAAGGGATTACTTTGTACTAGACCGGGAGGTGTCAGAACGGTGTTAAAAATGGTAGCTCTTGTTGGGGTTTGTTGTGAATACTGAGGAGTCATGCCTAACGTGCCTACTCCGGTGAGGAGGTCTAATTGGCTAGGATGGTGTGGAGGATTGGAACTTCCTGCCTGCATAAATTGTGAATTTTGGCTTGCTTGGGTAAGTTCTAACTCCCTAACCTTTTCTACTAGAGCTGAAATGACTTCATTTGGTGAAGTCACAATACTTTGCCTTGACGGCATTTGTTGTATATCATGGTGTTGTTTAGGCATGTGATATCCTGCTATGAACTGATCGCTACCCTACCAAGTTTCCCCGAGGGCATTTCCTATATGACGTGGTATGGAGGTATTTTCTTGGAAAGAGATTTCAGGTTGTGTTTGTAAACCTCCTATAGGTGGGTACATTCTTTGAGAACGTCGTTCATTCCTGGCATAACGTACAAATGTTCATCATCTAAACCTAGGTATGAGTCTGATTGTCTACTAATTTGTGGTCTAAGTAGTACCTGAGGAGACGAACTTGATTCTCCTGTGAGCGTCATATTGTTCGAGCCTGAAGGCCCTGTTTGTTGTGTTTGAGTGAGCTGATCTAACTCCTCAGTTTGAAAAGATGAGTTATATCTGATCCTTGGAGTTTGTGTTGACAACTGGTTAGCTGAGTAGTTGTCACCCCATACTGAGAGTGAGGGTGATGATTGCCTATTTTGTTGGGCGTAGTATGCCTCAAGGCCCAAGAGGGGTCTGCCATATGCATCGAATCCCGACATATTCGGGGGGTATATGAATACCCGCAGAATAATGGGAAGGAGCGAAGGGGTGGTGGTGAAAGCCAATGAGGTAGATAAGATGAAATAAATGTTATTTGAAAGAGCAAGTAGAAATATGACGCCGAACCAGAAAGTAGGAATTTCACGTCGGGTTCACCAATTTTGTACGATGGAAAAGTGACAAGCGAGTGTGGAATCTACAAGTAACTCTTCCTCGCACCTGACCTCCCGAGGTCGTGCCGAGACAGCCGGTGGGGATGGGATATGCGTGGGATGCAGACAAACTAGTTAGGCAATATGATGTCTTCGACACGCACTAGTGGAAATTGCGAATCTAAGGAAAAGAAGGCCCTCCTAACCTGAACTGGTGTGATAGATCGATCGCCAGGATGACTGCTCGAAGGCTCCAATCAATATCGAGCTCTGGCGTGATTCGGTCTATAGGTTGTGGGATACGTGGAAAATGGCCTGGGATAGTTTCGTGTATGTCTCCAGACAGGGTCATAGAGTGGATGATGGATGTAGTTGTTTTTATGGGCGGTTCTCTGGCCTAGTCCAAAATTCTTTAGCTTCGTTAGCTGCTATATCTAACAAGGATAATTATGTGATGATGATAGGTGGAAGTGGAGTAGATCTGAATACTAGTGTGCGTAGGCCAGTGTCTATGTCTGATTCACTTATGGATTCATTGGGTTGCGGGATTTGTGGATCACAACCGTAGACTCTTGGTTGTTGTGGTCCTGCTATGGTCATGTATGAATTCAGTCCCTAATCCCTAGTATCCAATAATCATATGCTTTCTCAGCCTCTATATTCAAAATTAATAGCTGTGTGATCTTCTCAGAGTACCTCACAGGCTGTTCTTGCAACCTGAATTCTTAGGCTAGTATCTATGTCTGTGAGAATGTCTCCTGCGTTTGGTTGTGGGACCAAAGGATCAAAACCTGAATGTTTTCTCTCTTTCAAATCCCTCCACAGTCATGCGGGCATGTATCTAGGGTAATCTGTAGTTCAGTTGAGTTGACCAAAACGTATGTGCTTGATTGTCTTCTATGTTTAATCCCCCCAACTGAGAGTTGATGCATTGTGTAAGTCTCATTATTGTTTGGAAGACTTGGATTCTAAGATCCTGGTCCATGTCAACTATTGCTATGATGAGATTGGGTTGAGGCACGATTGGCTCGAATATGTATTCTCTGGGCTCCCTAGGTCCCGTGATTGTCATACATAAGCAACAATATAGATTAACTACAACAAAGTGAAATTTAACTACTTTGAATATATCTATAGCATATATGATTTCTCTATTTTTGTATTTTCTGATGAACTATTCGAATGAATCTAAAAGAGTAACTGTTTAACATATCTAGAATTGACGGCTAAAAATAAGAAATTAAAACAAACAAGATAACCGAGTATAGCTATTTGTCTGTGCAACTGTGAGCCTATTCTGAATAATGAAATAACTGATCTAATCTATTTGCAAGACTATCGATCCTACCTCAGAAGTGAGGAATGAATCATAGTTTCTCAGAAACTATCAATCCCCACAACTTCCCCGGCAATATCGAAAGTAAAATTAACTGAAATAAAGCAATTAACTACTCTATTTGATACGATTCTAATTTAGAACTTTGAAAGCTAGAACCTGGATTCCGCAGAACAGTGGCGAATCCGATGGTGTGTGTGATCTTGTCCCCTCAGTGTGATCTCCTCATTCCTTCGTGTTCACGTGGATCCAGAAAAGCATGTAATGCTAGCATCAACAGAAGTAGATATTGGGACAAAGGCAGCTCAAGATACAGACTGAATACAATGCGAGTAGGAGAGGGATAGCGCAAGAGTACAGAGCTTGGCTTATGCAATTCCTAGCGGGATTTATTGCGAGTCATGCAACATGAAATGTCCAGAACCTGAAACTATCCTGTTTGAAGAACAAAACCTACAACTTTAATGGCTTCCTATTGAAAACAAACTATTCTACTCCAATGGATTGGATAAAATGATAACAACACCTGCACAAGATGGATATGTGGCTTCCTAACAGCAAAACAACACTAACTAGGCATGCAATGAAAGAAACTAAGAATCTACAAAAAGAGACTAATCTATTGCAATGAGAAATTCAGAGGCAAATTTGAGGGGCCATTTGCTTGAGCACAAGCCATCTATTTATAAAGCATTTGGATTTACCCAAGGTAAAAACCAATTTGAACTTTTAAACTATAAACAATGGCAAAACACTATTCTAGGAACTAGAATCATAAATGCAAGCCTATGGCGGTAAAAAAAAGTCTGGTGAAACGTTGAATTTACGTGAGTCGTGTTAAAAGAGCTTTACTGAAAACGCGTAAGGACCGCCACCCTGAGCGGGCGATGCAAGGTTACAGGACCACCGCCTGTTCAAGGTGGCTCGCCACGAGACCGCGCCTGTGCAAGGGGGCGGTTTGTCACATCAAGAGCAAAAGGCCAAGAAAAGAGGGAAAGGGGAAAACAAAGCACACGGGGCTAAGCGGGGCATGCGGGATGTTAACACACACTTGGAGATCTTTTCCGGATCCCCAACACGCTGCGAGAGACTGTATCATCATTGGGGCACGTGTTACGTTGTTCCGGGCAGCAGCAAAGATTCTACAATTTTGGGTACGCATGCCACTTTCTTCTTGGTTTCCACGCTTCATCTTTGCACTTCATTCCACGCTTCAAATGTTCACTCAAAGCACACATTTTTGCACACACTATATATGGTTATCAAGTACGCATATTCTATATACTTTATGTTATCGAATATTCACTCAACAACATAAAGTGGGGGCAAATGTAGACACAAAATCACGCACTTAGGTACATTCCTAGGTCCTCAACACTTACTAGCATTCATATAATTCCTAAGAAAGAAAACTATTAATTGACTTAATGTATTTGGCCTCTTTTCTTTATTTCTAGTTTTGTATTTGGTCTTACATACCCTATAGCCCGAGATGGTATTTTACTCATTTATCTTTTATGACTTCGGACACCGCCCCACCAAGACAAAGAACACCCAGGCACCCCCGACCCATTTCCATATTACTCACTCCTTTTGGGCCTCTTTATATTTTGGTCATCTTTTTCACTTATCGGTCGGCCTTCTAGTTGTCAATTACAAAATTCAAACGAGGATTCATATAAATACATACTTGTGTGTTCAAAATCAAGGACCATACACTAAGCATTATTACTATTACCTAAGCTTGCATCCAAAAGGCACCTAAATCACTTCAAGGAATCCATCTAGCATCCATTCAAATGACAAGGACCACAACAAATCTGCATACACAACATAGGAAGGGGAAGTTTATTATTTTATCCACTCATTCTACTACATTATTACATATAGCTACAACTTGTTATCAAGTCCACTTAGACAAGGGCATCCTAGGGCATAATTTATACACATACTCACAAAAATTACATGGATTCGAGATGTGAGTGCAACGCTCGATCATAAGTTCACTCTCGGGTGACCATCAAGATTAGTCCTGACTCCCCATATTACATATTTATTTTTAGGTTTGATGTGATTTGTGGGTTTTATGAGAAATTTTATTTTGCGAGTTACAAGTACCCTTAACGATCATTGTGTGACATTTGTTAGGTGATCAATAAGAAGCAAAAACAATGATCTTGTGACATAGAAAAAACTAGATTCTAAATATTTGCGCATTCATGGGCACCCTGAGGAGAAGGTATTCAGCCGCATATGCACCCATGTCCAATCATGGGCACCCATGTCTCGCGTATTTTCATGAGTTCTTAAATTTATTATGAGTAGTAACGATACTTTACACATCCTGTTGAGCACTTTTACTAGTTCATATCAGGTCTCGGATCAAACGTAAATCACCGAAGTCCTCTTTCCTTCTTCTTTGCTTAGAGTTTTAAATATTAGCTCTTAGTTTTCTTGTGTAATTTTTATATTTCAACACTTATACATTATTTGGTTCAAGAGTGAATTTGAAATATTTATATTTAATTCAAATTAAATCAAATCATCATTGCAAATATAACAATAACCATTGAAATACTTCTCATACCTTGATGCATTAGGTTGTCTAATAGACCTTGTCTTCATGTTGTTCTTCATCTGATATTCTTTAGAAATTAAACCAAAAATATCCTTGGTTGGAGTAACATCTTATTTCATTACCTCTTTTCCCTTAAGGTTCTCCTTGAACCCTAGACCAGTCACTATCTCCTGCAGACCTCTAACTATCCAAGAGATCATATAGATCCTTGGATCTCTTCTCAAACCTCTGGAATGACTTTTCCTTGCCATCTGCTTCAGATAATTCTTCCCTTAGAGAGACCACTTCCTTTTCAAACTTGATGCACTCTTCCTCTTTGGATTTTAGGCTTGTAGTTATAGTATCCATCTAAATCTCTAACTATTTGATAATCTCATCAAACTTATTGATTTCAATCCAATAATTCTCCTCAAGATCATGAATATTTTCTTCATATTCCTTGATTTGTGCTCTCAGATTCTTGTTCTTCTTCTTAGCATGCTTTAACTCTTCTTGAACACACATTAGCTCGGTTTGATATCACCCTCTTATTCTTCGAAATACATACAAGATCCACCAAATATAGATTCTTCTCTTTTAGAGCTCTTAGAACCTTTGGCCATGAATAGGAATTCATCACCTACAACATCATGTTCAAGCTCAAACTTAGATTAGAAACACCATCATCACTACTTACCTCTAATGAGAAACAATATTCCTTGGAATAGAAGATTTTCTTGGTCTTCTTCTTATTCTCAAACTTCTTGAACCTCTTCTTACTCTTATTAGACTTGTGATATCTCTTATCATGATCTTCGTCATCTTCATCCTTGTGAGGAAACTTATGTACCAAATTTCCAATCTCACCATAGTTAAAACATTTGAAGGAAACTTACCCTTATACTTAGTTGAACCAAGATTCAACTTTCTAATAAACATGGCAATCAATGCATCATTATCAAAATCAGAAGTATCATCATCTAAAACCTTCTTACCTTTTGTCTTCTTCTCAACTTTGAATGCAACCTACTTCTTGATAGGTTTTGTATCAATGGTCCTCATCTCAGAGGATGTAAAAATTCCATGGAGCTCATCCATCAACATAGTACTCAGATCCTTGGCTTCCTCAATGGTAAAAACTTTAGGATCAAACTTACAAGTAAGATATCTCAACACTTTTACACCACCACATCTTCTTGCACTTCTTATCCTAAACCTCTGATAGTATTGACCACTTGATATACTCTGAGAAGGTATGCAACAATTGTTTCTTCTTCCTTCATCTTCAAACTTTCAAACTGACTTCTATATGTCTAGAGATTTTCCATACTTACCTTACAAATCACCTTCATAGATAAACTTAATCTTTCCTACATGGATTTGGCTAAAGAACAATGCATCACTTTGACAAGTTCTAATTCTCCCAAACCACACACAATAACATTCATATCTTTAGAATTATCATTGTTAGCTACCTGTTACATCTATTAGAGGATTCTAAGGAACACTATACCCACTATCACTAACTTCCAAATATCACATTCTAAATAAATTATATGATTCCTCATCCTGATACTCCAAAAGGCATAATTTGACCCATCAAACATAGGAGCTTTTCTAGTAGAGGAACCACTCTGCTGACTCACCATTTTTGTGCTTCAAAGGATCTTCTTTAAGTAGTTAAACTTGCTTCAAAAGGACCTTTCTCTGATACCAATTATTGGAAGCATGATTATTGATAGGGGGTTGAATATGTCTTTTAAAAAATTCATTCAATCAACCATGCACAATTATAAACCTTTAAGCATTAAGAACATGAAACAATGCATATACAATCAACCACATGAGAAATTCACATAATGAGACAAGATATAAATGATAAACCTTCAAGGGGAACAAACCCCAATAAATCTTATGTATATATTACTCAATATAAAATATATTTTTAGTGAAGAAAGTACTTCACAAAGAGCACCAACCCCTACAACTTTAGTGAGGCACCAACCCCACAAGGAGAATTAACCCCTATTTAGTAGAGCACCCACTCTACAAGGAGGCTACAACCCCCAAGATGACCAAACACCCACTTATCCACTTGATATGAAGATCACTTAATGTCCTTATTGCTCAACCAACTAATTGTGATCATCTTTCCAATCCTCTTCACTCAAAACCCTCTCAAACTACTCTCTCTCCTTCTTTGCTCATGTATGCACCAAAATGTGCTGATTAGGTCATGTGACCTTGAAGATATATTAGTTTTATTTTTCACCTTATCATGCTTATTTTTTTCTACTCTAGAGCCCTCTAACCTCTTCTCACACTTCACTTTACTCATTTCAAACTCCATACTCTCCACAAGCTCAAATGAGCAAATACACCTTAATTTTATACATAACTCATGTCACAAAACCATATAGGTCTGAAAAATACCATATGACCATGCAAGGTGGTTATAAAAACATAAATACTCATTATATGAATTTATAAATTACATTTCAAGACCTATTAGTTTGGCATAAGCCTTACAAATACAAACATGCTCAACTAGGCCTAAAACACTAGTTATCTCTCCAATGGTCATAATTTGAACTTCAAGGGAATAAGGAAAATCCACCAAGACTCCATCAGATCTGGAAATGTTAGTAATAACCTCTAGACTCCATCTTCATGCTTGATCAACTCTTCTCCAAATATCTTTAGCATATAACGCTCAATTTGGCAAGCACCACCTATTAGGTCTATGCACCTAATTATTTACTCTCCAAAAGAGAACAGCTTCACACACCAAGAAACCTCTTAAAGACACAAGTGACACATCAACAAAAATTTCTTGACTTCAGCTAGCTCATCCAACTCATATCAATCATCAGTTCAAGGCATAAGGCTCCAAAATGTTTCCTTCGTTAAACTTGCTCAAACCTAGTTCTAGGTCTCAAGAACTAGTCTACTACTCATCAAGCTCTAACACCTCTAGGGAAACTTCTAAGAACTTCCATCACTTGGAACACTTCAATGGAATCAAAAAACTCCTCCTCAAGAACTCATATGCATATGTCACATGAATAAATACATACTTGCATACTTGTTCCAATCACCTTCTTAGCAAGCCTCATTGGGTTGATTATGCCATTAGAAATTTAACATGACAAAACATCTTCTCGATCAAAAATGAGCTCAAACAGATCATTAGGGACCTCAAAAACTATCCATTCTCATAAT